>OY720459.1:13868026-13933026 GCA_963082715.1 Harpalus rubripes | reverse complement strand
CTTTTCTCTATCCACACAACTAAAACAAAAATATTTACTGCTTCTACCGTCATGGTAATTACAATTGTAAAAGTCCAGTGTTTGTGGATTTATTGAAGTAGCTTTAATTTTTTCGGCATTATATTTTATATATTCATCCGGTTTTAAAAAGCAATCCGGTATAGGGACTTTAGTTTCATTCTTAACTCCAACACGTCTCAAATTATTCCATAATTCTTTTGAATTGTTAATTTTATTATTAATATTATATAAAAGATACGCTTGTTTTTCACGCCGAATTGCAGCTGTCGTTAAATTTCGCAAATCTTTATAATATTTATGTTTAGCTTCAGTTTTAAGCTTTTTATAATTTAACAACGCTTGATCCCTTTTTTTCTGCATTACCCTTATAATTGGAGTAATCCATGGGCTATATCTTTTATTAACATTAATTGTTCTTACTGGAGCATGTTTATCAAATAGAGAACTTATGTTTTCATTAAGATATAATAACTTATCATTTATGTTTTTTAAACTAAACACATAATTCCAGTCTACCTGATCACAATCCTCATAAATTCCAATGACACAAATTTTAGGTGACAACCGTCCATAATTTCCCTCAATTATTTGAATTAGTCACTGTTGGCCACATTTTATATGTAGAAATTTTGGCAGGCTACAGGCTACAGCATGCTTGTCTTAAAATAAAAGGAATAAAACAGAAATTAATACATTTAAAAGGAAGATCAAAATTATTACTGAAACTAATGCATAAAAACATATTTACAAATTCCCAAAAGAAACTATTAAAAAATTAAAAGTTTTTAAGTATTATATATATATAGTGTATATTTAGAGCTACCACCATTGGGATTTCGAGAACTATAAGAGGTACAATGTCAGTTAAATGGAACTTTTTGTGCATCTATAGGGGGCCATCTAAGATGTGCTTTTGTTTTTCCAAAAATTTTCATAGAGCTAGAGCAACAGATAATGGTGGAAAACTGACTTTGATCAATTTTTTCATTTTGAAATTACTTCTATACTATCAGTAAATGAGGAAAATGTTTTGAATAAAAAAGTTACATATATTTATTGTGTATACAGTGGCGTGCGAAAATAATTTTTTTATCGGTAAATTTCTGAGATATTACAAAAAGTTATATTTTTTGAAATGGAACCCATATTTGATTTTTTACTTTAAAAAAATACTTATTTTTTTCTCTTTCGATTGGTATGCAGGTTATTGTATTTTAAATTTGTTTTATCCTTCAAATATTACATTTTTCGATATTTTTCATGAAATTTCCTATTTTTTGCCAAGACTAATTGATTTTTCAAAATAGTATTTTATTTTAGTAAGTAACTTATTCCATACCTATTACGGTTCATGATTTAATTTTAAATCTATATTTTTAAGTTAACGTAAGTAGGTATACCAGGTATGATTTAAAAAATTATATAAAACACGACAACCTTTATACCAATCAAAAGAAAAAAATTAGGATATTCTTAAAGTAAAAAATCAAATATGGGTTCCATTTAAAAATATATAAGTTTGTGTATATCTCGAAAATTTACACATAAAAAAATTATTTTAGTAGGCCACTGGATAGACACTAAATATATCTAACTTCGTTATTGGAAACATTTTTCTCTATTACTAATTGTTTAGAAGTTATTTGAAAAAGAAAAAATTAACAAAATTCAGTTTTTCGTCATTATCTAGTGCCCTGTGATAATAATTGGGAAAACAAAAGCACATCTGATATAGCCCATTATAAGTGCACAAAAAGTTCCATTTAACCGACATTGTATCTCTTATAGTTCTCGAGATCCCAATGGTACCAGCTCTAAATGGGAGACACTATATATGGAACTGGTAAGTGATTGTATTTGCTTGTGAATAATTTAGAGAGTTTAATCTGTACATGCACGTAATATAGTTATTTTCGTAACAAGTTATGAAAAATAGCAAATATCATGTGCGTAAATTAACGCACGACGCGTAGCGGAGTGAAAGTCAATGTCAATATATACGAGCTAAGATATTTGAGTTTCATAAAAGTTACGAACATTATTTTTTAGAGGAGTATAAATAAATTTTACTTTATTTACAAAACTGAATAATTATCTTTGTGTTTACTTAATAAAATTATGTATCTAACGAAATAACTATATAGGTACATTTCAAAATTAATTAAAATATTTTAAATAAAAATAATTAATTTTGAACGACCTTGTCTAGCTAGAAAATAATGACATAGTAACCTAGCAACCGTGTCAACTTTTACGATATAAAATATATCGTAACACTATAGACTGTATTTATTTGGGAACTTCAGACTCAATCTTGAACTGATCTCTAACCAACCTGGGTTACTTTCCAAAGAAATGATACAATTTTAAAATTTGACGGAAAATTCGAATTCAAGTCATTTATTCCCATCATTGGTACTATAATTGACTCTTTTTAACTTTTTATTTTATCAACTTTAAGAAATAAATAGAGCACACAACTGTCTAGAAAAAGAGAGTAGACGGATTGGATCTACTAACCCAGCAAATCTGCTGGGTGAGGTGGGTCAGTTCAGGATCAGTTCTGGGTTACTTAAATTAAGCCAATAGACCATTTCAGAAATTTGAGCGACCACTTTACTTTTTGAACTAAAAAGTTAGTGCCGTTAAATGGAGGCATTTCATATTTATACGCGACCCCGGTATTCTGTTTTAAACTTTAGAACTACACAGAAGTTGTTATATGAATTTGAGTAATAGATATGATTTCAATTCTTATTTTACAAATAAAAACTTATTTCACTATGTGAAAAAATCTGGTGTGGCCAATACAATACCTCCCGCCATTTACCGTCCGAGTCACAAAAAAGATTAAGCTAATTCCTATTTTTGGATTAGCAAATTTTGCTCTAATTTTGGCAGTTTGGCAATTTATTTAATTAGCTTAAATTTTTTTGCAAATCATTAATTTTTATTAATCTAAATAGGTACATACCTACATATTTACATATGCTGGAAATTATTGATTTCCTTTCCTATTATTCTATTTACTTTTTTTGTTTTTAAAACTTTACTATTATTAAATTGAAATGAATAGTCATTTGACAATGACATTTATCTGTCAGTTACATACATTTGAATAACTGCGGAACCAAGGAGTTTTGTTTGTTTAAAGCGTAGGCTCCGGGATTTAAATTATATATAATTTTATAAATTTATCCACACAATATATAGAAAAAGTATTAATGCAAATCTGTAGAAAATTTAATAATCTTTAGTTTTTATAATAACATTAATCTCAAAAAAATAACACACACATCATCTTGAAAATGTTAAAATTGGATTCTAGGGACCTTAAAACGTACTCATTTACCAAAATCTTGATATGCGATTATTAGCACGATCCCTATACCTACCTTACCAAGGGTAGCGGGAGGTAAAAATGAAGTCCATTCATCAATCAATTATAAAAATTGTGTTACTATACCTGACCTAACTTTTTATTTTCTAAACCAGACAAAACATTTCAAATGGCAATATTTTGTGGACCAAGTTTAGTTAGTACCCGTCATAATTATTTGAAAAACGAAACCAACAAAACAAAAACAAAACTATAAGCCTATGGCACACTTGTCGATGAGCATCAAGGAGCATCGATAGGCTCATCGATGAAACAACAGTACGCACCCGTCATCGATGAAAAATACGGCGCCGCTATTTTCATGGAAGAGCATCGATGAAACGAACGTATCTCATTTCAAACGTATCTTTTGTGTTTCATTTTAATCGTTAGCGTGGGAATCTATTTTTGTTTTTCATGTGTGGGCGATCCTCCTTCATGTTATTAAGTGTCAAATCTTTCGCGTCGTGTCAGTATTTTATTATTATTCATATTTAGTTTCATTTTCATTTTAATATTTAGTATCTTGTTTAGTATATAATTTTATTCGTTTGTTTTCTTTGTTTTTACAAAGCTCATTTAAATATCAACTAGGGACATATCAATTTAAAAACCGACAGCGTAGGAACATTTCACTGGTATTATTACCAACTTAACTTTTTTGCGTCACAAAAAATCGCTGTATTTGTCATCGATGAAATAGAAAACCATCGATGACGGGTGCGTACTGTTGTTTCATCGATGAGCTCATCGACAAGTGTGCCATAGGCTATAAAATGGACAGAAGTGTCATATACGCCAACCCATCAACTACTCGCCCGACATCTGGCGGTCATTTTCGTAAAGAAACCGTTGACAGATTGACAACCGATGCATGCTGAGTTGTGTGAAAACGCGTTAAATTAAAAGTACAACTGCATTAAAATGAGTGTTACCGTGAAAAGACAAAGTGAAGGACGAGTCTGTTGTATTCCCGGCTGCTTTAGCACGTATTATCGCAACCATGAACTGAAATTTTACAGTTTTTTGAATCGTGATTCGGAAAACTGAACAATATAACAAAATAGTTATTAACCCCTGGTAGACACACTTTTTTAGCGTCTTTGTCTCAAACATAAACTACATTCTAGTGTCTCTCTCGTTGGTGCAAATTTGCACTAATAGCCGCCTCGATGGCCGAACGAGTCAATGCAGCGTGCTTCTGCAGCGCCTCGAAGCAACCATCACCGCTCGGTCTTGGGGTCGTGGGTTCGATTCCCACCAGGGGCTTGGATGTTTGTGACTGAACTGTCATCTCATCTCCATCAACGCAACGCAAAAATGTTACGAAGATAGGTAAAAACTGACTCACCCTTCTCAATATCAATTGTAATACTTTATAATAAGTTAAATACAATAAAGAATAATTATTATTAAATTTGCACTAGTACCAGGGTTTAACTAAAAAATTATTAAACAATCTCGAAATAAAATAATCATATTATTATTATTTTTTAGAAATGATTCCAGTAAAATATACTACAATCTGCATTACACACTTTGTTAGAGGACAAAAATCCAATGACCCTCGTAATGAAAACAACAATCCAAAAAAAATTTCAGTATCTACCACTGATGGAAACAAATAATAATAATGGTAAAATGTTTATTTATTTTTCTGACCTGTTAAATATACCGTTAATTAATCATTCATAAATTGTTTTAGATTTGGAAGAGGTTGGATTTCCGTCGACATCATCCATAGGAAAGGAGACCTATGAAATATCTGTTCAAACTGATGATATTGCATTTGAAGAGATCCATGACGCTACGTATATAAATAATATAAATGTATATTTACTTATTAAATTATTTAAGCAATATAAATTACTAAGCCACATTTCATTCTACAACAAAAAAGAAACAGTTTTTTTACCTTCATTTAAACTTTTCTTTCGAAAAATACTAATGTATACCGGTCTAAACTACATTTGCTTGTAATAACCGACATTACACAACGGGATTATATTAGTTTTTATCACAAAAGACACTATTTTGCATTTATAATAAACCGCGTCAATCCGTTCTGTTTAAACCTATCAGCGCTTTGTTATCGCGCGTGGCCGCTAGAGCGGCGCTCGCAACGCACCGGTTGGCGTATAAACGACGCATGTGCTTGAATTTCTGAAATGGTCTAGTAGTTACTCGAAAAGTCCCAAATAAATACGGCCAATGGCATAACTTCAACTTTCAGTATTAGGATATTACGTTGATATGTCATACAATGGTCGTAAACTAAAATATTATCAGAATTGATGAAATGTGGACGATATTATTATAACTATGTTTAGCAGCATTGCCTTGGCGTTGCAATCGTTTGTTTGTTGATTATTGTTTCAATTATTTAATATAGTCCAGTAAATGAAGGATTTTACCCTACAAAAGGTCGGGTAGTTCTGAATTTTTGATATGTTGTATAGGATGGTTGGTTAATGAAAAATCCAAATTTCCACAAATCCCCTTCCTCCGCTCTCTCCGCCATCTTGTCAAAACCAGCATAAATCGGCGTTTTTTTCAGTTTTTCACATATAACTTCTATCTGGTGAATTTTAACGAAAAAAAAGTTATTTGCCGACTTGTAGAGAATGAATTTTCATAAAAATTTGTAGAGAATTTAATTACCTGCAAAAACCATTTATCAATTTCTTTTTACGAACAATGCAACAGAGAAGAGGTAAATTTACAAAAAAACGAAAATGTGTGTTTTTTTTAAGTTTAGTGCAGCAACAGTCTTTGGTTCATTATTTCTAATTATACAACTATTATTTCAAACAGAATATCCTATATTGATGCACAATAAACGTAATTATGTGTCAGTGAAGTCTTGTGGGACTACTAGAAAAAACTGTTATAAACCAGCACTTACTTCTTATCTCTACTGCGAGATCTTTCTAGTGCTCTTAACTCGACATGGGACATTTGCCGTATATTATATATATTCTAATACTCCATTTTCTAAAGTTTTGCCATATTATGTCTTTTGTCAAACCAATTGTGGTGGATCTGCTCCGCTCTCAAAAGTAGCAATCTTAGAAAAATACTGAGGTTTTTCCCATTTTTCATAGCTATAAATAAATCATTATAATAAAATTTCATTATATGCTTTTAGTTGCCATACTCAGCTCTACCGTTACAAAATGGAGAAAATATAGAATACACAGATTACAGCGAAACATCTATTTTCATATTTTCTTTATGCATTTTTTAACAACCGTAAATTGGTACTTTTTTCAGTTTTACATTTATAACTTCTTTCTGGTGAATTTTAACGCGAAAAACGTTATGTGTCGACTTGGACAAAATTTCCTGTAAATTTTGTATTTGAAGTTTTTTGGTCCGATTAATAGCAATGGACCTATGAAGCTACCAAAAAAGGCTAAAATTGCGTACTTAGCAATTTTTTTAATTTCTTTCCACTTTACATCGCAATAACTTCGTTACACTTCATTTTGGCTTAAAAGTCCTTATAATCAGTCTAGAGAATTTAATTACCTACAAAATCCATGTGTCAATTTTTTTTACCAATGCAAGGGAGTAGGGGTAAACTTACAAAAAAAAAAAGAAAAAGTGTTTTTTTTAACTTTAGTGTAGCAGTTATCTCCGAGTTTTGACACTATACTTGTATATTTATAATATACGACAAATGTCAAGTTAAGAGCACTAGAAAGATCTCGCAGGCAAATAAAAGAAGTAAGTGCTGTTTTTTAACAGTTTTTTGTAATAAATAATTACGTTTATTTTGCATCAATATAGGATATTCTGTTTGAAATAATAGTTTTATAATTAGAAATAATGAGTCAAAGACTGATGCTGCACTAAACTTGGAAAAAACACACTTTTTCGTTTTTTTGTAAATTTACACCTACTCTGTTTCATTGGTCGTAAAAAAACTTGATGGGAGCTTCATAGCACCGTTGCTATGAATCGCGGGAAAAAACCTTTTGTATCAAATTTTTAGAAAATTTCATCCTCTACAAGTCGGCAAATAACTTTTTTTACGCTAAAATTCACCAGATAGAAGTTATAGGCGAAAAACTGAAAAAAAGTGCCGATTTATGGTGGTTTTTAAAAGATGGCGGAGGGAGCGGAGGAAGGGGATTTGTGGAAATTTGGATTTTTCATTAACCAACCATTCTATACAACATATCAAAAATTCAGAACTACCCGACCTTTTGTAAGGTACCCCCTTTTTCGACCTCTCTTTACTGAACTAATATGAAATTGATTAGCTTAATTTTAGTTTTTTTTATTGTACAAGCACAGTAAAAAATGCTTATACACTTAACTACATTCGATTCCTAACACAGAATAAGGCAAGGCAAACGAGCATAAATAAATTAGAAATAAAACTATAACGTTATGTTAGAATTTGTCAATCTTTCAATTGAAAACTAGAAATAAATATATTAAAATGAACTTACAATTATCTTCTGCAGGGCTGGACTGGGAATATGTTTAGTACCGGGAAATCCGGATGGGGTCGGGCCAGGCCAATCATTTGAACCGATTTTTTAATCATTGTAATATTTTGTGAATAACTTACCAAGGGTAACGGGAGGTATAGGGATCGTGCTAAAAATCGCATATCGAGATTTTGGTAAATGACCACGTTTTAAGGCCCTTAAAATCCAGTTTTAACATTTTCACGATGAGGTCTGTGTATGTGTGTATGGATCCTCCACTCTAACTCAAATACTATCATTCAGAAAATTTTGAAACCTTGTATTGCTACCTTATTGAAATGAGCCATTAGATTTTTGTGTAAATCAGATAACCGGAAATGGCACTTTATTTGAAGCTCAAAATAGATTTTCTTCGAAAAATACCTTTAAATGTTATTTTTTCGCAATTTATATTATGAATATTAAAGAGTATTGAATTTTCTACAGGTTTGCATTAATGCTTTTTATATATATTTTATGGATAAATTTATAAAATAATATATAATTTAAATCCCGGAGCCTACGATTAAAACAAAACTCCTTCTATTAAATGTATGTAACTGTCAGATAACTGTCACTGTCAAAATACTAATAATTTCAAATTAATAGTGGTAACGTTTTGAAAAGAAAATAGTAAACTGAACATTAGTTATATGGAAAAAAAACTAAATTTAGTTTCCAACATGAGTAAATATATAAGTACCTATGTATATAAAATAATAAAAATTAAATGGCGGGAGGTATTGTGTTGGCCACATCAGAGTTTTTCTTTCAAAACCTCTATGATGTGCTCATTTTTGACAATAAATTTTTACATTGAAAATAAATGTTAATATGCTAACGTATGTAATAGTTATTTATACAACAAGAGTGTAAACAGAAGCTTTATGCCATGAGGTCAAGTATTTCGTGACGAAGCTTGCCGAGTCACGAAAATGATTGACCGAATATCATCCGTATTTATATTTTTGTCAATTTTTCTATTGATTAAATCAATTATTATATGAAAAGGTATCAGGTATCAAAGGCGTAGTTAGGGGGGTACTTGGGGGTGCTTAGCACCCCCAAATTTTGAATTAGCACCCCCAAACAAAATTATATAAATTTTAATAATTTCATTTTAGACACATCCATTCATATTGACTTATATTAAATATTATCAGATATTTTGAAAGCTGAAATTACTATTCTAAAGAACATGCTGAGCAGTCAAGAATCAAATAATATTAAAAGTGTACTTAATCAAGGTACATTTGGTATTTATTATAAATTTTATAAAATTATTATTCTCTGTTATGAGGAGAATTAAAAACTGGCTGAGCACTACTTTGACACAAAATCGCTTTACTAATTTAGTAGTAGGTACATAAGTATAGAATGTTGAAAATGAACTTTAAAAAAAAAAAAAAAAAATTAAAAAATAAATAATACCTAAGATATTTTGCAAGAATTTATTCTTCTGAATGGAAACAGAATATTAGCTTCGCGCCGTGTTCCAAACTTCCTTTTCACAAACTAAAATGTCATTTTTAACACTTATATCATAAATAACTATTTTGTTACTTTAAATAATATGGGGTGCAAATATTTCATCATTACCGATATCTGTGTACAAAGCAGATTGGCACACCCAGCAATGGGTAATAAGCCGTGATGATATATTTATTTAAATACTTTTTTTATTTTGTAAACTAACTTTTTTTTCATTTAAGGTAAGGGACTTTAGCACCCCCTAATTTTAAAGTCTAACTTCGCCTATGTCAGGTATGTTATTATTTATTTATTTATTTATTTTGATAAAAGTTATTTGGATATAAATAAAATACATCATTATATAAATGATCATTTCATGTGTATGATGTCGGTAATACAAAAAATAAGTATGTATTGCGAATTTAACAATTGGTTGTCAAAAAGAAAAATAGCTATAAATATTAGCGCACATTCAAAAGTAGTAGGGAATTATTTCAAAATCAAGAATTTATATTATTTTTGTATCAATTTATTTATTTTTTGAACTTTAAATTTTTATAATTTATTTTTTAAGTTCGTCAGGCCACGAGCCATCACGGGCCACCGGGAAATTCCCGTTATACCGCCGGGCCAGTCCATGCTCTCCAAGAAACATGCGTGCTTCAATAAAAATCTAATTTTTGTCAAGTAATGTTCAGAAAATTTTTGAATTTATAAACGGAGTTAATAAAAATAAAAATGTTATAAATCATTGAAAAAATACAAATAATGTGATTGATTTTGAATATATGCTTGCAGCATTAATGTAAACGTTTTGTTATTAATCTGAAAAAATATTTACTCTTTATAAAAGTACTAAAATGCTATTTTGAAATGTTGTTTAGCATATTATTTTAAACTCAAATTCAAAATATTATGACATTTTGAACAATAAAAGCTGTTTTTGAACAAAGTTAAATTATTAGTATAACAAAAGATTTATTTTGATTTTTAATATTGCATTTGAAACAAATAAAATTATTATTAGAAAGAATAATTTTTCTCTAACACTACTATGGAATTCATACCTTCTATAACTGAAAACTGTTACAGAATGAGGACATTCTGTCATACTGTCACAGACCACTAGTTTTTCAATTCACCCATTTAAAATACATGGGAAACGCAATTGTTTTCAAAATCAAGACGGCTTTGCTTGACGCTTTGTTTCTTTTATTTTGTCACCTCAACTGCCTTAACTGTCAAATTATAAGAGAAATGATTACAAAATATTATTATACGCCTTGTTTTACGCGTTTTGAAGCTTTTACATGGTAAGTTAAATAAAAATTATTGCTTTTATAACATATCAATAATATTTTATTATTTTTTGCAAAAATGTCAAGTGATGAGCAAAATATATTTTTTAAATAGTGTTAGAGAAAGTATAGTCTAAAACTCATATGGAATAGTATTTCCGCCACTCGCGAAAACGTAGACCTCGCCTACGGCTCGGCCTACAAACGTTTCGCTTGCGCGGAAATTACCTATTCCATACTAGTTATAGAATATACTATTCTCTGTTTCGGAATTAGAATGTCACGCATGTTGATGTTAGAAGGAGCTTCATTCTTAAACGATTTTTGGTGATATTTTGTTATTTGTGACTGGCATGACTTTACGCTAAAGGCAACAGATCGAATAAGCACAAATCACTGTCACCAATCTAAGAATTCTACCAAAAATATTACTAATGAAAATTGTCAAATATTTTTATAGAAAAATAATGTAAATGAAAGCCTCAACACAGAAAATAGTACAAAACATACGTTACAGACGGCAATTCAAGCACTAGTTCGTTCGCCCACTCGCCGCTGCGCGCTCGTGAGTGAATTTGGAACTCGTGCTGGAATATGTTGCCTTCTGTAACTTACGTTTTAATATACCATTACAATAAAATTTAAACATTTAAAAAAATTCTATAACAAGCTTGTTATGGTATGTTGCGTTAATAAATTATAGAAATCAGACTGATATAAGATATCTCTTTTACCTGTGTATATTATGACATAAGAGGGCTGTTAGAAAAGTATCCGACCTTATTTTTTTGTTGCGAAAACCTGATGAATTTGAATCAAGCGCGCTTGCATGAGCCGACCTTGAATCTTCGTGCACATGCATGAATTTTTTCCCGCTTGTGTGTGTAGTGCTCTCGTCGATTTTTCATTACAAGGAAAATGGAACGCTGGAGCAGCGCTATTGCATCAAATTTTGCCTGAAACTGGGCGACAGCCAGGTGGAAACCATTCGGAAGATTCAGACGGCTTTCGGTGACGATGCCAAGACCAAAGAAGGCCCGCCAAGTACGCAGCTACGTCAAAGTGATGCTGACTGCTTTCTTTGACTCCCGCGGTGTGATACACCACGAGTACGCACCACAGGGTCAAACAATCACCGAAGAGTACTACAGGGATTTCCTCCATCGCTTACGTGATGCTGTGCGGCGCAAGATACCGGAGTTGTGGTCAACAGGAAATTGGCGCTTCCATCACGACAATGCTCCTGCACATTCCTCGCACTTGATTCAGACTTTTTTGGTGAAGAACAAGACTCCTGTGGTTCAAGGTTCAACAGGCTCCTTATTCTCTTGATATGGCCCCCTGCGCCTTCTGGCTGTTCCCAAACTCAAGAGGCCATTGAAAGGAACGCGATTTCAGATAAGAGAGGACATTATGGCTGCAACGACAGCCAATCTAAACTCCATTCCGAGAGAGGCTTTCTCGGAATGCTTCCAACAATGGCGGCATCGCTGGGAGAAGTGTGTGGAGTCCCAAGGAGACTACTTTGAGGGTCATTAGGTTTCCAACGCTCCAGGTATGCCAGATTTTTTCCCCGGCCAAAGGTCGGATACTTTTCTAACAAACCTCGTATTTTGTGTTAAATTTATTTTAGGAACCTCCTTGGTATTTTGCGACGAAAAAATTGTTTAATTTAATGTTCTAAGTTTTTATTAAAAAGTCAAAACATACAGGACATTTCGGTCGTAAAATTAGTCCATAATCAGTATTTATAAATTTAAATATAAACCAAAATGTTATTGGTTCTACATTATATTGAGTTCTCTCATATGGTTTTGTAGTGTGACATTGTGCATTGTGATGTCATCTTGGAAAATTCCGCGAGATACATTAAACTTAGACCTACCGATGCAAGGGGATGACAGACGACAGTCTGCCATGCTATGCAGCCCCAAAGCCTAGGGTACCTTTATAACCAGGGTATGGCCATAACGTGGCTCACTTTTCGTCCGCCATTACCGGCCAATCTGTTATATGTGTTGTTCTTGCGCAAATTATTATGTATTTTCGTGGCTATTTGTTTTATTTTGATGAAAAACGCATTTACATATCATTTTAATATGTATTTAAAGTGTAAGTAATATTTTTATTTTATTTACTTGTGTAGTTTGTTAAGATCTCATCACGATTACTGACATATTGAAAACAACTAAAAATTACCAATATTAAGCACAATCATTTAAATTTTTAAAAGGTAAGTTTAGAATATATAATTATTATGCAATTAAGAACTAGTGATATTAAATTAGATGTGATAATAACAACACATATCCATAGATCTTATAGTGTTATACATACTAGATGTAAGCACTGGGGAACGCTTAGGATTGAGAGAGATAGAGATAATAAGACCAGAACTACTGCGCATCGCCGCTGCACAGGTCTAGCTGGAATTACCGACGTTTGAATGATTTCCAATTTGAATCACCTTTGAATTAATAGATATCGTCAGTTATATGCCAAAGGAACGAATATGCAAATTTTAAGTTTTATACACGAATATGTTGCTTGATTTGTATTTTTTTATCTGCCAAATGCACGAATGTATAAGTTGAACCTTGAAATTTATAAAATCTTAATCACAAATGTATGTAGTTCTAAAATGTACTACCAAAAACACGAATGTATCTACCACATTCGCGTTATTTTAGAATAAAACTATAGCAAATAAATTCGCTGTGATGCACAAATGTGGCCAAATTAATTTTATGAAAGCGTGCCTGAACAGATTTATTATAACCGTCTAAATATTAAAACGCATTTTACTCAAAACTAGCAAAATACATATTCGTTCATTTGGCATATAAATAAATAAATAAATCATCACTGGGTGTACCAATCTGCTTTGTACGCAGATATCAGTAATGAATGATGAAATATTCGTACCGTCCGGGCGTTTATCAGGCACTCATTGCTGGCGTGAAGAGTGCATATACCTAATGATATTGTGGTAAGGATATTGGGAATTAAATATGCACAATGTGTTATAAAATATTTTATTCATTCCTAAATTGAACAGTTTTTTTTGCATTTCTGCCGAATTCCAGTTTTGCAAATAACAAAAAAGGAAATATTAAGTTGCTCAAACAACTTTCTTCTTTTGCAAAATAAACAACGCATTTTGAATTACTTAACCACAAACAAACTCACGAACTACTTGTTTCAAAGACGCAAAGCAAAATGACTGTTGCCGGGACGCGGACGACACGAGCGACGAGCTCCTCAAGTCTCCCCGCTCCGGCCATGCGCAAGCTATATGCGCAATAGTTCCGGTCTTATTAGCTTTATCTTCGTTCCTCTTACGATGTCGTATATTTCCTTCTTGCTTAATCCTAAGCGTTCCCTTCGCTTGCACGTAAAAGCATATGCTTGCTTACATCTAGTACGTATAACACTATAAGATCTATGCACATATCATATATTCTACATAACGTATAAATGTATATCTTAATAATAATTGTATATATCTTAAATAGATTAATTTTTATTATCTTTATAAATTCACATTGTGATTATTTAATATTATTTTATAATATAATATCACATTTATTAGAAATAAATAGGGAAATGAATTACCGACAATGGCGGCGATCTTGGCCCATGGCCATACCCTGTATATAAAGGTACCCTTCCAAAGCCGGGCCATGCGCGCCCATGCGTTAGTAAACAAATTATTCGTACGAACTTAGCAAGCGGGCTAAAGTCTGTCCCCGTACGAATAGACGCTAAATATCATTGTACGTTATCATAATCGCTTATTAGTTATTTACAAATGTTTAACGAAAGCATAATCGTATTTATTTTCAACATATTTACTTATTTCAATATATTTATCTTTAAATTATACGGTGTTGGTATTAATTAAAATGAACCCTAAATAATAGTGAAAACTAGTGGAGTCAAATGCAGCGACTAAGTGCATGCAGCCACGATACAGAAATTACAAAAAATTATATTAGTATTTAAATTAAACCCATTAACCCTAATATTACCAATCTAAAGAGAAAAAATAGTATTTATTAAGGTAAAATCAAATTTGAATACCATTTAATTATTTTTAGTATAAATCATATACCTATTAACTAATATATTGCTGATCCTTTGCTTTTCTTGAAGCTAACACTGTGAAATGGAAATATCATTGCTTTGTTGCACTGTAAAAATAATAGGAATACAATCTGGTCAGGATTAATTTATTTAGGTGACAGTACGGTAAAGAAGATTAAAAGAAATAATTTATAAAATATTTATTGATTTCTAAATAGCCCGAATCGATGATACTTATTTGTAATATAATCATCTTTTTCCGACAGTAATTTCGTTTCGTGATAAAATCTATTTTTTTGAAATGTGTCAATAATTTACATAATTTGTTTTTTGTGGTTGTCTAAAACATTTTGTTTCTTGACGTAGTTAACAAATACAGTTGTATTATACACATAAGGAGCGCATTGCTGAAACACATTAATAATCATGCGTTGTTTTAACTTTTTATTTTTGGAGAATTCCTGTTGGCTTTGCCTATATACTCTTTCGGCCTTTTTACAAATAAATGCCACATCCTTTGGGGATATAGGAGGCTCCCCCGATTTTTTATGTTAATTATTAATATGATTTCTCTTCTATTAGAGAGCAAGTACTTCGAAGTACATGTACGAGTACAATAGTACAAACAGAAATGAAATCAAACGTCAAACCATGTGCTCGCTGTATCAGCCGGCTACAGCTATTAGCGTTAGCCAATAGTAGTCAAGATTTACAAGCGTGCGTCCAGGTTGGGTGTTTGTGTGGGATAGAGTTATGCAGAAATGATATTTCCATTTCACAGTGTTTCCTTCACCTACTCTTTTGGGAAAAATACGAGCATTAGCAATATATTAGCAGGGTTGCCAGATGACTGATTTCCCCCAAATGAAATCTAAAAATCCCCTAAATCAACACGATTTGAAGAAAAAATACCCCAAATAAAATTTATTTATCTAGCACATCTAAAATAAAATATATTAAAAAATAATAATACAACCGTTAAAAATTATACTTATTCTACTTCATTGTCCTTATATTTATAAATGTTTTTAGAATTAAATCTTGTTAACATACTCTGGGATGGTTCAAAGTTAATACACCCAGAGTATGTGCCCAAGTAGAATCGGAATTCAAATACCAATCATTATATATGAAACGAGTGGGGGAAATATCCTTGGAAGAAACTTCATTCCATATGGATTCATGACGCACTCGTCACAATATCATTTTTTTTAAAAAAATTGGTTACATAATTTTGTCTTTTATTATAATGGGGGAGTTTAGTCATGTTGAAATGTAATGATTTTTCTACATTACTGCAATTCTATACATGCAATATTACTATTAATGCAATAAAAGTAATGAAATATAGCGGTTTTTTTTGTACAAACGATATTAAATTTATCCTTAGTTAAATCGCCCGCAATACGATGACGTATGCAGCATCTTTGGTTCGCCGTAGTTGTCCGCTACGAGCGCTAGTTTACAATGGAAACATGAACGTATGTCTTCTATATTTGGTATTGAAACGTCAAATTCAATGTTAATCGCAAAATGTAAATTATTTGATTCTAAATATGTAAATGTAAAACTTAGAAAATACGATAAACACAGAAATTAAATTGTCAAGTGTTAAATATAAACATAAACAGGTGGCCATATTTTGCTTTTGTCTCTTTCTATGAAGCACGTTTTGGGCACGTATGTCGAGACCTAATTCGCACATAGTTGATGTTATATACGCCGTAATGGCGGGAAGAAAATATTGCAAAAGTTTATCATTTTTTTTTCCAGTATTTTTTAAAATTTTACAAAATATAAAAGTAAAACGCTTTAGATTTAAAAAAATTTTAACATATAAAAATATCATATTTCTAGGTACGGCTAGACGTATAGATTTGGCTCCTCATTTGTAAACTGTTTTTGCTAGGTTCTTCAAAGTTTTCGTTTCTGTGATTCCTACTGTTGTGTTCGGCATGTTGTGATCTTTATTGTTATATATTTTGTATCTTCAGCTTTTGTCTCTGGGGTGAGTTTCTTTTATATTTATCATTTTTTTGTACTTTTGGCTACTTAGAAACGAAGTTGTATTGTTTGTTTACGCCTGTTCAATTAAGTAGTGTGCTCAGTCAAATATACTGGGTGTTTGACAAAAATATATATACAGGCTGTTTTTTTTCTGTTTACCTTTTTTGATCTAGTAACTTTTTCAATCTTATTCGTTTCCATTTGTAATAGATAATATTAAATGTAATTGCTGCAAAAAAAGTATTGAAGAACACAGATCTATAACATGTTATATATGTAAACAGAGTTATAGTATCCCATGTGTTGATAATATTACGATAGCTGACGCTCGAAAAATTAAATCAGGCATCGGAGGATTGAAATGGAACTGCACTAATTGTTCTAAATTTGGTGATGATATCAGTAGTCTTAAGGCCTTAATTCTTTCGCTACAAAAAGATATTTTAGAACTTAAAAATTCTAAAACTAGCACTACTGATTTATCTTCACTAATTGAAGAAATTATTAGTGAAATTTCTGAGAGAAGAGCGCTCACAAAACTTTTCAATTTTTGGTGCTAATGAAGTTGTATCCACGAAAGAACAGGAAACTAATATTGACAACACTTTAGCAAAAGACATCATGTCTGAATTAGGGGTTGAATGTTCAATAGCTAATTCTTATAGGCTTGGACGTTATGATCCAACATCCTCTGGCTCTCGGCCTTTAAAAATTGAATTGTCGTCCCCTAATGACATTAACAAAATGTTTCGAAACATTAAAAAATTTAAAAATTGCCAAAAATGGCCTAATTTATCAATCTCTAGAGATCGCACGCATAATCAGATTACTTTTTACAAATATGTTAAAACCGACTTAAATGAGAGATTGGAAAAAGGCGAAACGAATTTATCTATTAAATATTTAAATAATGTTCCTCGTGTGGTGTCCACTAAATCGGAAAACTAAAATTGCTCAACAGCTCTGTGTCTTTGTCTTTAGAATGTCTTTATCAAAATACTAGGGGTTTAAATTCTAAGTCTCATTTATTTTATACTAATTGTTTGTCTTCGTCGTTCAATATAATTGTCATCACCGAATCTTGGTTAA
Source organism: Harpalus rubripes (assembly GCA_963082715.1). NCBI lineage: Eukaryota > Metazoa > Arthropoda > Insecta > Coleoptera > Carabidae > Harpalus > Harpalus rubripes. Next base: position 13,915,192 of record OY720459.1, on the reverse strand, counting down.
ATGATTCAATGCAAAATTCTGTGTTATTTCCTTCATATTATAAGGTCGTTCGATCAGATAGAAATTTTTCTTTGTCAACCCGCTCAAAAGGCGGTGGAGTTTTAATTGCATTTTTGAATGATATTAATTATAATATTCTTGATATGTCAGAAATTAAAAATTTGACTCCCATTATAGGTATTGTGGCATGTAAATGTCACTTTAATAACTTGTCCTTTATCATCTATGCCGTCTACATTCCACCAGATATAGATGTTGATAATTTCAGTACAATTCTCGAGGCACAGGAATTGATGTTTATTGATGAACGAGTATTTATTTTAGGAGATTTTAACCTACCCGATTTATATAATGATTTTCAATTGTTCAAAATCTTCCATGTTTAAAAACTTTATTACTGCTGTAAATCTCAAGCAACTCAATAATGTACTCAATTTTTATTCAAACAAACTAGACCTTGTTTTAACTAACTTTTTCGAATCCATTGTGGTTGAGCGACCCGAATTTTCTTTAGTCCCTGAAGATAGATACCATCCAACAATATCTGTCCAATTTAATATTGTCTCCTACTTGCAATAATAAATTCCCATTGGCCGTAAATACTCGCTATAAGTAGGTAAACAAGAGGGGTTCTGGCTCACTGGATGGCATGTGTCCATCGACATCTACCATGGGGGTTAATTTAGTAGCTATGTGGTAGTTCTTCAGCAACTTTTTGTGTGTTGAGGGGTAGTTCTTTGGCAACCCTTATGTGTTTTGAAGGCTGAGGGGGTGTGTGGCTTTGTAATTGTTATTAACGAAGAGATACAAGAACAACACCCCCCACTGTGTGTGTGTGTGCTGGTGATAGTGTTTTATTAGCGAGGACAGGATGTTTGTTTTACTGCAGTACGTGTGTATCCGGTGATAGTGTTTTTTTATCAGCAAGGACAGGATGTTTTGTTTCGTTTAATTGGCTTTACAGCGGATGTGGTGTGATATTGTTATCTGCACGTGTGTCCGGTGATAATATTTTTATCAAAAAATAACAGGATGTTTATTACTGTAGCGTTGGTGATAATTTTTTTCCAAGAATTTTTACAGGATATGGTGTGATACTGTATCTGCACGTGTTTCCTGTGATAATGTTTTGTCAACAAAAACAGGATATTTGCTGATATGAATTTTCGGTGATAAATTTATTCCAAGAATTTTTACAGGATATGGTGTGATACTGTATCTGCACGTGTTTCCTGTGATAATGTTTTGTCAACAAAAACAGGATGTTTACTGATATGAATTGTCGGTGATAATTTTTTTCCAAGAATTTAAAGAGGATGTGGTGTGATACTGTATTTGCACGTGTTTCCTGTGATAATGTTTTATCAACAAGGACAGGATGTTTGCTGATATGAATTGTCGGTGATAAATTTATTTCTAGAATTTTTACAGGATATGGTGTGATACTGTATCTGCACGTGTTTCCTGTGATAATGTTTTATCAACAAGGACAGGATGTTTGCTGATATGGATTGTTGGTGATAAATTTATTCCGAGAATTTTTACAGGATATGGTGTGATACTGTATCTGCACGTGTTTCCTGTGATAATGTTTTGTCAACAAAAACAGGATGTTTGCTGATATGAATTGTCGGTGATAATTTTTTTCCAAGAATTTAAAGAGGATGTGGTGTGATACTGTATTTGCACGTGTTTCCTGCGATAATGTTTTGTCAACAAAAACAGGATGTTTGCTGATATGAATTGTCGGTGATAATTTTTTTCCAAGAATTTAAAGAGGATGTGGTGTGATACAGTATTTGCACGTGTTTCCTGTGATAATGTTTTATCAACAAGGAAAGAATTTGTGAAAAATTCATAGACCCCGCAGGGATTTGAACCCCGGACCTTCTCATATCTAGTGAGACACTCTACCAACTGAGCCACAGGGTCACTCCCATTAAAGTCCATGAATCTTCCACAAATCTTTTTACATTTTTTCGTTTGTAAATGTAAAAAGATTTGTGGAAGATTCATGGACTTTAATGGGAGTGACCCTGTGGCTCAGTTGGTAGAGTGTCTCACTAGATATGAGAAGGTCCGGGGTTCAAATCCCTGCGGGGTCTATGAATTTTTCACAAATTCTTTCTTCGTTGTTTACCTAATTTATCCTTGATCCTGAAGGCCTAAATAGTCTATATCTACGTTCGTTACTTATTTGGGATCACATATAGTTACTTTTCAAATTAAATAGTGAAGGCGAATATTCACTCATTTCTTCAAGCGCATTGTTCGCGCTGAGTATTCATCTACTTCATTGGGAGTAGTGTACTCGCCAACGAAAAAATGTAAAAATATTTGTGGAAGATTCATGGACTTTAATGGGAGTGACCCTGTGGCTCAGTTGGTAGAGTGTCTCACTAGATATGAGAAGGTCCGGGGTTCAAATCCCTGCGGGGTCTATGAATTTTTCACAAATTCTTTCTTCGTTGTTTACCTAATTTATCCTTGATCCTGAAGGCCTAAATAGTCTATATCTACGTTCGTTACTTATTTGGGATCACATATAGTTACTTTTCAAATTAAATAGTGAAGGCGAATATTCACTCATTTCTTCAAGCGCATTGTTCTACTTCATTGTTCTACTTCATTGGGAGTAGTGTACTCGCAAACGAAAAAATGTAAAAAGATTTGTGGAAGATTCATGGACTTTAATGGGAGTGACCCTGTGGCTCAGTTGGTAGAGTGTCTCACTAGATATGAGAAGGTCCGGGGTTCAAATCCCTGCGGGGTCTATGAATTTTTCATAAATTCTTTCTTCGTTGTTTACCTAATTTATCCTTGATCCTGAAGGCCTAAATAGTCTATATCTACGTTCGTTACTTATTTGGGATCACATATAGTTACTTTTCAAATTAAATAGTGAAGGCGAATATTCACTCATTTCTTCAAGCGCATTGTTCGCGCTGAGTATTCATCTACTTCATTGGGAGTAGTGTACTCGCCAACGAAAAAATGTAAAAAGATTTGTGGAAGATTCATGGACTTTAATGGGAGTGACCCTGTGGCTCAGTTGGTAGAGTGTCTCACTAGATATGAGAAGGTCCGGGGTTCAAATCCCTGCGGGGTCTATGAATTTTTCACAAATTCTTTCTTCGTTGTTTACCTAATTTATCCTTGATCCTGAAGGCCTAAATAGTCTATATCTACGTTCGTTACTTATTTGGGATCACATATAGTTACTTTTCAAATTAAATAGTGAAGGCGAATATTCACTCATTTCTTCAAGCGCATTGTTCGCGCTGAGTATTCATCTACTTCATTGGGAGTAGTGTACTCGCCAACGAAAAAATGTAAAAAGATTTGTGGAAGATTCATGGACTTTAATGGGAGTGACCCTGTGGCTCAGTTGGTAGAGTGTCTCACTAGATATGAGAAGGTCCGGGGTTCAAATCCCTGCGGGGTCTATGAATTTTTCACAAATTCTTTCTTCGTTGTTTACCTAATTTATCCTTGATCCTGAAGGCCTAAATAGTCTATATCTACGTTCGTTACTTATTTGGGATCACATATAGTTACTTTTCAAATTAAATAGTGAAGGCGAATATTCACTCATTTCTTCAAGCGCATTGTTCGCGCTGAGTATTCATCTACTTCATTGGGAGTAGTGTACTCGCCAACGAAAAAATGTAAAAAGATTTGTGGAAGATTCATGGACTTTAATGGGAGTGACCCTGTGGCTCAGTTGGTAGAGTGTCTCACTAGATATGAGAAGGTCCGGGGTTCAAATCCCTGCGGGGTCTATGAATTTTTCACAAATTCTTTCTTCGTTGTTTACCTAATTTATCCTTGATCCTGAAGGCCTAAATAGTCTATATCTACGTTCGTTACTTATTTGGGATCACATATAGTTACTTTTCAAATTAAATAGTGAAGGCGAATATTCACTCATTTCTTCAAGCGCATTGTTCGCGCTGAGTATTCATCTACTTCATTGGGAGTAGTGTACTCGCCAACGAAAAAATGTAAAAAGATTTGTGGAAGATTCATGGACTTTAATGGGAGTGACCCTGTGGCTCAGTTGGTAGAGTGTCTCACTAGATATGAGAAGGTCCGGGGTTCAAATCCCTGCGGGGTCTATGAATTTTTCACAAATTCTTTCTTCGTTGTTTACCTAATTTATCCTTGATCCTGAAGGCCTAAATAGTCTATATCTACGTTCGTTACTTATTTGGGATCACATATAGTTACTTTTCAAATTAAATAGTGAAGGCGAATATTCACTCATTTCTTCAAGCGCATTGTTCGCGCTGAGTATTCATCTACTTCATTGGGAGTAGTGTACTCGCCAACGAAAAAATGTAAAAAGATTTGTGGAAGATTCATGGACTTTAATGGGAGTGACCCTGTGGCTCAGTTGGTAGAGTGTCTCACTAGATATGAGAAGGTCCGGGGTTCAAATCCCTGCGGGGTCTATGAATTTTTCACAAATTCTTTCTTCGTTGTTTACCTAATTTATCCTTGATCCTGAAGGCCTAAATAGTCTATATCTACGTTCGTTACTTATTTGGGATCACATATAGTTACTTTTCAAATTAAATAGTGAAGGCGAATATTCACTCATTTCTTCAAGCGCATTGTTCGCGCTGAGTATTCATCTACTTCATTGGGAGTAGTGTACTCGCCAACGAAAAAATGTAAAAAGATTTGTGGAAGATTCATGGACTTTAATGGGAGTGACCCTGTGGCTCAGTTGGTAGAGTGTCTCACTAGATATGAGAAGGTCCGGGGTTCAAATCCCTGCGGGGTCTATGAATTTTTCACAAATTCTTTCTTCGTTGTTTACCTAATTTATCCTTGATCCTGAAGGCCTAAATAGTCTATATCTACGTTCGTTACTTATTTGGGATCACATATAGTTACTTTTCAAATTAAATAGTGAAGGCGAATATTCACTCATTTCTTCAAGCGCATTGTTCGCGCTGAGTATTCATCTACTTCATTGGGAGTAGTGTACTCGCCAACGAAAAAATGTAAAAAGATTTGTGGAAGATTCATGGACTTTAATGGGAGTGACCCTGTGGCTCAGTTGGTAGAGTGTCTCACTAGATATGAGAAGGTCCGGGGTTCAAATCCCTGCGGGGTCTATGAATTTTTCACAAATTCTTTCTTCGTTGTTTACCTAATTTATCCTTGATCCTGAAGGCCTAAATAGTCTATATCTACGTTCGTTACTTATTTGGGATCACATATAGTTACTTTTCAAATTAAATAGTGAAGGCGAATATTCACTCATTTCTTCAAGCGCATTGTTCGCGCTGAGTATTCATCTACTTCATTGGGAGTAGTGTACTCGCCAACGAAAAAATGTAAAAAGATTTGTGGAAGATTCATGGACTTTAATGGGAGTGACCCTGTGGCTCAGTTGGTAGAGTGTTTCACTAGATATGAGAAGGTCCGGGGTTCAAATCCCTGCGGGGTCTATGAATTTTTCACAAATTCTTTCTTCGTTGTTTACCTAATTTATCCTTGATCCTGAAGGCCTAAATAGTCTATATCTACGTTCGTTACTTATTTGGGATCACATATAGTTACTTTTCAAATTAAATAGTGAAGGCGAATATTCACTCATTTCTTCAAGCGCATTGTTCGCGCTGAGTATTCATCTACTTCATTGGGAGTAGTGTACTCGCCAACGAAAAAATGTAAAAAGATTTGTGGAAGATTCATGGACTTTAATGGGAGTGACCCTGTGGCTCAGTTGGTAGAGTGTCTCACTAGATATGAGAAGGTCCGGGGTTCAAATCCCTGCGGGGTCTATGATTTATCACAAATTCTTTCTTCGTTGTTTACCTAATTTATCCTTGATCCTGAAGGCCTAAATAGTCTATATCTACGTTCGTTACTTATTTGGGATCACATATAGTTACTTTTCAAATTAAATAGTGAAGGCGAATATTCACTCATTTCTTCAAGCGCATTGTTCGCGCTGAGTATTCATCTACTTCATTGGGAGTAGTGTACTCGCCAACGAAAAAATGTAAAAAGATTTGAGGAAGATTCATGGACTTTAATGGGAGTGACCCTGTGGCTCAGTTGGTAGAGTGTCTCACTAGATATGAGAAGGTCCGGGGTTCAAATCCCTGCGGGGTCTATGAATTTTTCACAAATTCTTTCTTCGTTGTTTACCTAATTTATCCTTGATCCTGAAGGCCTAAATAGTCTATATCTACGTTAAATATTATTACAGTATAATAAAAGAATCTACTAAATGTGAAGGAGAAATTATTGATAATGTTTATAGTTTATGTGATAATAATAATGTATATAATTTAGCAATAAGAGAAATAATTATGTTTTATTCTGATGTATTAATGGAAAATATTGTTAATGTAAAATATTTATAATAAAATACTGTAAACATAGTTATTGCATTATTTTAATGCTTGCACATGTAAGATATTTGCAATAAAATAATATAAAAAGTAACTATGTTTTCATTTTAGCCCTAAATATTTTGATGCATATTGGGTTTTTAAAGAAAAATTATGTATATTTTAAACAATTATTTATTAAAAAATTCTTATTAATTCCATATATATATATTTTAAAATATTTACATTATTTTGTTTATAATAACTACACATTTTACTATTTTCAAAATTATACAATTCAAAACAACATTAATTATAATATTTTTATTTGTTTCCTTAATTGGGACATTATTAGTTGTTTTTCCAATAATAAATGAACATAGCGGAGACCAACGAAAATGTTCAAAAACTGAAATATCCCCTTCTTCAAAATCATGTATTACATCACAAAATGGACATATTACTAAGCTTTTTGGCTACATATTTTTTTTAAGTGGATAGTCGGTTGCACTTATTTTCATGTATATTAGATCTGAAAAATATGTACTTACAATTTTAAATGCTGAAAAAAATAAATAAATTATGTATAAATTTTTACCTGTTAATACAATTAATTTTTTTTTATTGCATAACTGACATTGTTTAATATTTAGAGCTAATCATCAATATGAGTTTTATCAGTTGGTAAATTTCAATGTTCCACACATGATAAATTTTTATAATATTAAAATTATTTTTATATTTTAGAGGTAGTTTAGAGAAGGAATATTATTGTCAGAACTATTTTATATTTTTATTTTATAATTATTATATTTATTTTGAAATAATAAATATAGTTAAAGATTTTTTTAACTACATATATTTTTTTAATGTTATTTATTATATTAAAATATAAATACTAAGTAGCAATTAGGGTGATTCATACTGTTTAGAAATTAAATACCTCTGTAGAATCTTATACAAGAGTTATATTAATTAGTGCTCTTTTGCTTAATTGGTGAAAAAATAAGTCGCTCCCCTTTTTAATTCTCATTCCACATTAGTTTTACTTATCCAGCTATTATGTTTATTATCAAACCCAAGCCATTTAACAAATACCAAATCGCCCTTCCTTTTTAAAATTTTTTCAACAAGATATATATCGGGATACTTTACTTTCTGTACTTCATAATCATAAAATCCTCCTTTTATAATTTGCCCTGACTGATCTTTAAGAATATAAGTAATAGGATTTGTTAATTGAAGCGAATGTATAGTAAAAATTTCATTAGACCAATTAGGAGTATAACCTTTTACAAAAGCCCCTCTATACTTGCTTACACGCACAAAATCACCCACTTTTAGTTTTGCTTTTCCAACAATTTTAATATTACTGTAAACACTATCAAGAAGTAATTTTTCATTCTTTTTACTGACATTAATAGGTTTCATTTTAATAGTTCTGTGTTTTGTATTATTATACTTTTCCGTAAGTTTAGGTAATAAACTTAACCACTTATATGTTCCTTGTAAACTAAACTCTTTCCACATCATCGATTTTAAGGTTCGATTAACTCGCTCCACAATAGACGCTTTTTTAGTACTATAGCTTGAATAATGATTAATATTATATTTATTCATTAAATTTTGAAAATTTTTATTATAAAATTCTTTACCTAGGCCAGTTTGCAAATTTTGAGGAATTCGATTATTAGTAAGCAAAATATTTTTCATAGCTGCTGAAATTTCAGAACCTGTTTTGTTTTTTACAGGCTTAGTCCACAAAAATTTGGAAAATACATCAATTACAACTAAAATGTAACGATAACCTTTATTTATTCTAGCATAAGGAATCATTTCAACCAAATCAGCCTGGAATAAGTCATCTATTCCTTTTGTAATTACACGCCTTCTGTGAAAGTGCACTCGTGCTGGTTTATGTATTTCTTCAACAATTTCGCGTTTAATTTTCGACATAGTTAACAGGTGTTTCCAGTACAATTTCAATATATAATTCACTAGTTTTTAAGCTCATAGGACTGGGATATATTATTAATTTATTCCCCTTTACAACTTGTTTACCAACTATTATTGAGCTACGGGGTTCGTTATTAATTCGGTAGTTTAGACGCTCTTTTGGATTATTTATATTAATTTGAATAATTTTACCTGTACAAGGTAAAATGTAAAAAGTTAAATTAGAACTGTTTATTATATTATAAATATCACCTTCTAGTTTTAATTTTAAATTTATAACAATGGTGGATATTAAATTATTTTTCACTTTAGACAATTCTATTTGAAAATTATTTTTTAGTATATTTATTTTGTTTATATAATATAATTCTAAATTTTTAATTTCTCTTGTAATAAGAGGTATTATTTTATTAGTATATATTTTAGTTTTATGATGCTCGATATGACGTCCAAACTTATCAAGAGTCATTATTGAACTGTCGCTATTTTGTAACTCCAGCTTCTTTTAACTCCTCAATTATGGATATAATTTCATTATTGTGTCCTGTATGACCGGCATCACGTGATGCAATTAAAAGCCGCAATCGATCAACCAATTCATTTACATTATCCCAGTATACATACTCCACTTGTTTTTTAGTTAATTTTTTAAAATAAGTTTCACCTAACGAGGACCATTGGTTTTTAGATTTTGAAGTTATATTTTTTAAGGCTAAACTTGCACCTGAGTATGAAATTGTTCTTTTGGAAGCTGGAGCAACTTTCCTCTGACTCTCTAAGTTTGGAGCAATAATGGAAGTATACTTCTGAGATCTGCTCCCTGAAAGTTGCTCGCTGTCACTATAATGTCGACGGGCAGCATTCGTTCTTTTCACAATATCAACATAATTTTTACTATCGGTTTCAGTATACCCCAATGGTGTTTTTTTAAATAAGAGCTCATATAAACCAGGTGTTCCGATATATTTTATATTTTGTATTACTAAATCCTTACCCACAATTTTTAACTCAGAATCACCTATAAAAAATTTATCAGTATCCACATCATGACGCACGCCATATTTGAAATCAAATGAATTTTTGTCATCTGTTACCATCTCTTCAACATATTGTCGTGGTAATGGATCATACTGGTCTAAATACTCCCTGAATGAGGGTTCCTGAGTTAAATTAAAAATATCCTCTCTAGTTATTGATGGATAATCTTCAATCATGGGTGATTGATTTTCAATAAATACATCATTATCACCCCCATCCTCGTCCATTGATTGTGCTACTACATTTGTTTTTAAAAATTTGGGGCCTAATAAAGTTTCATTTTTTTCAGGTATTTCCTCGTCTTTTACTTCTTCTTTCGGTTCACTCTTAAGTTCTTCTTTTACATTGGTCATTGGTAAATTAACTGCAATATCTTTTAAAGATTTAATTATTGGTTTATATTGTGATTCTAATTCAATTTTTCTATGTAATGCACCAAGTCTAAGGTTTTTAAGCTTTTGCTTAATAACATTCCGAGTACTAATTATATCTTTTGTTAATTCTTCATTCATTTTTTAGTTTTGTTTACCAAAATTAATAAACTAGCTTTAAACAGCTATTTGGGATAATATTTAAAACAAGTGATGAAACAAAATCAAGATCAAACACCAGGTCCAGAATAAATGTTTAAGTTAACTTGTTGAAACAGGTAAAACAATTGCTGGTACAGATTTAAGGTCACACACCAGGTCCAAAATAGGTTTAAATTAACAGGGCTGTTATTTGTTAAGGAAAAAACAGACCCAGTAGCAAATAACTAGCTGGTAACCAGATAAAATACAGATCTGATAGCTGGATAAACAACTCAAAAACAGATATGATTAAATTTAATCTGTTGCTGTTTTATTGAACCTGTTCCAAGCTATTTGGGATAATATTTAAAACATGTGGTGAAACAAAATCAAAATCAAACACAAGGTTCAGAATAAATGTTTAAGTTAACTTGTTGAAACAGGGAAAACAATTGGTGGAACAGGTTTAAGGTCACACACCAGGTCCAAAATTGGTTTAAATTAACAAGGCCGTTAGTTGTTAAAACAGGAAAAAACAGACCCAGTAGCAAACAACTAGCTGATAACCAGATAAAAAACAGATCTGATAGCTGGATAAACAACTCAAAAACAGATATGATTAAATTTAATCAGTTACTATTATATTGAACCTGTTTCAAATGTTTACCGAACGACAGCTAACCAGCAACTGAAGTCTTTAAGCTCATGACACTGTTATTTATTATAATGTACTGATCAAAGCCTTTACGATAACGCCCATTACTTAAGTCACTTTCTTTGTCAATAACCATAAATTCGTACTTATTACACCAGCAAAAAGAACAAAGATCCTTAAAGTTTTCATATGACATATCTGTATTTACGTGATCAGCATATACATGTTTTAAATTAATATCATCTTGTTTAAATAATATTAATAGATTAACATTATCTCGTATAAGATGTTTGGGAATTCTGGTATAAGTCTGACATAAATAAAAACAATCTATAGCCTTATGGCGACCCATGCAAAAGTATTCTCTAATTGCATCTTGTTTATCGCACGCTACATCATCAAATATAAACACAGAATTACATTGCGCATTGCACAGCTTTTCAATATCTACATTTTCATTATATGCAAAATAACTTATTCCTTCAATTGGTTCTAGTAACATGTTTAAATACTTATATTTAGGTTGGAATAATGATTTTGAGTATATGTATACATTCGAAAAACATAGACCATTTTCGTGCTCTATAAGTGCAATCATAACATTTGTTTTACCGCATCCGGATGGACCTGCTATAATACATCTTATTATATCCGGTAACAATGAACTATGGCGCGGTTGACTACTAGCACTATCGAAATCATAATTTTTTACCTTAAAGTCATGGATTTGCTTTACAGTTTGCATTTTGATATAAATTAAATCACGAACATTACTCAAGCACAGTTCGTCAATGACTACAGAAGAAGTTAGTCGTGCGATCCTTAAATAAACATGCTAAAAGTGCAGAAGAAAAAATATGACGGAAGTTTACCATTCCGCAACGTAGTCAACAGCGCACAGAAAGCAATAAAAACAAATAGTACTGGTTCTGATTTAAATAAATCTGCAAAAATAGCTTTACGAACGGTTAAGAAAGTAAAACGAAAAATTAAACATCCAAGAGTGATACCTGTACCGAAAACCGGAGGATTCCTTCCATTAATTCCATTTTTCGCTGGCTTGAGCGCTTTAGGCGCACTTGGGGGTGGTGCTGCAGGTATTGCCAAGGCTGTTAACGACAAAAAAGCTGCTACCGAGCAATTAAAAGAAGCTAAACGTCATAATAAAATGATAGAGGCCATTGCAATGGGTAAAGGTCTCTACTTAAAACCATATCGAAAAGGACTTGGACTGCATTTAAAAAACTGCCAATAGAATTGCCATCAAGGGCATTAAGTAATATTGATCTTCGAAAATATGCTAAAGTACTGAAAATTCCATTTTTTAGAGGGGTATTCATGAGAAATAATTTACCCGCAAAAGTAAATCGTAACGAATGCGCCATTGTCAATTTGGATAATAATGATGGGCCTGGGTCGCATTGGGTTGCTTATAAAAAACGTAATAATTTAGTTATATATTTTGATAGTTATGGAAACCTAGCACCACCAAAAGAATTAGTTGATTATTTTGAAAGCAGGTGTTCAATAGACTACAATTACAATAAATATCAGCCTAATAATAGTGTAAAATGTGGCCACTGGTGCTTAGCATTTTTATATACGAGTAAATAAGCATTATTACTCCTTAGTATTGGTTGAACCATCATGTCATATACATTTATGCTTTCCGGTACTAATTCAGTCATAACTGAAAATTTTCATCCGCCAATTATACTCGATGAGGATTCGGAATATGTACTCGGGTTAATAAATTTTGGAGTATATAACTCACTGAAGAATATTAATAATGAAAATAATAAATTTTATATTGGAAATTATATAATTACTATTCCAGAAGGTTCTTACGAAATAGATGATATAAATAAATTTTTACAAAAAAACTTAGAAGCAGGTACTGAATTAAATATTGTAGCAAATAATAATACACTTAAGTGTCAAGTTAAAAGCAATAAGGAAATAAATTTTACACCAAACGATTCAATCGGTGATATTCTCGGGTTTAAACCTCGTCGATTGGATGCTAATAAATTATATGAATCAGATAATCCTGTTTCTATAATTAAAGAAAATTCAATATGTATTGAGTGTAACATAACCACAAATTCTTATTCAAATAATAAAAAAGTGCACATAATTCATGAATTTTTCCCGCGCGTCCCACCGGGGTATAAAATTATAGAGGCTCCAAATGAAATAATCTATTTACCAATTAACACGCGAGTAATAACTACCTTAACCCTTAAAATAGGAAATCATAAGGGGAAATTACTTAGTTTTGGAGAAGAACTCATCACGGTAAGACTACATCTTAAAAAACAAAATGGGAATTAACTTTAATCTTTCTGCTCGCAAGAATATAAATACTGTTCGAAACTGTAATTGCATCAATAGCAAGAAGACTGTTCAAGGGTTAACACCCATTAATTATCAGTTTTTAAAATCACTTTTAAAGTTCAATCTAGATAAACGAAGAAAGCGAATAAAATTAATAGTTATTTGGATTGGAGTTCAGTTTAAAAAATATAAAAAATTATTCTTTGCATTCACCAAAATGAATGCTAATATATTGAATGTGTCAGAAAACGCATTATTTGATAATTCAATCAGTCATGCGGAAAAACACACACACAAACCGTATGCTTCCACAACTTTCGACAATAATGATGAAATTCGCATTCCAATACAACAACAAGACTTGTACACTCTACCATGGAATAGTTTACTTTATATTGAAGGTAAGCTTCTCACGCATGATAATAAAGTGTCGACCACAGCTAAATTGGTGAACAATGCATTTGCATTCTTATTTAGTGAAATTCGATATGAATTTGGAGGAATAGTAATAGATAGAGTTCGGAATCCTGGAATAACTTCAACTATAAAGAATTATGTTTCTTACAATACAAATGTAAGTAAACGTTTACAAAATGCTGGTTGGTTGCCTGTGTCTGAAACAAAACAACTAGTTGATGATCACGGTAATTTCAATGTATGCATCCCCCTCAATATGCTATTGGGATTTTGTGAAGATTTTAAAAAAATTGTTCTAAATGTACAACAAGAATTAGTTTTAATACGAAGCAGCACTGATTTGAATGCAATTGAAAGCAGTGATGCCAAAGAAAATATGAAAATTGAATTAAGTACTGTTCACTGGAAAATTCCACATATATCAGTAGCCGATGCCGAGCGATTGATGCTTATGAAGTATATAGAGAATAGCATTAATTTGGAGATAGCGTTTCGTAGCTGGGAACTTCATGAATATCCGCTCCTGCAAAAAACACAACGTCACTCCTGGGCTATCAAAACTACATCACAGTTGGAAACACCGCGTTTTGTCATCGTGGGATTTCAGACAGATCGCAAGAATAAAATTAATAAGGATATGAGTAAATTTGATCACTGTAATTTAAGTAATATTAAGCTGTATTTAAATTCTGATATGTATCCATATGATAATTTAAATTTAAGTATTAAGAATAATCATTGGGCTATGTTATACGAAATGTACACTCAATTTCAATTGTCTTACTATGAACAACCATGTGAGCCTTCATTAACACCTCACGAATTTATTAATACAGCACCCCTGGTAGTCATAGATTGTTCGCATCAAAGTGAGACATTGAAATCGAGTAATGTTGATATAAGATTGGAATTTGAGACAAATGAAAATGTATCTGAAAATACAACTGCATACTGTTTAATTATACACGATAAAATAATTCATTATAATCCATTAACAAATATTGTTAGTAATATGTAAATGTATTTTGTTTTTTAAATATACCATAAATGTTTTACAATAATTCAGCATTTTGAAAAACCCCAAATTACTGCTTTAAAACATATAAATAAACAAAATAAATAAATAATTAAATAAATAAAAATAAAGTATTAAGTGCAACTAGTACTACATTCATGTAAAAAGTAAAATAATGCAATATTGAAGTAAAGTGTACACTTTAGTAAAAATACATTTATTTAAAGAATAAACTGTTGTGATAATTTTATTAAGGTTATAAACGTTATCAAGCATCCGTCAAGCTAAAACATTTTGTTCTAATTATTTTGAATTTATTATCGTTCCCCACCCCAGTCCAAGAGTTAAAGTCAAAGATTATTCATCAAGTATTTTTTTCTGGAAGAACATTTATTTCTTCTGCACTTAATTCACTTAATAGTATTAAACAGTTTAGCACGTTACAGTAGTGAAATAATGCGTTATATTCCAAACTATTTTTTTTTTCAAAACTATGAAGTTTATTAACTACCCACTTTATGTTATTCATTACACTTGGCATTACGTTTTAATTTTTTTTGAACTTGCTTATGTTTTAATCAATAAATTATAATATACTTGTAATGTAACATTTTACAAAGATTATATTCTTTTATATTTATACCCCATAGAATTATAACATTGGTGGTGGTAACTTCGTTCCCCACACCCCAGTCCAAGCCCCGACCCTCCCCCTCCCCCGCCCCCACCAACCCAATTTATCAACGTTAACAACACACAGTCACCACCACCACCACCAACACCCAAACCAATTAAAAAGCAACATCCCTCTCTCTTATTAGTCTTGTTTATACAGCAAACATCCTGTCCTTGTTGATAAAACATTATCACAGGAAACACGTGCAAATACTGTATCACACCACATCCTCTTTAAATTCTTGGAAAAAAATTATCACCGACAATTCATATCAGCAAACATCCTGTTTTTGTTGACAAAACATTATCGCAGGAAACACGTGCAGATACAGTATCACATCATATCCTGTAAAAATTCTTGGAATAAATTTATCACCGACAATTCATATCAGCAAACATCCTGTTTTTGTTGACAAAACATTATCACAGGAAACACCTGCAGATACAGTATCACACCATATCCTGTAAAAATTCTAGAAATAAATTTATCACCGACAATTCATATCAGCAAACATCCTGTCCTTGTTGATAAAATATTATCACAGGAAACACGTGCAAATACAGTATCACACCACATCCTCTTTAAATTCTTGGAAAAAAATTATCACCGACAATTCATATCAGCAAAT
This sequence comes from Harpalus rubripes, assembly GCA_963082715.1. Lineage (NCBI taxonomy): Eukaryota > Metazoa > Arthropoda > Insecta > Coleoptera > Carabidae > Harpalus > Harpalus rubripes. Next base: position 13,899,605 of record OY720459.1, on the reverse strand, counting down.
ATCCTGTTTTTGTTGACAAAACATTATCACAGGAAACACGTGCAGATACAGTATCACACCATATCCTGTAAAAATTCTCGGAATAAATTTATCACCAACAATCCATATCAGCAAACATCCTGTCCTTGTTGATAAAACATTATCACAGGAAACACGTGCAGATACAGTATCACACCATATCCTGTAAAAATTCTAGAAATAAATTTATCACCGACAATTCATATCAGCAAACATCCTGTCCTTGTTGATAAAACATTATCACAGGAAACACGTGCAAATACAGTATCACACCACATCCTCTTTAAATTCTTGGAAAAAAATTATCACCGACAATTCATATCAGTAAACATCCTGTTTTTGTTGACAAAACATTATCACAGGAAACACGTGCAGATACAATATCACACCATATCCTGTAAAAATTCTTGGAATAAATTTATCACCGAAAATTCATATCAGCAAATATCCTGTTTTTGTTGACAAAACATTATCACAGGAAACACGTGCAGATACAGTATCACACCATATCCTGTAAAAATTCTTGGAAAAAAATTATCACCAACGCTACAGTAATAAACATCCTGTTATTTTTTGATAAAAATATTATCACCGGACACACGTGCAGATAACAATATCACACCACATCCGCTGTAAAGCCAATTAAACGAAACAAAACATCCTGTCCTTGCTGATAAAAAAACACTATCACCGGATACACACGTACTGCAGTAAAACAAACATCCTGTCCTCGCTAATAAAACACTATCACCAGCACACACACACAGTGGGGGGTGTTGTTCTTGTATCTCTTCGTTAATAACAATTACAAAGCCACACACCCCCTCAGCCTTCAAAACACATAAGGGTTGCCAAAGAACTACCCCTCAACACACAAAAAGTTGCTGAAGAACTACCACATAGCTACTAAATTAACCACCATGGTAGATGTCGATGGACACATGCCATCCAGTGAGCCAGAACCCCTCTTGTTTACCTACTGCTATAATTTTCGTAAAGCTAATTATAACCAGCTTTATGAAAATATGTGTAATATAGACTGGTCTTTCTTAAACAACAGAATATGTGAACGTCGCACTTGATGCGTTTTATAATACGTTATATACAACTTTTGATAAATCAGTTCCACAGACTGCATATGCTGAATCCCGATTTCCACCATGGTTCATTAAAGAAATTAAGTTTAATATTAAAACTAAAACATATTTTAGGAAAAAATTCATTAAATTCAATCAGCAGCATTATTTTGAAGAATTTAAAAGACTACGTAAGCTAATTAAATGTCAAATTACTGAGGCCTACAAGGCTTACATTACCTCCGTAGAAAACAATATTAAATCTAATCCATCCAATATCTGGAAGTATGCTCATCAAAAACAAGGAACTACTAGAATTCCGAGTAAACTTCGTAATGATCTTGAAGAATTTGATAGCCCTCAGAAAATAGTCGAAGCTTTTGCTTCTTCTTTTGTCCAATTTTTTTCAACTAGCTCGACTTATAAGAATAACAACGATGAAATTCCAATTACCCTTCATTTACATTGAATTTAGTTTCAGAGGATGACATAACATCGATTATGTCAACTTTTAAACCAAGTTTACAGCTGGAGAAGATATGATTCCTAGTTTCTTAATCAAAGATACCCGTTTTGTCCTCTCAAAACCACTTGCTTTCATCATAAATTTGTCAATTAGTTCAAGTACCTTTCCTGCAAGATGGAAGAAAACAAGAATTACGCCTGTTTTTAAAAAAGGTGACAAATTTCACATTAGCAACTATAGACCAATATCAATCTTAAACAATTTTGCGAAAATACTTGAAATATTAATATATAAAAAAAACCCCTGCGAGAGATAAAATCCCCTAAAAATAGGGGAAAATCCCCCAATCTGGCAACCCTACATATTAGTCTAATGGCCGTTTGCACCGGTTATACTCAAATTTTAAGTACCCCTTATCAAAATAAGTGCATTGCAACAATTTATAAAGTCCCCTTAAATCACGTCAGCGCTCCTTAAATTTAAAGCTGCAGATCAGGTGACACTTAGAGGTACCCTTAAAATAAATATTGCATTTTCAGGCCTGTCCAGTAAGTTAATAATTGTTAGTTTATGTAGAAATATTAATATTTTGATTTTCTACAGATGAAACTGGATAATGATTTGGAATTAGATATAGTGGATGTTGATTAGGAGGTTATAAACTTAATAAATTTTGGAATTCCGCGTCAAATATACACTGTGTATATTTGTATAATTTTATATTGATCAACAAAAATAGATGTCAGTTTTTTTACAGATTTAGATTTACTGTTTTCACCATAATACGGCCATAATATCGATAGAGCTCGTTGGTTCTTTGGCACTCAATGATCTGATAATCTGAAATAATGTAAAATTTACATTATTTACTGCGTATAATACTCGTATATTGATATCACAAACCTTAATATTATCACCGTCGAATATATTTTCAAAACCTCTTATAGTTTTTGTATGAAGGATATCCAACCCAACACTTTCAATAGGAATTGGTTTCCCTCCCCCGGTTTTTAACATATCCAATCACTTTGACATAATAATTACTAGAATAATATAATACGAAAATGAAAAGTTACTAGAATTTCTTCTTATACTTCTTTCAAGCTACCCTTATGTAAGCGACAACTATATTCCATTCGTGAAAACCATTTAAGATTAAGGGCAACTTACCAACTAAGGGGCGCTTAACTAAGGGGAACAAATAAGTAATACCGGGCATAAGAGGTATATGATAGAAATTAAGTTTGAGAGTATTCCGGATCCATACTCAAACACATACATATCTACACACAATCGACCGAGTGATAGCGTCCTAGCTTCAAGTGCCAGCAGTCAGCAGTTCTGGGTTCAAATCCATTAATGCAATATAAACAACGGGAAAGATATAAAAATACTTTTTAAAAAATTATGAGCCCCATTAAATTATAATAAGATGTACAAATCTTAGATACAATAAAGAATATTATTAAAATTAAACACATCGATTCTAAAGACTGTAAAACGTGCTTATTTAGTAAAATCTTATGCGTTTTCTAGCACGATCCTTATACCTCTCTTACCTACGATAGCGAAAGGTAAAAAATAATTTAACATGCACTGCTTTCAATTATTAAATTTATGCCTCCAATTTCCAATGATATTACGTAATGACAGGTCTCTTGATCATCGCCTCCAATGACATTGCTATAGATTTAGGTGTATTTAGTCTAAAATATAATGTAAAATAGTAATTATAGTAAAGGATATTTATTTAAATTATTTATTCAGTTTATTTGCTCTTATAAAAGGAGAGAGACAAACTTATTGATTGTTTTATGCTCATTTTGTTTAATATTTAAAACAATATTTAAAAATTAATACATACATTTTCAATATAAAAACTAATACAATTATCCGCGTATTATAATTTATAATATAGTTTGATTAGTGAAAAATGACTATTCAATGTCATGTATTACACATCTAAAATAATATTAATTGCAAATAACTCCATTACAATATATACGCTTGAGTGTCCGATCGCGAATCTGTGGACCCGGGTTCGATCCCGATCGACACTATAGATATAGCTAATCTAAATATAAACATTTGCAAGTGTCAAGAGAATTATTTTTGTCTGTCAAATTTTTTTATACATTGTGAAATATGTTACTGTTCCGTTTTTAGTGTAATTTTATTCTGTTTTTAATAATTGTGAAGTTAATATTTATGTAAACAAAGAAACAATTGTTGAAATGAAAGTACTATAAAATGAGGATGCTTGAAACTTGAAGGCTCGAGTGCTAGAACGTCAGATATCACACAGTTTTACATGTAACAGACAGGTACCTGACAATTTGACGTGCTAGAAAGTATGTTACCCTAAAATGCATCATGAAAGCTGAGTTACATATAATAGGGACTTCACGACCAGTTACCTGACTGTTACGTTCTGTCAACCCATTATATTAGTAATATTTTGCTCGAATGTAATTTTGATGTTCAAAATGTCTTCTTAAAATCATCAAATAATAATATTAATAACATAATTCGCGTATTTCAATCTAGAAATTTCAGAAAACGAAATAACCTTGATATATAAAGTGGATTTTAAGAAAGGTTACAAGATTTCGAATAATTTTGCCAGAAATTTAGTTAAAGAACAAGAGGATAACTTAAAATCAGTAACTATGAAAAGTAAATCAATTTTAGCAGAATTACAAAAATATTGTTTATATTGTTTATGATTCTTGGATACAAGTCAATTATTATGTTTGTGCTTTCTTCATTTTTTGTTCCGTGCGTTTTATTAAGGATTTTTTAAATAATGGTGGCAGATGTTTTGCGGATCGTTTGAAGAACTGTGAACGAAATAATTTAAAATAATTTTAACAAAAATTGTCAATTTATCTTCGTATCTAAAAATTATATTTATTAAATGATTTCTCTCGAAAGACGTGAAATTCCTTTCTTTAGTTTTCTCTTATACTTTAAAATAACAAGTATGATTTAATATGTATAAATAGAGAACAGCGAAAAATATATTTTTTGCTTGAATGTAACCTCAAAAATGTATATTTTGACATTTAGATAGTGTCGCCGTCTAGTGAATTGTACAAGAACGCATCATATTTCATTGGTTTGTGCCATTAACTAATACCGGTCTGTTACGAAGCAACAACCAACATTCGTTTCTAGCACGCCGTAAAAAGGTACCGACATGTTAGCAGGTACCTTGCACTTAAGTAACACATAGATACCGTTGTGTTTCTAGCACCGCGCCTTAGTATATCTTGAGGTAGAATACTGCAATGCCCGGCTCGGTTCGAGTGGGCCGCAAGCTACCCGGCCCGACTGGCCGGGCCGGGCTAAATTATCATCGGTCTTCGAGCTTGAACTGTGATGGGCTCGAGCCGGGCTGGGCCTCAATTGTGGCGGGCTTATATTGGGCCGGGCTGTTTTTTTTGACAAGATTAGACCGGGCCGACCTGTTTTTTTTACCTCCCGCTACCCTTGGTAAGGGAGGTAGAGGGATCGTGCTAAAAATCGCATATCGAGATTTTGGTAAATGACGACGTTTTAAGGTTCCTAGAATCCAATTTTAACATTTTCACGATGATGTATGTGTATATGTGTATGTGTGTATGTGAGTATGTGTGTGGATCCTCCACTCTAACTCAAATACTATCATTTAGAAAATATTGAAACCTTGTATTTCGAACTTTTTCTGTAATGGAAAGAGCTTATTAGATTTTGGTGAAAATCGCATAACCGGAAATGTCACTTTACTAGAAGCTCAAATTAGTTTTTCTTCCAAAAATACCTTTAAATGTTATTTTTTCGAGATTAATGTTATTATAAAATTAAAGCTTATTAAATTTTCTATAGATTTACATTAATACTTTTTCTATATATTTTATGGATAAATTTATAAAATTATCTATAATTTAAATTCCAGAGCCTACGCTTTAAACAAACAAAACGCGGTTATTAAATGTATGTAACTGACAGATAAATGTCACTATCAGAGAACTAATCATTTCAAAATAATATTAGTAACGTTTTAAAAAGAAAAAAGTAAATAGAACAATAGAAAAGGAATTCAATACAGGTTCCAGCATATGTAAATATGTAGGTATGTATTTAGATTAATAAAAATTAACGATTCACAAAAATGTTTAAGCTAATCCTCATTTTTGGATTAGTGAATTGAATGGGTGAATTCTATTCTATCCCGGTATTTAAAATTTAATCTTCATTTTATTATGTTCCGGTGGCTCAATGATTAAAGCAACGCCTCACGTCCCAATGCCACTAAGGCATGGATGTGTGTGAATGTGTACCCACTCTGTAATTGGGATTTAATTCTGTTGAGGGGTTTAAAAAAGGTAGTTACTTGGATTAGAGTAGACTATATTTTAAGAAATAAAATGTCAAAATTAGAGTAAAATTCGCTAATCCAAAAATATGGATTAACTTAATAATTTTTGTGAATGGCGGAAGGTTTTGTATTGGCCACACCAGATTTTTTACTCAATAAAACATTATAAAAAAGAAATATTTGTGTGAACGTGATGTACTAACTATAAAAAAATACATTTTTGTGGAGAATAAACGATCACATGACATGTCACACGTTTTATTCCAGTCAATGTCGAGAACCGCGGCAGTGTCAGGTAATAGTGATTCACCTCTCATTTCATATTCTTAGCAGCCTATTCTGTAACTCAACCGTTAATTTTTAATTTAACTAATGTGAAGCAATAAATCACAGATGCTTCCTTTTTAAATTTGCCGCTTTAGTCGCCATTAGACAAAATAAAACAAGTGATTTAATTCCAGTGTTGCTCATCTCCACGAAAATTTTTGAGAAGGATGATTATTTTCACTGCAATTTGAGTTTTCCAAATACGATTATAAGTTACCGCTTATTATTATTGATAAATGTTATTTTTAAAGAAAATGTAGATTTGCATAATAATGCATATAATACAGATGGCTAACCGCATTTTTTTTTTTATAAATAGCGTAAACACGTGTTCTTCAAACGTTTAGTTGCGAGTAAGACAATAAGTTATTGTGATAATGTGTGATACGGTACATTATAATAAATTTACTAATTAGTACTATAATTACGTATTATTAATTAATAAATAAAATAGGACTTAACAACTTTATGGAAAAAAATTAATCCAAAATTTCAAATTTGACATTAAATACTCATATTTATAGGAAAAATTGATTAGATACTTTGGTTTGCGCGATTTAAATAATTTTTGTACTGAGTAGAGTCAGGTTATGTAAATAAACGGGTCTGGCCGGATGGGGTTTTTAGACGAACGGGCCTGATCGGGCCGGGCTCATTATGTAAACGGACCTGGCCGGGTCGGGCTGTTAAATCGAATGGACCGGTTCAGGCCGGGCTTCATAATTTTTCTTGAAAAAGTCAAGCCGGGCTTTTTAAATGGGTGGATGGGTCGCTTCGGGCCGGGCATTATATTTCTTTAAAAAACTCGGGCTTAATCGGTCCGGGCTTAAAAGTTATCAGGCTTCGGGTGAGCCGAGCTTCAAAATTTTGGCCCGTGCAGTGCTCTATTTTCAGACAAATGTTCAATTTTTCGTCACAGGAAGGTATTATCTTTGGTTAAAAAATTCGACGAGTTCTTAATGAATAAGCACGTTTTAAAGTCCATAGAATACAAATTTACTATTTTCACGATGATGTCTGTGTGTTTCTACGTCAGTGGCGGCACTAAGGGGGAGCCAGGGTGTCCGAGTGCCCACTCTAAAATGTCTTGTGCCCACCCAATTTCTTATCCACTACCAACATACAAATAATAATTTTTGTATATATAAAATTTTGGGATTTTTTTTTAAATTCTGAACATTATTTGTATTTAATACTTGTTCTAAAATTAATACAGGACAGAAATTACAGCCATATGAAAATTTAACCATTGTATTTCCTATAATTCATAAAAAAAGTAAAAACCCGGTATATGTAATTTTTTAAATATGGAAACCTGCGTTTTTGTTCCGCTGTATGTGTGTATATGAAAAATATTATATAGGTATCTTTATTATTTAAAAGAAATGGCTGCGGACCAGCCGCGTATTCAGGGAGGTGGGGTAAAAGGGGAATTATTCCCTCCCATATGACGATGAGATTTTAAGATAAAGAATAAAACGAAATTATGCGTCATTTTAATTATATATTAATAATGTGCACGGTAATTGTATTTTTTTCAAAATTTAGACGTAAAATGTGACTTGGCAACTTCAAAAAACTTCTCAAAAGAAGTTACAAACGATGCAAATTTTCACAGAAGAACAGGTGTGTTAGTGACTGTAATATTTTTGAAGTTTCGTTTGACAGCCCAGCTGGCATGGGCGTATCTAGAAAATTTTTCTAGGGGGGGGGGCAGGCTTTTTGATTTCAAAATGCAAAGTAAATAGAAAATCCCATTTTGTCGTATGTACGCATTAAAAAATGTGTTTTGAAAATCACTGTTCTAGAATATTTCTGAAAATTCTAGAATATTCTATAAATTTTTGGCAATTTTAAATAAGTATATAAAGGGCGGTTGAGCTTAGTTTAGTTTTAAATAGCGACACAAACAAACTTTATGGAAAAGGAAATTCTATAAAACGCCTTTTTTGGTTACCTTTGCATGACTTATTACGACTCAGTTATCATCCATATGAAGAGGGCATTAGATTTTGGTTCGAATTGGTCAAACTGAAGTACTCGTATTTGAAGTTTTTAACAGATTTTCTTGAGAAAACGCCATTAAATATCATTTTTGGCTATTGTATGTTATTATAAATATTAAAGAATATTTTATTCTCTATTGGGACCCGCAGAATCCGTAAGCGCACTTGGCATGGCCGCCAGTAGGACATGTCAAATTTGTTTACATTCTGAATTAGGGTTTTCTGATCCAAAATATTGTTAAAAGTTCAACTACACACGATTTTTTATTTTTTTCAGTCAAATCCTTCATCACGAAACATAGTGGAGGGGCAACAATTCGTAAATTTGGGTTAATTACAACTTGTGGTGTAACTTGACTTATGGCAATACTGACTTGGAATTGCAGTCTACGGGGACAAATATTAGTAAAATAAATGAATTTACCAATTTTATATATCATTACTGTAGGCTGTAGGAATTTGGACGGCGGTTGGTGTACTTGCAGGCGTTACTACAATGAAATGCAGGTTTATTTATATTCACTAATACAGGTTACAAACTACAAAACGGATTAATACTGTAAACAAACAAAACACTTCTAAAATAAGTAAACATGAAGTGGAAAACACAAGAACGTCACAGCGTGGCAAGTCGGCCGCTATGTATATTCTTAGCTTTTTCGTAGTCATTCATTCGCTCCGCGCGGACAGCTAGTGTCCTCTAACGGCGTATCGAAAAATTGCGGGGTGCTTTGCTGGTTGCCTATCTTGTGGGCGTTTTCTCCTTCATTACTATCAATAGTTGTATTAAAACGACATACCTGCAAAATTTTATTTTAATCTCCTTTTGTAAAATGCAAAGAGGAGACATATTTATTTATCAGATTAAAGTTTTGCAATATATTTAAATTTCTTTTCCATACATTCAATAAATCAATTTTTTCTACAGTCTATATACAAAGTAGCCATTTTCGCTCTTTTGTCAATGCAAAATGTCATTTTGCCGCTCATGCGCGACAAAGGAGAAAAAACGCTCGCTTTTCAAATTTCTAACTATACAATGTTAACAAATTTCACTTGTCTACATTCTTAATAGAAACGTTACGTCAGAAACTAATGGCTCTGTAGTTGCACATTTACCACCTTCACAAGTCAATCTGACATATAACATATAACTGCTTAAAGTATATTAGATAACCAAACAAAATGCCGCACTGGTGTGAAAATAAAATAGGGCATTTATTTACAAAAACGAAAGTATAAAATGCTCAGATTAGATTGAAGCAATAGCTCAAGAAGAATGGAAAATAACGATAAATTAAAATATAAAATAAATTGCGTGAACAGTTGTGCTGCCACCTATCTGGAGCTCTGATCAAAATATGGCGTGCAAGCCTAACTCTAGGTCACATACCGGAGGACTGGAGACTGACAAGGGTGGTATTTATACCAAAACCTGGGCGTGAAACATACGCTGAGGCAAAATCTTTCAGGCCCATTAGCTTATCGTCTTTCATTCTGAAAACATTAGAAAAACTGCTAGACAGGTATATAAGGGACAATGCTCTGGTTAACAAACCACTACATAAGGAACAATGTGCCTATCAAGCCGGAAAATCGTGTGAAATAGCATTGCACAAGTTAATTCAGAAACTGAAGAAAGTCATAAAAGACAAAGAATATGCACTTGCAGCCTTTCTAGATATTGAGGGGGCATTTGACAATACCTCTATAAAATCCATTATCATATCAGCAAGAAAGCATGGTATAGAACACACCATATGTAAATGGGCAAAAACCGTGCTTACTAGCAGGAAAGTTGAGGGAAGTCTCAACGACACAGCATTGAGGGCCAAAGTAACCAAGGGTTTCCACAGGGAGGAGTACTTTCACCTCTGTTGTGGTGTCTGGTGGTAAACGGCCTGTTCTGCGAACTATCCAAGAAAGGTTTCTGTGTACAGGGTTATGCAGATGACCTAGTAATAGCAATCAGCGGAAACTACCCTGCGACCTCGCCTGCGACTATCAGTGAGCTCATGCAGAGCGCTCTAAAAATCGTAGAGCAATGGTGTATTGGGGAAGGACTTTCGGTAAATCCGGAAAAGACGAACCTGATACAATTTACAAGAAAAAGAAAAATAAGTGGCATCAAAATGCCCTTCCTATTTCAGAAGGAACTTAAACTGTCAACTGAAGTCAAATATCTGGGAATCATATTGGACCAGAAATTAACGTTCAGCAAACATGTTGATAAAATTACAGGCAAAGTAAAACGACTGTACTGGGTCTGTAGAAGAATGTTTGGTCAAAAATGGGGGCTAAAACCAAAGATGCTGTACTGGTTATACACATCCGCCCTAATGCCCATTATCAAATACGGGTCCATAGTCTGGGGCGAAAGGACCAAACTGTGGACTTGCAAAAAAGAACTAAGTAAAATACAACACATGGCATGCATAGACATAACAGGGGCTATGAAAACCACACTTACTGCAGCCATGGAAGTAGTTCTCAGTCTACCACCACTACATATTGTAGTAGAAGCTGAGGCAAAACTTTGTCACTATAGATTCAACGAACCAATTGGGTACCTACCCTGGTTCGACTCACACAAAGGGACCGGAAATGAAATCCTGAAAATGGTATCAGATAGAAGAAAACTTTATTACCAATTCAATAAAAACTTTGAAGTTAAAATACCAGATATAAACGACTGGGACAACAAAAACATACATCTTAATGGATTCATATGGTTCACAGATGGCTCAAAAACTAAATTAGGAACAGGCGCAAGAACTCTGGACAAAGGAACAGGGATAGGCTCTAGCTTTCCACTGGGCCGATATACGACAGTATTCTAGGTAGAATTACTAGCCATGCTAATAAGCTGTCAAGAGATTAGGCAGCGAGCCTATAAAAATAGGCAAATCTACATACTCACAGACAGCCAAGCAGCATTGAAAGCGTTGAGATCGCATGTATTAAAATCAAAACTAGTTCTAGAATGCACTCACATTCTTGGGGAACTGGCAAAACACAACAAAGTTACTTTGATGTGTGTTCCAGGGCACAAGGATATAGAGGGAAATGAACAGGTTGATGAACTAGCCAAACAGGGAGCAAAAACCAAATCTATTGGGCCAGAACCCTACAGCTACATTGTATATGAAGTAGTTAAAGGGCACATTGAGAAATGGACAGCAGACGAGCATGAAAAATATTGGAGGGACATTCCTGGATTGACACACTCTAACCTATAAAAAAACACTCAACATCTCTACTTAATTTAAGTAGAGAGAAGGTATCAAAGCAACTACAGATGTCATCACCGGCCACTGTAGATTGAATAAACATATGTACACGATGGGTCTAACTGAAGATCCCATACCAAACCTTTGGGATTCCGACTATTAATACTGAAGAAGTACACACATTGGCATGGGGGGACTATTTGGACTTTATAAGACACAGTACTACCCCCTTGTAAACCTTGGAAATGCACAATAGGTCCTAGAGGCCGCAGTGCGTCGGGCAGTCTACCGATCCCTTGACCAACTAACTAACTAACTGTGCTGCCACCTGCAAAAGTTTGGCGTGAACGCTCCCAATAGACATCCACTTTTTCACTGCACTAGTTTAATGTACTTAAAATAAATAAATTATACCAAAACTTATATTCATTACAAAATTGGCATTAATTTTTTGGAAAAACGAAAGCCAAAACAATATATTGAAGTCATATTTGAATACGTTCCTATATTCACTGCAAAACTATTGAATAGTACTGTAAGTACAAAATGTACATTTTATTATTTTTGTTATGGTGGAGGACTGCATAAAAAATCGTGTGTGTGTTTCGAGCGCAAATGGACATTGTCGATTTCGAGAGAATGCCGCGCTCCTGCGGCAACAACCTCTCAATCGACAATGTCCCATTTTGCGCTCTTATTACACAAATAGCTATTATTTTCTTTAATTCGTTTATTTTTTACACATTTTCAAATGTAATTATAAAATCAACGCGTAAAGATATATTTTTCTGTTAAACGAAACGATGGTTTTTGACGTTTACATATTTGACATGGCTTAGTGGCCGCCATTAACTTAGTTCCCTAAAATTCCGCTCATGTCGCATGTTATTTTGCGGGTACCAACAAGATTTGATTGCATTTTATACTTTATATTCAATGGATATAGAGTCAGCTATGTATTATCTAGTAGCTGTTCGCAAGACTACATATGCAGCATCAGCCTTAGTTTAGAACATGAACGTATGTCTTCTATATTTGATATTGAAACGTCAAATCGCAAAAAAACAAATTATTTGATTTTAAATATAAAAATGTAAAACCTAGAAAATACGATAAACACAGAAATTACATTATCAAGAATCAAATGTAAACATAAACTGGTGGCCGTGTTTTGCTTCTGTCTCTTTCTTTTAGGCACATATGTCGAGATCTAATTCGCATATAGTTGATGTTACGTACGCCGTAATGGCTGGAAGAAAATATTGCAAAAGTTTAAGATTGTTTTTCTCAGGAATTTTTTAAATTTTTACAAAATTTAAAAGTAAATACGCTTTAGATTTAAAAATATTTTAACATATAAAAAAATAAAAAATTCGAAAACTTCCGGTAGCCTGAACCTTTTGTGTTCGATGTTGTTATGGGGTCGAATGTTCTAGACCTTTCTAGAAGGTAATGGCAGCTATATAAAAGGGACGCAGCTATGCCCGAGAGTTAGTTACATAGTTACATAGTCAGCTGAGTTGAGTGACGAGTTGAGTTCCATTAGTGAATACGGACAGACAGTTCCATTAGTAAAGTCCGACAGTTAGATCAGTTGAGTCCCTGATCACATGACATTAGTTATGTGATTGGGGGTTGAGTATACAGAGGTTGTAGCAGCGCAGTTCAGTTCCGTTAGTGAATTCTGGCATTTGAGTTTATAGACGTTGTGGAGGTCTGTGAGTTGTGGAAGTTAGTGAATTCAGTGGCACAGCAGTATAGTGGTGAGCGTATGTAGTATAGTGCCGAGTGTAGTACTCGGGAAGTTACTGGTAACTGGTATACTCGGATAGCTATGGAAGTGAATACTCGGTAGTTTTGAGGAGTATTGGGAAGTTAAAGTATACAGACACAGTAACGACAAGTGGAAATGGATAGGGACTTGGCAGTGGCGTTGAAGAGTTGTGGCATACGGACAGTTAGTGTATACTGGATCGGAAGTAAGTCAGCTAGTGGAGTTGAAGAGAATTCAGAAAGAGGGTTGAAAGGAATGAATTCTGTCCGCACAGTTGAGTATACAGACGCTGTGGACTCAGATATAAATATCGCGTAAACATTCTACAAGAATCTGCAACAGACCTGCAGTCAAGATTGGAACGCGTAGTGAAATAAATGAGCAGATAGGTATATAAATGTGGGAGAGTACAGTAAAATAAATAGCGTGAAAATAAATAGTCGTGTTAATTATTTAAATAAATACATAAATAATCTTAGTGTTTAAGTAATTAATTATATTCTTAGTCTTAAATTAGGATTTTATATTTCTTTAACCATATTAATAGTCATTTGTATTATCTTTTAATATTTATTTATCGTTTAATAAACATTTATTTTTATTAGTAATAATTATTTGTTTTTTACACTTCACTCAAATAAATAAAAACGTTCCAATAGCATAACGTTTCTGCCGCTTTGTGTTACTAACCTAAAAATAAACTGACAGTTGTGTAGTTTTAGTACGAGTGGTACAAAATAAAGAAAAAATAATTGGAATAATGGCAGAAGTGAAGTGGATTTAACACTTAACGGTTCTCTAGGTTCCGAAAAATTGTTACATGAACATATAATTTTAAAGATTCATTAAAAAGTCCTATAACTTATATGGCTGATATCGGACATATAAATATTTAACGAGTTTGACATTAAGTGTCAAAATTGGGTAAATAATAATAATTTACATTACAAGGTTCGTTACTCATAACTTCACGGGCATGCACGGTATAGATCGGGAGCCTAGCTATCAAAAGTCACGTGATAAGGTACAAAAGGTTTGACCTTGGAGTAGGATACGGATTGGCTCCCCATACAAAAATAGTCGTGTCTTACAAATCGGACCGGAGGCTTTACGCCATGATAGTATTTTCAAAATTTAAAAAATCTGATGTGGCCAGCACATTACCTTCCGTCAGTTCTATGTATTTTGTACAAATTTCATACAGAAAGTTTGTTGCTAAAGATTCTATTTCTTGTACTTTACCTTCCGGCAGTTGCATGTATTTTATGCAAATTCCATACAGAAAATTTATAGCAAAAGATCCTATATTTCCAGTAAAATTATTAGACAAACACACTATGTCAATTTCACTTGACACTGACATCTTTCAATCTGAATTTTCTTAATATAGTAGCTGTTTTCATAGCTATGGCTACTTTATGAAATTTAATTTCTTTATAATTTTTTTAACTCTATATCCATTTAATATTAAGTATAAAGTGCAGTCAATTCGTATAGAGAATAAAATATTCTTTAATATTTATAATAACATTAAATGTGAAAAAATGATATTTAACATAGTTTTTTCAAGAAAAACTGTTAAAATCTTCAAATGATGGTACTTCCGGTTGACCAATTGTAACCAAAATCTAATCAGTTCTTCATATGGATGTAACGAAGAATAATACGAAAAAATTATAATTTTTGAAATTGTAGTATTAGAGTTATCGCAGACGAAAATTTTGTTACAAACACACACACTGACACACACACACACACACACACACACACACACACACACACACACACACACACATATACACACACACATACAGACATCATCGTAAAAATAGTAAAATCGTATAATATGGACCTTAAAACGTGCTTATTCATTAAAAACTCACCACCGAATTTTTTGACCAAAGACAATACCTTCCTTACCTAAAGGTGACGGAAGGTAAAAAGGTCCAAAAATTACGTGATGAGGTACATTCAAATTGTTTGTGTCATTCAGTGCGCGCTTGTGTCTATATATTATATATATATATATATATATATATATATATATATATATATATATATATATATATATATATATATATATATATATATATATATATATATCGTAAGACATCGAAACCGAGGGCTTTTGACATTTAAGACACGAAAGAAAATTTCGAAACAGGGCTGAAAATTACTTGCTAAGGTACATTCAAGCTTTTTACGGTAATTTATGCACCATTATCCAAAGATTACGAATACACTTGGAAAGACAAAAATCGGGGGCTTCATGCATTTAAGACAATCAAAAGTCAAAATGGTGTCCAAAAACTATATGATGAGGTACATTAAAACTTTTTGTGTCAATCGACGCGGGTATTTTCCTAGTTTGCTAACTTCGTTTTAAGACATAGCAATCAGAGGCTTTTGGCTTTTGAGACACAAAATTCATCTGAGATTTTCTTCTAGTACCCAGAGATAAAAGTGCGTCTTGATACGAGTACACGCTGTTTTAAGTAAAAACGCAGATGAAGTATCTAAGTCATTGAAACGGTTTATATGAAATTTATGGACAAAAAACTCGTGAAGATCTCAACAAGGATCGTCTAAACATCTTCAAATCTAGTATACTAAAGAGCTCAAATAAACCATTCCAAAATATCAAAATACCCTGCTTTATTTCCTCCATGTAAAAGTGTGTTTGAACAAAAATTGTTAATGTGCAATTATGTCTGCAAAATGAGGAATAATGTAAGTAATACCAACGCTTTACCTTTACTAACTCCAAAGAGTAATAGCTGAATTTTGGCAGGAGATGGAAATCTTGGGATAGTAAAGACTCTCTGCTACCGTCACTAAGTGAAATCGAAGAATGTGCAATAATTGAATCAGATGAAGAAGAGGCTCAATTTGATTTCAATGACGAATTATTCGACGATATGTATATGTAATATAAATATTGATTTCATTTATGGCTTTAATAAATATCCGAGTTCTTCTTTAAAAGCAGCTATTTTAATTTCATTTTTTATAATACCCAATTTTTATATCTACTCATGTCTTTAAAAGTTTTTCCGTTTGTGTTTATTTGTAATACGCAAAAATGTTCTATTTCGATTATTTAGAATGTATTTGGAAAATTAGGCATCAACAATAATTTTTAATTCATCTCACATAAATTCTTTTTTATATTTTGCGTTCATAATGAAGTCATTACGATACGCAATTGCGTATCGTAATGACCTTCATTTCGATACGCAATTTTTTGTTTTAGACGGTTGGTACTAGATGACGTTTCTTTAACCCATTTTTACCTAATTTATTTTTAGTTAATTGACAATTCATTTTAATAACATAATGTCGTTATTATTATTATTTTTTATTTAGGGAAGATTATTTACATGAAAATGTACAAATATAATCACAAATTGAGTAAGTAAATGTTAATATAATGTTCGAATTAGTCCACATAGATGGACCTAGTAGTACTAAAAATTTGTAGATTGAACCTTTGAACGATAGAAAATTATTTTTAATTAATTTTAAAGCAAGTTTTAATTCAAATATAAGAAAAAATAAAAATTTCCTGGACACTGAGGCTGAAAGGGTTAAATTGTCAAACGTCAAAGCTGGAAGATAAGAATTTCAATATAACCTCAAAATTTCTTTTACTTAATTAATCACTTTATTTAATGAATATAATAATAATAATAATAATAATAATAATAATAATAATAATAATACATATTTTCGTCTTGTTTTGCATTTCAAAATAAGCAATCAAAACATTCTCTGTTACGCCTTTGACATTATTTTCTTTACACCATGTGTCAAAATTTGCAAATTCTTTCTCATAAATCTCGCGTGATTTTTTAGGAAGTAGATTATTTCCTGTAGTCTGAGCTATATTACGTAGCTCAGGCGGAGAGCAACTGATTTCATCTTCCATGATTAGATTACACTAAATTCACTTAAATTTGTTCGTAAATACTGAAATGACATGAACTTTCAAATAATAATTGAATGTGGTCAATTCAATGTTACCAACTACAACATTTCACTTACAAATTTCCCTAAATCAACTCGGTTTAATATTAACAGTTTTTTTTAAAATATTTTAGTTTGTAGAAGGTGCAAAATATAAAAAATAGTATAAAGAACTCATTTTATAAGACTTTTTTTCGCACTTGTCAATTAGAAAACTCGCTAACGCTCGTTTTCTAAATTTTGACACGTGCGAAAAAAAACATGTCTTATAAAACACGTTCTTTAATATACTATTTTGTTTGTCTTAAAAGCAAAAGCCCTCTATCCTGTGTCTTAAAAAAAGTCTTCGTAATTTTTAGATTATAGTGCATAAAAAACCGCTAAAATATTGAATGTACTTTATCTCGTAATATTCGGCCCTTTTTAAAATTTTGGTTCATGTCTTAAAAGTCAAAAGCCCCTGGTTAGAATGTCGTAAAATTAATTTTAGCAAACTAGGCAAATACCCGCGTCGATTGACACAAAAAGTTTAAATGTACCTGGTGATGTAGTTTTTAGACATCATTTTGACTTTTGGTTGTCTTATATGCATTAAGCCCCAGATTTTTATGTCTTAAAATGTCTGTTCGTGGTCTTTGGATAATAGTGCATCAAAATTTTCAGCCCTTTTTCAAATTTTGGTTCGTGTTTCAAAAGTCAGAAGCCCCTGATTTCTATGTTTTAAAATTAATTTTTGCAAAGTAGGTAAATACCCACGTCGATTGACACAAAAAGTTTTAATGTACCTCATCATGTAATTTTGGACACCATTTTGACTTTTGGTTGTCTTAAAAGCATTTAGCCCCCGATTTTTGTCTTATAATGTGTATTCGTGATCTTTGGATAAGGGTGCATAATATACCGCAAAAAGTTTGATTGAACCTTATCACGTAAGTTTTGGCCCTTTTTCAAATTCTGGTTCTTGTCTTAAATGTCAACGTAGGTCTTAAAATGAATTTTAACAAACTAGGCAAATACACGCGTCGATTGACACAAAAAGTTTCAATGTACCTCATCATGTAGTTTATTTGGACAGCTTTTTAACTTTTGGGTGTCTAAAATGCATTAAGCCCCCGATATTTATGGCTGCGTATAGCTAGCAGTCCCCTATTAGCAGACCCTAACGAAAACTATTGCATATTTTTTTGCTATTTATTTGCCTATTAATTACCACAATGCCAATTTAATTGCCACTTATTTTTTAAAAAATACGGGGGGACTGCTAGCTTGACAGTCAAGTTAGCAGTCCCCTAGGCTGTAATGCTTTACATTCGAAAATATTAGTGTGTAGGAATTAATTGCCATTTAATTGCCAATTAATTATTGAAGATTTAAATAAAATCAGGCAAAAAAAATAAAATATATGAATTAACACTACCATTAACATAAGAATTATATTTTCTGTATTCATCTGAATTTTAATTGATGTGTATCCTATTTATTAGTGCGCATACCTATCAATAACTATATGGAACCATGCAATTTCCATGTAGGGTCAATATGGATGTGCATAGGTTCCATTTGGATCATTAAGGATGCACATGAATCCATCTAATTATTATTCAATAATTCCAAAACTATCTCAGCAGAAACATATAAAATGTATTGTAACATAAAGTTTGGACTATAATAAACCAACATAAACATTTAGACTTTTTGTATCTCGCCGACCAGCCAGAGCATTTAACCCACTAAGGAACAAGCATTGAAATAATAATTAATTACACCAGCAGAACCCAACAAACTGTACTCTACAATAATGTTTAGACAATAATCAACCAGTATAAACAATATTTGTTTTAATGACCACTAAGTAACTTATTAAAACAATATTATGTGGGAATGAATCAATATACCTTACTTTTCATAAAAAATTAAGCTTTATAAATTAATTGCTTTAGCAGAACCCTACAAACTAAATCCTATCATAATGTTTAGACAATAATCAACTAGTGTAAACAATATTTGTTTTAATTACCACTTAGTAACCGATTAAAACAATATTATTTGGGAATGAATCAATTTACCTTACTTTTCATCAAAAATTAAGCTTTATAAATTAATTGCTTTAGCAGAACCCTACAAACTACTTTCTATCATAATGTTTAGACAATAATCAACTAGTGTAAACAATATTTGTTTTAATTACCACTTAGTAACCGATTAAAACAATATTATTTGGGAATGAATCAATTACCTTACTTTTCATCAAAAATTAAGCTTTATAAATTAATTGCTTTAGCAGAACCCTACAAACTACATTCTATCATAATGTTTAGACAATAGTCAACTAGTGTAAACAATATTTGTTTTAATTACCACTTAGTAACCGATTAGAACAATATTATTTGGGAATGATTCAATTTACCTTACTTTTCATCAAAAATTAAGCTTTATAAATTAATTGCTTTAGCAGAACCCTACAAACTACATTCTATCATAATGTTTATACAATAATCAACTAGTGTAAACAATATTTGTTTTAATTATCACTTAGTAACCGATTAAAACAATATTATTTGGGAATGAATCAATTTACCTTACTTTTCATCAAAAATTAAGCTTTATAAATTAATTGCTTTAGCAGAACCCTACAAACTAAATCCTATCATAATGTTTAGACAATAATCAGCTAGTGTAAACAATATTTGTTTTAATTACCACTTAGTAACCGATTAAAACAATATTATTTGGGAATGAATCAATTTACCTTACTTTTCATCAAAAATTAAGCTTTATACATTAATTGCTTTAGCAGAACCCTACAAACTACATTCTATCATAATGATTAGACAATAATCAACTAGTGTAAACAATATTTGTTTTAATTACCACTTAGTAACCGATTAAAACAATATTATTTGGGAATGAATCAATTACCTTACTTTTCATCAAAAATTAAGCTTTATAAATTAATTGCTTTAGCAGAACCCTACAAACTACATTCTATCATAATGTTTAGACAATAATCAACTAGTGTAAACAATATTTGTTTTAATTACCACTTAGTAACCGATTAAAACAATATTATTTGGGAATGAATCAATTACCTTACTTTTCATCAAAAATTAAGCTTTATAAATTAATTGCTTTAGCAGAACCCTCCAAACTAAATCCTATCATAATGTTTAGACAATAATCAACTAGTGTAAACAATATTTGTTTTAATTACCACTTAGTAACCGATTAAAACAATGTTATTTGGGAATGAATCAATTTACCTTACTTTTCATCAAAAATTAAGCTTTATAAATTAATTGCTTTAGCAGAACCCTACAAACTAAATCCTATCATAATGTATAGACAATAGTCAACTAGTGTAAACAATATTTGTTTTAATTACAACTTAGTAACCGATTAAAACAATATTATTTGGGAATGAATCAATTTACCTTACTTTTCATCAAAAATTAAGCTTTATAAATTAATTGCTTTAGCAGAACCCTACAAACTACATTCTATCATAATGTTTAGACAATAGTCAACTAGTGTAAACAATATTTGTTTTAATTACCACTTAGTAACCGATTAGAACAATATTATTTGGGAATGATTCAATTTACCTTACTTTTCATCAAAAATTAAGCTTTATAAATTAATTGCTTTAGCAGAACCCTACAAACTACATTCTATCATAATGTATAGACAATAATCAACTAGTAAAACAATATTTGTTTTAACTACAACTTAGTAACCGATTAAAACAATATTATTTGGGAATGAATCAATTTACCTTACTTTTCATCAAAAATTAAGCTTTATAAATTAATTGCTTTAGCAGAACCCTACAAACTACATTCTATCATAATGTTTAGACAATAATCAACTAGTGTAAACAATATTTGTTTTAATTACCACTTAGTAACCGATTAAAACAATATTATTTGGGAATGAATCAATTACCTTACTTTTCATCAAAAATTAAGCTTTATAAATTAATTGCTTTAGCAGAACCCTACAAACTAAATCCTATCATAATGTTTAGACAATCATCAACTAGTGTAAACAATATTTGTTTTAATTATCACTTAGTAACTGATTAAAACAATGTTATTTGGGAATGAATCAATTTACCTTACTGTTCATCAAAAATTAAGCTTTATAAATTAATTGCTTTAGCAGAACCCTACAAACTAAATCCTATCATAATGTTTAGACAATAATCAACTAGTGTAAACAATATTTGTTTTAATTACCACTTAGTAACCGATTAAAACAATATTATTTGGGAATGAATCAATTTACCTTACTTTTCATCAAAAATGAAGCTTTATAAATTAATTGCTTTAGCAGAACCCTACAAACTACATTCTATCATAATGTTTAGACAATAATCAACTAGTGTAAACAATATTTGTTTTAATTACCACTTAGTAACCGATTAAAACAATATTATTTGGGAATGAATCAATTACCTTACTTTTCATCAAAAATTAAGCTTTATAAATTAATTGCTTTAGCAGAACCCTACAAACTACATTCTATCATAATGTTTAGACAATAATCAACTAGTGTAAACAATGTTTGTTTTAATTACCACTTAGTAACCGATTAAAACAATATTATTTGGGAATGAATCAATTTACCTTACTTTTCATCAAAAATTAAGCTTTATAAATTAATTGCTTTAGCAGAACCCTACAAACTAAATCCTATCATAATGTTTAGACAATAATCAACTAGTGTAAACAATATTTGTTTTAATTACCACTTAGTAACCGATTAAAACAATATTATTTGGGAATGAATCAATTTACCTTACTTTTCATCAAAAATTAAGCTTTATACATTAATTGCTTTAGCAGAACCCTACAAACTACATTCTATCATAATGATTAGACAATAAACAACTAGTGTAAACAATATTTGTTTTAATTACCACTTAGTAACCGATTAAAACAATATTATTTGGGAATGAATCAATTACCTTACTTTTCATCAAAAATTAAGCTTTATAAATTAATTGCTTTAGCAGAACCCTACAAACTACATTCTATCATAATGTTTAGACAATAATCAACTAGTGTAAACAATATTTGTTTTAATTACCACTTAGTAACCGATTAAAACAATATTATTTGGGAATGAATCAATTTACCTTACTTTTCATCAAAAATTAAGCTTTATAAATTAATTGCTTTAGCAGAACCCTCCAAACTAAATCCTATCATAATGTTTAGACAATAATCAACTAGTGTAAACAATATTTGTTTTAATTATCACTTAGTAACCGATTAAAACAATGTTATTTGGGAATGAATCAATTTACCTTACTTTTCATCAAAAATTAAGCTTTATAAATTAATTGCTTTAGCAGAACCCTACAAACTAAATCCTATCATAATGTATAGACAATAGTCAACTAGTGTAAACAATATTTGTTTTAATTACAACTTAGTAACCGATTAAAACAATATTATTTGGGAATGAATCAATTTACCTTACCTTTCATCAAAAATTAAGCTTTATAAATTAATTGCTTTAGCAGAACCCGACAAACTACATTCTATCATAATGTTTAGACAATAGTCAACTAGTGTAAACAATATTTGTTTTAATTACCACTTAGTAACCGATTAGAACAATATTATTTGGGAATGATTCAATTTACCTTACTTTTCATCAAAAATTAAGCTTTATAAATTAATTGCTTTAGCAGAACCCTACAAACTACATTCTATCATAATGTATAGACAATAATCAACTAGTAAAACAATATTTGTTTTAATTACAACTTAGTAACCGATTAAAACAATATTATTTGGGAATGAATCAATTTACCTTACTTTTCATCAAAAATTAAGCTTTATAAATTAATTGCTTTAGCAGAACCCTACAAACTACATTCTATCATAATGTTTAGACAATAATCAACTAGTGTAAACAATATTTGTTTTAATTACCACTTAGTAACCGATTAAAACAATATTATTTGGGAATGAATCAATTACCTTACTTTTCATCAAAAATTAAGCTTTATAAATTAATTGCTTTAGCAGAACCCTACAAACTAAATCCTATCATAATGTTTAGACAATATTCAACTAGTGTAAACAATATTTGTTTTAATTACCACTTAGTAACCGATTAAAACAATATTATTTGGGAATGAATCAATTTACCTTACTTTTCATCAAAAATTAAGCTTTATAAATTAATTGCTTTAGCAGAACCCTACAAACTACATTCTATCATAATGTTTAGACAATAGTCAACTAGTGTAAACAATATTTGTTTTAATTACCACTTAGTAACCGATTAGAACAATATTATTTGGGAATGATTCAATTTACCTTACTTTTCATCAAAAATTAAGCTTTATAAATTAATTGCTTTAGCAGAACCCTACAAACTACATTCTATCATAATGTATAGACAATAATCAACTAGTAAAACAATATTTGTTTTAACTACAACTTAGTAACCGATTAAAACAATATTATTTGGGAATGAATCAATTTACCTTACTTTTCATCAAAAATTAAGCTTTATAAATTAATTGCTTTAGCAGAACCCTACAAACTACATTCTATCATAATGTTTAGACAATAATCAACTAGTGTAAACAATATTTGTTTTAATTACCACTTAGTAACCGATTAAAACAATATTATCTGGGAATGAATCAATTACCTTACTTTTCATCAAAAATTAAGCTTTATAAATTAATTGCTTTAGCAGAACCCTACAAACTAAATCCTATCATAATGTTTAGACAATCATCAACTAGTGTAAACAATATTTGTTTTAATTATCACTTAGTAACCGATTAAAACAATGTTATTTGGGAATGAATCAATTTACCTTACTTTTCATCAAAAATTAAGCTTTATAAATTAATTGCTTTAGCAGAACCCTACAAACTAAATCCTATCATAATGTTTAGACAATAATCAACTAGTGTAAACAATATTTGTTTTAATTACCACTTAGTAACCGATTAAAACAATATTATTTGGGAATGAATCAATTTACCTTACTTTTCATCAAAAATGAAGCTTTATAAATTAATTGCTTTAGCAGAACCCTACAAACTACATTCTATCATAATGTTTAGACAATAATCAACTAGTGTAAACAATATTTGTTTTAATTACCACTTAGTAACCGATTAAAACAATATTATTTGGGAATGAATCAATTACCTTACTTTTCATCAAAAATTAAGCTTTATAAATTAATTGCTTTAGCAGAACCCTACAAACTACATTCTATCATAATGTTTAGACAATAATCAACTAGTGTAAACAATATTTGTTTTAATTACCACTTAGTAACCGATTAAAACAATATTATTTGGGAATGAATCAATTTACCTTACTTTTCATCAAAAATTAAGCTTTATAAATTAATTGCTTTAGCAGAACCCTACAAACTAAATCCTATCATAATGTTTAGACAATAATCAACTAGTGTAAACAATATTTGTTTTAATTACCACTTAGTAACCGATTAAAACAATATTATTTGGGAATGAATCAATTTACCTTACTTTTCATCAAAAATTAAGCTTTATACATTAATTGCTTTAGCAGAACCCTACAAACTACATTCTATCATAATGATTAGACAATAAACAACTAGTGTAAACAATATTTGTTTTAATTACCACTTAGTAACCGATTAAAACAATATTATTTGGGAATGAATCAATTACCTTACTTTTCATCAAAAATTAAGCTTTATAAATTAATTGCTTTAGCAGAACCCTACAAACTACATTCTATCATAATGTTTAGGCAATAATCAACTTGTGTAAACAATATTTGTTTTAATTACCACTTAGTAACCGATTAAAACAATATTATTTGGGAATGAATCAATTTACCTTACTTTTCATCAAAAATTAAGCTTTATAAATTAATTGCTTTAGCAGAACCCTCCAAACTAAATCCTATCATAATGTTTAGACAATAATCAACTAGTGTAAACAATATTTGTTTTAATTATCACTTAGTAACCGATTAAAACAATGTTATTTGGGAATGAATCAATTTACCTTACTTTTCATCAAAAATTAAGCTTTATAAATTAATTGCTTTAGCAGAACCCTACAAACTAAATCCTATCATAATGTATAGACAATAGTCAACTAGTGTAAACAATATTTGTTTTAATTACAACTTAGTAACCGATTAAAACAATATTATTTGGGAATGAATCAATTTACCTTACCTTTCATCAAAAATTAAGCTTTATAAATTAATTGCTTTAGCAGAACCCTACAAACTACATTCTATCATAATGTTTAGACAATAGTCAACTAGTGTAAACAATATTTGTTTTAATTACCACTTAGTAACCGATTAGAACAATATTATTTGGGAATGATTCAATTTACCTTACTTTTCATCAAAAATTAAGCTTTATAAATTAATTGCTTTAGCAGAACCCTACAAACTACATTCTATCATAATGTATAGACAATAATCAACTAGTAAAACAATATTTGTTTTAATTACAACTTAGTAACCGATTAAAACAATATTATTTGGGAATGAATCAATTTACCTTACTTTTCATCAAAAATTAAGCTTTATAAATTAATTGCTTTAGCAGAACCCTACAAACTACATTCTATCATAATGTTTAGACAATAATCAACTAGTGTAAACAATATTTGTTTTAATTACCACTTAGTAACCGATTAAAACAATATTATTTGGGAATGAATCAATTACCTTACTTTTCATCAAAAATTAAGCTTTATAAATTAATTGCTTTAGCAGAACCCTACAAACTAAATCCTATCATAATGTTTAGACAATATTCAACTAGTGTAAACAATATTTGTTTTAATTACCACTTAGTAACCGATTAAAACAATATTATTTGGGAATGATTCAATTTACCTTACTTTTCATCAAAAATTAAGCCTTATAAATTAATTGCTTTAGCAGAACCATACAAACTAGATCCTATCATAATGGTTTGGCAATAATCTACTAGTGTAAACAATATTTGTTTTAATTACAACTTAGTAACCGATTAAAACAATATTATTTGGGAATGAATCAATTTACCTTACTTTTCATCAAAAATTAAGCTTTATAAATTAATTGCTTTAGCAGAACCCTACAAACTACATTCTATCATAATGTATAGACAATAATCAACTAGTGTAAACAATATTTGTTTTAATTACAACTTAGTAACCGATTAAAACAATATTATTTGGGATTGAATCAATTCACCTTACTTTTCATCAAAAATTAAGCTTTATAAATTAATTGCTTTAGCAGAACCCTACAAACTACATTCTATCATAATGTTTAGACAATAATCAACTAGTGTAAACAATATTTGTTTTAATTAGCACTTAGTAACCGATTAAAACAATATTATTTGGGAATGAATCAATTACCTTACTTTTCATCAAAAATTAAGCTTTATAAATTAATTGCTTTAGCAGAACCCTACAAACTAAATCCTATCATAATGTTTAGACAATAGTCAACTAGTGTAAACAATATTTGTTTTAATTACCACTTAGTAACCGATTAAAACAATATTATTTGGGAATGAATCAATTTACCTTACTTTTCATCAAAAATGAAGCTTTATAAATTAATTGCTTTAGCAGAACCCTACAAACTACATTCTATCATAATGTTTAGACAATAATCAACTAGTATAAACAATATTTGTTTTAATTACAACTTAGTAACCGATTAAAACAATATTATTTGGGAATGAATCAATTTACCTTACTTTTCATCAAAAATTAAGCTTTATAAATTAATTGCTTTAGCAGAACCCTACAAACTACATTCTATCATAATGTTTAGACAATAATCAACTAGTGTAAACAATATTTGTTTTAATTACCACTTACTAACCGATTAAAACAATATTATTTGTGAAAGAATCAATTTACCTTAGTTTTCATCAAAAATTAAGCTTTATAAATTAATTGCTTTAGCAGAATCCTAGAAACTACATTCTATCATAATGTTTAGACAATAATCAACTAGTGTAAACAATATTTGTTTTAATTACCACTTCGTAACCGATTAAAACAATATTATTTGGGAATGAATCAATTTACCTTACATTTCATCAAAAATTAAGCCTTATAAATTAATTGCTTTAGCAGAACCATACAAACTAGATCCTATCATAATGGTTTGGCAATAATCTACTAGTGTAAACAATATTTGTTTTAATTACCACTTAGTAACCGATTAAAACAATATTATTTCGGAATGAATCAATGTACCTTACTTTTCGTCAAAAATTGAGCTTTTTAAATTAATTGCTTTAGCAGAAACCTGCAAAATGTATTCTTCTATTATGTTTAGACGGTAATAAACTAGAATAAACTATACGTGTTTTAATTACCATTTAATAACCGATTGAAACAATATTATTTGAGAATAAACCAATATCCACTATTTTTCATCTAATATAGACCTTTGTTAATTAAATACCCCAGCAGCACCAAACAAACTGTATTCTACCATAATGTACCAGTATAAACCATAGAGTAAAGTCGGTGAATGTGGAATACCATTTTTATTTCATTGAAAAAAACATGCGAAAAGATGGCGGTTAATCATCAAATATTGTATATAGGTCATTTAAAATGTATTATCTAGAATAATTCACTTATAAGAGCAATTTTCTTTAAAATTGAAATTTTTACACCTCTTGAAAAAGGGATGGTAATGTGGAATACCATAGTGGAATATATACCACATAACCATACTTACTTTCACAGTATAAGAAAATTCGGAAAACAATGCAAATATGTTCTTTAAATTATTTATTCCTTCTTATCAAAAATATTTAAAAAAATAAAATGAGTATGCTATTGGAATGTAACAAAATAAACTATATTACATAATCAACTAAACGCATTTAACCCATTTGATGTTCTCGTACTGCCTTCTGCATGTTTGCTTCTTGCTAGGTATGCCTATCTGGCACATTTTCCTAAACCAAGAACAGTTATCTAGTCATATAACATTTTCG
Organism: Harpalus rubripes; assembly: GCA_963082715.1. NCBI lineage: Eukaryota > Metazoa > Arthropoda > Insecta > Coleoptera > Carabidae > Harpalus > Harpalus rubripes. The sequence continues at coordinate 13,871,369 of OY720459.1, read as the reverse complement.
CTAATTTGGAATATTCCACATTGGCATACCCCTCGGTATTCCACATTAGCGGATTTGTTGACATTAAATTCTCGCCATCGAATTTCATTTAGGAATTAGTTAGAAAAATATTTTTTAAATCTAGCCTACATCCCCAAACCCCTATCCGTACTGCAGTTGCAAAAAATCGTACTTTCTACTACACAATCAGTAATAAAACTACATATCTTCACACTTACTTAAAAAGCTCAGCAGGCACTCATACTATTTTTCAAGGTTTTTGATGTTATGCACAATGCAGTTAAGTTGGTGTCTCTATGTGGGTAATAAATCCCCTACACACGTGCATTTGTGCCATTGGATCACAGATGACGTGTACCATTTTTTCAAAAAGCGCCTATTCCACATTAAATGACTATTCCACATTCACCGACTTTACTCTACTTGTTTTAATTACCACTTACTAACCGATTAAAACAATATTATTTTTGAATGAATAAATATACCTTACTTTTCATCAAAAACAAGGGAAAGTTAAACATATTAGTAGTATGACTAATCTTGACTACTCTATTTAACTTTCCCTGTTGTACTACTGATGATAAGACCTTAGTTCCCGTAATGCGTATTTAGTTTTTAATAAAATTAATTTTAAATTTAAGGGGTAATTTTATTAGTTTTTGTCTTTAATGACCCCCTATTAATGCTCGTTTTTTATTAATAAACGATTTTAATGGGTAACCAAAGATACCACACACCATTGTTGAACAATTGGCAAAATTTATATATACTACGTTACTAAGCTATTTTTTTTTGTCTATACCATTGACATATTACATAAATGGACCCAACGTAGAGAGAGAGGAATTGACGCACACCTTAGAAAAGGAAAGATAGATAAACGGGGCAACGTCAAACAAGAACATTGTTGCGGTCTGTTGTTTTGTTTGCTGGTCTGACAGTAGTGACAGCTAGTAAAAGTGCAATATATTTCCTCAGAATATTAGTAAAAATAATATTCATATCTCTAATTAAGAGTTAGTTATAATACAAAGTGAGTAATTTTGATTTAATGCGAAATAAAAATAATTTGAATGTAGTTTGCTGGTAATTCAGGTTATGTTCTGTCATTCATGCTATGCATAGGTGTGATTTCATTTATATTTCAGAATTTTTTTAAAATGGTAATATCATGCAGTGCAAATGGACGCACAGTTCGTTATCAAAAAGACATAAAATTTCACAAGTCTTTCTTATTCGTCGTAAATTAAACTGTCATATCTTATATGAATGTTTTTTGAGTAGATTTCCGAAAGATGAACTGTGAACAGACTGGCTTATTGCAGTTAGAAAACACAATTTCAAGCCATCCAAACATTCTGTGATGCAGAAATCATTTTCAATCGACGGACTATACCTAAAATGTATATAAAAATAGTTTTAAATAAATAATATTAGTTAAGCAAAAGTATTTTTCTATATTTGTTATTTTTACAAATAATTTAATATACGAATGAAATATTTTATGTTAAATCGAATATGAACTATATTTTACATTGTCATTTATTATGAATGAGATGAATATTCCTAAGCACTCTGTGTTATTTTTCATTTTGACTTTGCCCCTAACTTAGCGCTATCCTTTTCTAAGGTGTGCGTCAATGCTTATACAGTAAAGCAGTACCTACGTTGCGTCCATTTATATAATACGTCAATGGTCTATACAGTAAGATACGGTTAACGGAAAATGGCAGTAACTAACATGTTTGTCAATAATTGATTATTAATGATCTCAACAATTAACGCCCTCATTAACACAGTTGATAGTTATATAACTATTAATTATGAAATTATTAATCCCATAATATAATTTCTATACAGGTGATATTGAATGGCAATTTTATTTTATTAGGTACCATCAATTATAAAGGATGAAATAAACCTACAAGACAAAGTGAAATAAACAACATCGTTTGTTATACATCAATGTACCTTCGTGGACAACAATGGTATGAGTACGATAATCTCAATAGCACCACGAATTAGCGAAAAAGACATAAAATAATTCCCGAAATACTTTTAGTATCTTAATATTTAATTGTAAAATAATAAATACCATTACCTACTTCATTATTTTTCTTAACAATTAATATTATTCTTTTAAACACGCATTATATTTTTTTTAATCCCGTATTGCCGTTATGTACTTCAAATTGTATAAATTTAGTAAGTAGTAATTTAAACAGATATGGTTTATACTGGTTTATTCTCGTCTAAACATTAAGGTAGATTGCAGTATGTTGGGTTCTGCTAAAGCAATTAATTTATAAAGCTCAATTTTTGATGAAAAGTAAGGTATATTGATTCATTCTCAAATAATATTGTGTTAATCGGTTACTAAGTGGTAATTAAAACAAATATTGTTTATACTCGTTGAGTATTGTATAAACATTATGATAGAATGTAGTTTGTATGGTTCTGCTAAAGCAATTAATTTATAAGGCTTAATTTTTGATGAAAAGTAAGGTAAATTGATTCATTCCCAAATAATATTGTTTTAATCGGTTACTGAGTGTAATTAAAACAAATATTGTTTACACTAGTTGATTATTGTCTAAACATTTTGATAGGATTTAGTTTGTAGGGTTCTGCTAAAGCAATTTATTTATAAAGCTTAATTTTTGATGAAAAGTAAGGTGAATTGATTCATTCCCAAATAATATTGTTTTAATCGGTTACTAAGTGGTAATTAAAACAAATATTGTTTACACTAGTTTATTATTGTCTAAACATAATGGTAGAATGTAGTTTGTAGGGTTCTGCTAAAGCAATTAATTCATAAAGCTTAATTTTGTTTTAATCGGTTACTAAGTGGTAATTAAAACAAATATTGTTTACACTAGTTGATTATTGTGTAAACATTATGATAGAATGTAGTTTGTAGGGTTCTACTAAAGCAATTAATTGATAACTAAAGCAATTAATTGATAAAGCTTAATTTTTGATGAAAAGTAAGGTAAATTGATTCATTCCCAAATAATATTGTTATAGTCGGTTACTAAGTGGTAATTAAAACAAATATTGTTTACACTAGTTGATTATTGTCTAAACATTTTGATAGGATTTAGTTTGTAGGGTACTGCTAAAGCAATTAATTTATAAAGCTTAATTTTTGATGAAAAGTAAGGTAAATTGATTCATTCCCGAATAATATTGTTTTAATCGGTTACTAAGTGGTAATTAAAACAAATATTGTTTACAGTAGTTGATTATTGTCTAAGCATTATGATAGAATTTAGTTTGTTGGGTTCTGCTAAGGCAATTAATTTATAAAGCTTAATTTTTGATGAAAAGTAAGGTAAAT
>OY720459.1:13835526-13860526 GCA_963082715.1 Harpalus rubripes | reverse complement strand
ATATTTGCAAAATTATGTCTTATTTTCCTTCTTATCCTACGTTTTATAACATTTTTTATTTATAATTTTGCGTTCATCTGTCAAACTATTGTAAACTAACATGAAGATAGTGGGCTGGGCGATGTCGAATGTGTGTGCCTGGTATGCGTTAGGTATTGTTTTTGTCAGGATTTTTTTTAAAAAAATTAAAAAATACGTGTGCCTTTGGTATTGTTTTTGTTAGGATTTAAAAAAAAATTCTTAAAACATTACTGTGCGTTAGGAATTGTTTTTGTCAGGATTTTTTAAAAATATTATTTTTTCAAAAAATATATAAATACCTGTTTCCGCGCTCCAATTTTATGTTTCCTTATTATATTTTAGTTAAAATAAGACATTACAATAAAAAAATTGCAAATTTTACTATTCTGGATAAACTGCAATCCAGCCAAAGATATTGGTACTGACTTGTTTTGATATTTTAACAGCGCTGTCTACGATGTGAGCAAGAAACCGGTAAACGAACCGCAGTTACAAGTAACAGTTGTGCAATAGGCGGGAAAATGGGAATAAAGCTGAATAATGTTGAAACATATTGATGTAAGATTTCTTTATTTGTAACCATAAAAAATGATAGGTTTAGCGTAATTTGCAAAAATATAAATTGATTCATTATATATACAGGGTGTTCATTTTAAATGGACCACCATTGCTATCTCGAGAACTATAAGAGATACAAAGATGGTTAAATGGGCAAATAATTTCTATTACACAAGACTAATTTAAATACAAGAAAAAATATTTTTTTGGGCCAGTGGTTCTCAAAATACGGGACATAACTTTTTAATTTTAAATGAGAACATATATTTTTTATTTGCTCATTTGTTAGAGAATTTAATTCGAAATTCAGTGATATAATATTTTTATACCCTTACATAACGATTTTTTTGAGAAAAATGCATGTAAAGTTTTATACTAATTTGATTAAAATATGGCTATAATAAGAGTGCCACGAATGGAAAAAATGACTACATGTTATTTTTATTATATAAAATTAGAGTGCGCTGACCTAAAGAAGTGAATATTTTGTTCTTGTAAGTGATCATAAATATCAACTTAAACAAAATATTCACGTATTTCTTTCATGGCAATCTAATTCTATGTTAAAAAAAATTAACACGTATTCGTTTTTTCCCTTCATGACACTCTTATTATAGCCATATTTTAATCTAATTAATATAAAACTTTACATGCATTTTTTCAAAAAAATCATTATATAAGGGAATAAAAATTTTATATCACTGAATTCAGAATTAAATTCTCCAACGAATGAGCAAATAAAAAATATATGAACTCATTTAAAATTTAAAAGTTAAGTCCTGTATTTTGAGAACCCCTGGTCCAAAAAAATAATTTTTCTTTTCTTTAAATTTGTCTTGTACAATAGAAATTGTTTGCCCAGTTAACCGTCTTTGTAACTCTTATAGTTCTCGAGATAGCAATGGTGGCCCATCTAAAATGAACAACCTGCATATATATATATATATATATATATATATATATATATATATATATATATATATATATTATAACGAGGTGTTGTGTTATAGTACGTGGATTCTGGCCTGATTTCAAGAAAACTAAACTACATTCATTTTAGTATATATTTTAGAATGTCAACTTCCAATATTATGAAACATAACATTTAATGACATGTACATTCTATGATTCCTAAAACTAACCAAAACATACTAGATATATTTCTTGTTATATACTCCCCCTCTGGTTTATGTTAACGTCCCCGTACATAAACCAGTTACTCAATTCTACCATTTTGACGTGGTCTTCCCCGTCTTCTTTTGGGAAGAAGTGGTTGCATTAACTTTTCCGACTTGCTCGGTGCAACATACGGCGCTAACTGCGAAGTGTGGACCTTGCAGATTGGTTCTTTCGGTCGTTTTGGGTCAGCAATTTCATATGTGACTGGCCCGAGTGAACGTAGAATTATGTATGGTCCATCTCTTCGGGGTAAAAGTTTCTGGCATATTCCCTCCGCCTGTTTACTCATTTGATGTACCTTCATGAGTACTAGATCTCCAGGCGAATAGGCAGGAGCTGGTTGACGATGTTTATCGCTGTACCTTTTCTGACGGTCTTGTTCTTTTTCGAATGTTTCTTTTGCTTCTTGAATTTTGTCGTTCAACCTAAACAAATATGGGGTAATTAAAGGTACAAAATTATCACTTTGTATGATTGGACGAAGATCTTTGTGCACATCAAAAAGTGTTCGCATTTCTCGTCCGAATGTGAGAAAAGCAGGCGAATGACCAGTATTTTGGCAAGGCCCACTGTTTAGTGCAAAACGAATAGCAGGCAAATGAAGATCCCAATCTTTATGATGATTTTGCACAAGAATTGCAAGCTGTGGCTTAATCTCTCTGTTCTTCCTTTCGGTTGGGTTGGCCACAGGATGGTAGATAGATGTTAAAACTTGTTCTATTCCAAGAATATGGGTTAGCTGTTGCATAATGGCGCTAGTGAATTGTACACCATTATCACTGATGAGTCTTCGAGGTAATCCATATCGGAGGAATATTTCTTCCACTAAAATTTTTGCAGTTTCGAAAGCAGTTGCTGCTGGCATAGGAAACAACTCTACCCATCGAGTGGCTACATCTTCTACGACGAGAATCCACACATTTCTTCTTCTGGTAGTAGGAAGTGGACCAAAGAAATCAATGGATATCACTTCCATTCGTTGAGCGAATACAGGTGTTTGTAGGAGTCCTGCGGGTTTACAATTTAATGCTTTGTATCTCTGACATTCTATACATTTACTTAAATAGTCTGCAACGTATCTGCGAAGACCAGGCCAATAATATTTTCGGCGAATTCTTTGAATTGTACGATCAACACCATTATGTCCTGCTGTCGGAGAGTTATGGAATTCTTCCAGTACTTTCTTACGTTCACTATTAGGTACTACTAATTGTGGCTCCTCATTATCTTCTTCAGTTTTGTAATGAAAGAGAACTCCATTTGACATAATATATCCCCGATCAGTCCAACGTAGGAAATTTTCATTCTTTGGTTCTTTTTCGAAATCTTCGATTATTTTCTGAAGGTCCGGATCTTCAAGCTGTTTCTGTCTCTGGTCTCTTGCAGTTTCATGGGGTAGATCTGCAATAACTAGATTTATTTCTTCTTTTACAGGTGGTCGCGAAAGAGTATCGGCTACCACATTATTTCTTCCTGGGGTATATGATATTTCTAAATCATATCCTTGTACTTCCAAGGCCCATCGAGCCAGGCGTCCTGTTGGTGTCTTCAAACTCATGAACCAACGCAATGGTTGATGATCAGTTGTTAAATAGATTTTTGAGCATTCTATGTAGCCACGGAACTTCGTTAGTGCCCATACCAAAGCCAAAGCTTCTCGTTCTGTTGTGGTATAATTTCTTTCGGCAGAAGATAGTAAGCGGCTAGCATATTCTACTGGCCTTTCTTCTGGACCATCTCCTTGGCATAACGCAGCCCCAATCGCGTAATCACTTGCATCTGTTTTAATCTTATATGGAAGAGACGTATCAGCTTGTCTCAGAATAGGCGCGCTTGTTAATAACTCCATTAAATGATCATAGGCAGTTTGTTGTTCAATTTCCCATTTCCATGGAACTGTTTTCTTAGTTAAGTTTGTTAATGGTCTTACCACTTCAGCGTAGTTTCGAATAAATCGTCGGTACCAAGAGCTGGTTTGCAAAATAGTGACCAATTCCTTCAAATTCTTAGGAACTGGACGTTTCTTCAGTGCTGCTACCTTTTCCATATTGGCTTGAATTCCTTCACGTGTTATTATATGTCCAAGATAACGTACTTCGGATTTTACAAAATGACACTTGATACGATTGGCACGCAAACCAAATAATTTTAGGCGAGTAAATACTGCATCCAAATCACGCAGATGATTTTCAAAAGTATCTGATAATACAATTAAATCGTCCAAATAAGCAAGTATATGAACACTATGCAAACCTGCTTTAAACTTATCCATCATTCTTTGGAATGTTGCTGGTGCATTCTTTAGTCCAAATGGCATTCTTGTATAACGAAATGTACCAAAAGGAGTGATGAAAGCGGTCTTGTCTTTGTCCGTGTCACGAACACGAATTTGATGGTAACCACTTCGGAGATCTATAGTTGACATAAAACGAGTTTGTTTTGCTTCATGTAGGAGATCATCAATTCTGGGCAAAGGATACGAATCGCTTATAGTGACTGCATTGAGTTTTCGATAATCGACGCATAGACGTATATCACCATTGCTTTTTGGAACTAAAACTACGGGTGCAGCCCACGGTGAGTCGCATTATTCTATAGTTTTAGCTTCAAGTAATTTGTCGAGCTCGCTACGTAACCATTTTTTCTTGACAGGCGAAAGACGATATGGTGCTACTGCTATGGGTATTTGGTTTATATCGGTTACAGTGCTCTGCGAAAGGTGTTGGCGCTCCCCCTAGAGCAAAGACATCTTCGTGGTTGTTTATTAACTCATTTATCTTCTCACTTTGGTCAGGTTTAAGATTTGAACCCTCATCTTCTCGCAAGTTGAGTTCTTTACAGTTTTCCAAACATGCAGTTATGTTGCTGCGTTTATGTTTACTAACTTCTTTAAAGGAATATTTTCTATCTGGCACATCCTTAAAGTACCAAAATCCTCCTCTAATATCAGGTACAATGCCAAATTTGTATAGAACATCTATTCCAAATAATGTATAATTTTTTCCTTCCCCTGGGAATAATAGTAATTCAATTTCTTCTAATCTTCCTTTAATTTCTACTGATATGCTGGTAACTCTTACTTTAGAACTTGTTGTAGTACCATCAGCTAGGGTAATGTCTATACTTTTAGTATTAAATATACATTTATCTTTTATGAGTTCGTACAAGCTTCGTCCCATGACGCTTTTTGTTGCGCCAGTATCAACAGTTGCAACTCCATTAAATTCCAATATTTTAACTGGAATCAACGGACGTTTAATTGTTGTAAGGGATTCTTCAGTTTCTAAGGACTGGAATTGCACATTTTCAGATCTGTGACTAGATTTACAGCTTGGACAATGGGCTTTAATTACACCGGGTCTTCCACAACCGTAGCATGATATTTCTGGCTTCTGCTTAGTTTCAAATTTCTCAGTAGACTTAGATTTTTCTTCAAGTGCTGATTTTTCTTTCTTCTTCAGTAGTATTCTACAATCTTCAATGTGGTGACCAGGTTTCTTACAATAATTGCAACGTATTTTCGATTCTGGTTTTGCTTGATCTTCTTCTTTCTTCTGTAACTTTGAAATTTTGTCTTCCTTTTCTTCTAATATTTGTTCTGTAGAGCGAGCCAAAGTAATTAATTCGTCGAAAGTGGTGAATGATTCACGAGTAATCCTTTTCCTTATTCTTTTATGAAGGAGACCAAATAACATGTCAAGCTTCACTTTTTCTGTCAGTTTGTCTGGTATTCCTGCAAGGAGCGCTCTGACTTGACTAATAAATATGTCAGTTGGCATGCTGTCTTCTTGCTTCATACTGAAGAGTTGTTGGTAAATTTGATACGGAGCTAACTGTCTACCATACGCAGCTTTTAATGCAGTTAAAGCTTCTTTCCAGGTTTTGATGGTTGATTTTACACCAATCCACCAAGTAGCGGCAGAATCTGTCAATAAGATGGGCAAACCTTTTAATGCATTTTCATCGCTGACACTTGCACATTCCTTGTAGATTTCAACAGCATCGATGAAAGCTTCTACATCGCTAGTTTTAGATCCACTAAAACGAGAAGTGCATTTAATAAAGTTCCCTTTTGGTTGTTCTAAAACCGCTGTTGTAGAACTTCCCTGGACTTGAACCAATTGTTGAATCAAACGGGAAAGCTGTTCTTCACTCATTGTTACGCTCATTTTCCCTACTCCTTCAAGACGTGTTGATGATCTTGTATGGGGCATACACAACTATTAAGTGTCCGATGAAATGTTTTTAACTTACACAATACTCAAACACGTAATGTACGAAGAAATACTTAAGTATTTGACGAATTTGAATGTTAATGCTTCACAGAAAAAAACACAGACAGTAACTTGTGTGAGGTGAAACACATCCAAAAAACTCAAAATTCCAAGTAGTTTCTTTTCTTAAAAATTTTAGGCCGCAACGTTGGGCGCCAATTTATAACGAGGTGCTGTGTTATAGTACGTGGATTCTGGCCTGATTTCAAGAAAACTAAACTACATTCATTTTAGTATATATTTTAGAATGTCAACTTCCAATATTATGAAACATAACATTTAATGACATGTACATTCTATGATTCCTAAAACTAACCAAAACATACTAGATATATTTCTTGTTATAATATATATATATATATATATATATATATATATATATATATATATATATATATATATATATATATATATATGAATAGGTAAAGATATATAGCAGTATTAAAAAAATAACATTGAAATCTCTATGCGCCACTTTCCATTTCTACACTATACCTATATATATATATATATATATATATATATATATATATATATATATATATATATATATATATATATATATATACAGGCTGTCTCACAACTCGCGCTACAGAGCGAATGAGGAAACACGAGACTGCACTCGGATGTGTAATTTCGAAGAAAAGACAATCTAGCTTAAAAGATATTCGAGAAAAGACGTCTTAAAATCCAATCAGAGACCTACACCTTTAACGTATTTTTGCCGTAATTTTACGTTACTAGGGTTTTATACAAATCAAATCTTCTTTAAAATGTGTGGGCGACTGTAGTTTTTGAAAAATTTGACAATGTGAATAAAAAAGGCAAATTCTTACCATGTATTCAGCCGCTGATTACTTAGAAATGATTATAATTTTCGGAGAATGTGGACGTAACGCCAGAGAGGCAGCACGAGTCTATTCGGAACGTTGCACTGTACGATATAAAAGATGATCTCGGATGACACCTTCGCTAACCTAAATTTGTTGACAGTGAAAAGTCAACTCTAAAGTGTCAAAATTACAGTAAGTCAAACAAATTTTGTAACTCACTAGTAGTAGTTTTAAAACCTAACAACCAGTTTTATTTTGTAATAATATTATCACACCTCAAGATATCCTTCCGGGATTGGTGGATTAAACCTATTGTCGTCGGCAAGTGTCAATTTCGTCTGGGGCGCGAGTTGTGAGACACACTCTGTATATATATATATATATATATATATATATATATATATATATATATATATATATATATATACCGTGTGTCTGTCTTAAAGGTGTACATAGGAGATTAACATGGGAAATCAGTTTTTTGCAATTTCATGCTCGCCTAATTATTTTAAGCAAAAACGCGTCAAATAAAAGTTTTAGAGCATAAAATTCTGCATCTAAATGAATAAACAGAATTACCTTTACATGCTTTGTAACGACAAAAATTAAATATGAAAATTTCGAAAATTACGTTGAAAATATCGACAGCCATGGAATTGAACAAAAAATAAATATATGCTTGACGTTTTATCTGTCACAACGTTTCTGACAATTTGATAAAACGTCAAGCATTTATTTATTTTTTGTTCAATTCCATGGCTGTCGATATTTTCAACGTAATTTTCGAAATTTTCATATTTAATTTCTATCGTTACAAAGCATATAAAGATAATTATGTTTATTGATTTATATGCAGAATTTTATGCCCTAAAACTTTTATTTGACGCGTTTTTATTTAAAATAATTAGGCGAGCAGGAATTTGCAAAAAACTGATTTCCCATGTTAATGTCCTATGTACACCTTTACGACAGACACACGGTATATATATATATATATATATATATATATATATATATATATATATATATATATATATATACAGGGTGTAAATGAAATAAGTACATTAAATTTAACCAGTAATATAACTCGTCGAGGCAACAATATATTTCTTAATAACTTTTTCTCGAAATCGCAATTTTTTTTAGCATTTTTACAACCCCGTAAATTGACGAGTTGTTCCAAGTATTTTTCTAATAACTGAATGCAGTAGCAATAGCTCTGAAAACTGATTAAAAGCCTGGTTTAATACACAACTTTATAATTTTGTAATTCAAAATTTAAATTTCTTTATTTTAAAAATTGTACTATTACGAATTAATTAATAATAAATGTTATTTCCGTTGATTCGTTTATTAATTACTGTGACTGCAAGTGTAACCGATAACCGACAATTTTTGAGCTGTTTGTATCCCATTTTCCCACTTGAATACGGCAGCAGCCATTTGTTCTCCGCGGGCGGGTAACGAAATATGCAGCAAATCTTTAAAGAATTTTAACTCAAAATCTAAAAGACTTAGAAAAAAAGTTATTAATAAATATTGTTGCTCTCGTCGAGTTACATTACTGGTTAAATTTAATGCACTTATTTCATTTACACCCTGTACATATCTGCCTGGTCGTTAGAAATACAGCATAAATTTATTAACAGAATTTATTCGATTACTCAAGGAGCATAACATAAAATTATTTTCACATATACTGGGTGTTGCATTACGGCTCGGCGAGAATTGTTTGTCTTTTTTCAAATAATACACCCTATATATTTTCATAAATTTTGAATTGTATTTAAGTCACCTATACGGACATCTAAATTTTGTTTTAGTTTTCCGCGGCGTTGCCAAGTTATTCCGTTTTTTCTCTGAAAAAGACCTAATACACGCATTGCTTTATAAAGGCGTACTAAAGTTATTTTAATAGTAAAAATTAAGATTTTTTTTCTGTTCTGTGTTCAGGGTGTTCAATAAAGCGAATCAAATTTACTCAATTTCAAATGAATATAACACGCTATATTTTATTATTTACTTATGTTTCTTTTTGTGTATTTCACCATTTTGGAAATTGTGTTTTTAAGAAGAAACAATTGCAATAATGGATAGTAGTTTGCATTAGGTAATAAATAAAACTGTTTATTATTAATATTAGTGCGATTAGGTATTAATATTCTTGCGAAAAAATCATATGAATAAATTATTATTACATAATCGCACTAATATTAATAAAACAGTTTTATTTATTGGCTAATGCAAACTACTATCAATTATTGCAATTGTTTCTTCTTAAAAACACAATTTCCATAGCATACTATATTTAATTTAAATAAATTTAGACAAAAGTGATGAAAACTCCGAAATTATCGGTTTTAGGCTTAGGTGACCATTAATAATATATAAAGATTACACAAAAAGAAACACAACTAAATAATAAATAGGATGTTCTATTTGAAAATGACGAGTTATAGTCATTTGAAATTGAGTAAATTTGACTCGCTTTATTAAACACCCTGTATAATTATATATTTTTTTAAATATAGGTGATCATAGAGTATAGTTATAGTTCTACAGAAAATATTTCTTAATTTTTACTATTAAAATAACTTAAGTACGCCTTTATAAAGCAGAGATACTATACACAATTAACTGATTTCACATGTTAATCTCCCATATATATATATATATATATATATATATATATATATATATATATATATATATATATATATATATATATATATATATATATATATATATATATATTAGGGTGGGCCGAAGTTTCAAAATTTTGGATATTGGTTTTGGAATAGTTATTAAAAGTTGCCTTTCGTAGTTTTAAAACGAATATTTATTTTGGGTTTTTTAATTGTGTAACGTCTTTTGCCCTCTACCGAGGCAGAACTTTTTTTAAAAATTTGGAAAACTAAATATTGCATGAAATTTAGATTCGGTATACCTCCCAATATGTAAGAATTGATATTTCAAAGATAATTTTTATTTACAATTTTTCTATTGTAATAGATCCTTTGCCCTCTACCGACCATCAAAGTTTTCAAAAGTTCAGATTTGTTTATTATTATGTATAAAAACTTTTTTAAATTTCTCTAGGTATAGTAAAAGGCTCAATTGTAAATAAGTTGTACGGGGCACATATCAGAAACAGAATTTACAATAGTCAAGGTTGTTACTAACATATATTTACTTAAAGTTCTCTGTACCCCTTATTTATAACAGGCACTTTGACATTATCACAATATGAACTTAATACGTTGATAACGATAATAGTTATTTATGTACTAAGGGCATAATCAAATATTGTAGCACGGGGGAATGTTTAAAGCTCGACGCGTATAATGGAGACTCTTAATTTTCCCGAGTGCTATAATCATAATTATGCCCGTGGTACATACAACGTTTTATTTAATTTTGGTTCTCAAAATTCAAGGACTCAATGGGTATATATTCGGTATTGTTGTGCTGGCGTTGTGAATTTTAAGTGCGCTGTGGTTTGTAGCTATATTGTTTGTTTATAACAAATTTTAATTTAGTGTCAAATGAAAATGGAAGATATCGATTATTCAATAGAAATATCGAATGAGTTTGACGCTGCCCAGACCAAGTTAGTTCCACAGAAGTGAAAAGACGTGTACAAGAAAGGATACGAATAGTTTTACGAGGTGCGGTGTTAAAAAAATGTGATTTATCGAATGTATTACGTTGTCTGACATTTATCTAAAAACGACAATTTTGACGTTTGAATAGCTGTTGCTTGGCAATTTTATAAGGTCTCGGACGATAAAAGCCAAATTGCGCCAGTTTTTGAGGGCGGATAAATAAGTTTATGATTCCAAAATAAAATAATAAGAATATAAATTATAAAAAATTACGGGATGACATTATCAAAAACGGAACTTCCAATAGCCAAGTGTCGCTGCAACATATGTTTACGTACAATTAATAAATGTGCCCTGTACCCCTTATTTACAATTGAGTCTTTTACTATACCTACAGAAATATCACTGATATTTAAAAAAAAAAATTTGTACATAATAAAAAACAAATCTGATTTTTTTAAAGTTCTGATGGTCGGTAGGGGGCAAAAGACCTATCACTATAGAAAAATTGTAAATAAAAATTATCTTTGCAACATCAATTCTAAAATATTGGGCGGTATTCCGAATCTAAATTTAAATTGAGCCCCGGTAGAGCTAAAGACGTTACAAATTAAAAAACTCAAAATAAATATTCGTTTTAAAACTACGAAAAGCAACTTTTAATAGCTATTCCAAAACCAATATCCAAAATTTTGAAATTTCGGTCCACCCTAATATATATATATATATATATATATATATATATATATATATATATATATATATATATATATATATATATATATATATAGACAATCTTTTATAAAATAATAAATAAAGGAGTACAAAAATACAGAAACATCATTTAGAAATTTTAGTAATACAACGTGATATAACATAAGAATGAAATATAACACTTGAAAAGTGATTTTAGTCTTGAAAAAGACAAATTTTATCAGTAAGAGAAAATAATATTCCAAGGAACACAAAAACAGGCAAGGTGAACAAAAGCACAAATGAGGTCTGTCTTTTAAGTTTGCCACATGTGTTATGTGTTTGACGTCACTAGTTAATAATTTAAAATAAGCTGACATTTTCACACACAATTTGCAACAAAACTTTACGCATAAAATTAATATTTGTTGTTCAGACCTCAATTTAAGACAGCAAACTGATTCCAACTTTTGAATTAGCGCCAACTATGTCAGACAAGATCGCTGTTATCAGGGCGCTAGGACAGTTGATAGCAAGATTACCGGAAACAGCTGAGTGTCCGTGCCCTATTACATGCTGTGTATTGTTTCTTTGAACAAATGACCTTAAATACTTATCTTTCGTGAATAATAGTATATAAAAATTAATAATTATACTTGTAAAAGTGTGAGTTTTCTATGATTATATATACTTGTAAAAGTATGTCTTTTCTTTTGGAATGTATTTTCATTTCACGTCGCCACTATTTACATTGCAAACACCACAGATATAAATTAATGCCGTTCCTGCCATTGTTATGAAATAGTTATTTCTAAATTCAAGCACCAAAAGTATCGTGCACGTAAAATTCACACTGGCCGAGGTAGGAAAAATGGTGTAAGCACCATGCGCATGCGCACTATACTACTTTTACCGAACGATACTACTTGTACACAGTGTCCACAAAATGGAATAAATGAACTTTGTGTGTACACGGTGGGGATTACATTCGCTTGCTAGCAGCCGTAATTCTAACATAATGAAAGTACAATCTGAGGCAGAAGTATGGAGTCAATTGCCTCTACGTGGTACTCCCTAAAAATATCTCAATATCCAAAATTTGTATAAATCACAGTGTATAGTATTGAAACTTGTGCCACATAATATACGCGCGTTACATTCTTTCTCTTTTCCGTCTAACGCGTTCTCTCTCTGCTCACTCCCCACAGCCCACGGCTCGCTGGCCGAGCTATAGTTCTCTTTGTTATGCATACATTTACTCCAATAGTGCTTGTATCATTTCCAACCCTCTTGTGACATTTCGTATAAGCACTGAGATTTAATAACAAAGGGAAGAACGAAAATAGAAAGGTGTGCAAATGAAGTTTAGGCTAGCAACAATTAAAAACTATTTGTTTCCTACTTCTTCCTTGTAAATTTAAATAAAATGTAAATATATATTGGATGTCTACTTTTTTTGTAGACCATAGAAAATACAATGGTAAAATTTTCATATTTCTCTAAATTCTGTCCTATTAATTTTAGGACAAAAGTGTAAATACAAAAAATGTTCAGAATTAAAAACCGCATCTAATAACTAAATTATTGTTTACATGCCTTTCGTTTGCAAAAGAGAGACAAAACAAAAGTAATAATTTTTAGCTATTTACCGAATACCATGAGTAATAGCACAAAATGTTAAACAGTTGTACTGCTTGGGTTTGGCAGATGATAAGTCATAAAGTTTTAATAATTATAGAATTCATTAATTATTTTACAGTAATCATGAATACATTTGCCATCGTAGAAAAAACTTAATGGAACAATATTAACAATTAATTATCAATTTATAAACTTTTATCTGTCAAAGTCAAACAATACGACTATTTGAATTGCATGTTTGTCATGCATGGCACGAAAAGTTTAAAGTCGGATATTTTATTTTACGTTTATATCACAACAAGAATCTATTATATCAATATACGAGTATTTAGGAGGTAATGTAATCGTGCCAAAAATTCGATGGTGAGTTTTCAGTAAATAAGCACCAATTAGGGTCCCCACAACACGTTTTTACTATTTTTACGATGATGTGTGTGTGTGCGTGTGTGTGTGTGTGTGTGTGTGTGTGTGTGTGTGTGTGTGTGTGTGTGTGTGTGTGTGTGTGTGTGTGTATGTGACGATTTTTTCGTCCACGATAACTCTTATAACCAACTTCCAAATATTTCTATTTTCCGTATTTAAGCTTTCTGCATTCATATCAAGAGTTGATTAGATTTTGGGTAAAATTGGATAACCAGAAGTGACTGTTTACTTAAAGCCCATAACAGTTTTTAATAAAAAACTATATTAAAATATAATCCAAAACTTTTCAATTTTAATATTTAAAACTCCTATAATCAAGGGGATCAACATATTGGATTTTGGCTAAAATTAATAAACCAGAAGAGACACTTTACTTGAAGCTCTGAACAGATTTTCGTGGAAAATATATTATGATATTCTCCAAAACTTGTCAAATTTAGTATTTAAGACTTTTATATGAAGAAGAACAACATATTAAATTTTGGCTAAAATTGATAATCTGGAAATGATACTTTTCAAATTTGGTATTTAAGATTTTTATGTTGAGAACATGTTAGATTTCTTTTAAAATTAATAAACCGGAAGTGATACTTTACATCAAGCTCTGAACAGATTTTAGTGAAAAATATAATAGGATATATTCCAAAACTTGTCAAATTTTGTATTTAAGACTTTTATATAAAGGGAAGCAACATATTAGATTTTGGCTAAAATTGATAAACCGGACGTGATACTTTATTTGAAGCTCTGAACAGATTTTAGTGAAAAATTAATTGATACAATCCAAAACTTTTCAAATTTGGTATTTAAGACTTTTATATTAATAAGAACGACATACTAGATATTTTCTAAAATTGATAAACTACTTTACAGGAAGCTAAAACAAATTTTTTTGAAAAAATATATTAAAACATGATTCAAAACTTCTCAAATTATACCTATATGATAAACCGGAAGTGGTACTTAATTTGGAGCTCTTAACAGATTTTAGAGGAAAAACATTATAATATATCCAAAATTTGGTATTACAGACTTTTCTATTTATTGGTACAAAAAATTAGATTTTGTTTATAAGCGATCACCTGGAAGTGATACTTTACTTAAAGCTCATTGCTACTTCAATCTTGGAATTGACGGGAGGTCATGTGTTGGCCACATCAGATTTTTTTTATTACACTTTAGCTCTAAAATTAATAGGGTAGAATTTACAGCAATATGAAAATTTTATCATTGTATTTCCTATGGTCCATAAAAAAGTAGACACCCGGTATATATATATATATATATATATATATATATATATATATATATATATATATATATACTATTATTCACGAAAGATGACTATTCAAGGTCATTTGTTCGCAGAAAGAATACACATCACTTTACAGCAGTAGCTTAGCAACATTTTGTATTAGGAAGAGAAAGATTATTTGACCTATGTCTATTTAATTTATGTGGTGTGACAGATTTACGTAAATAGTGGCATTACTTTCTAACACACTATAAATAATAAATGACATATGTCGTAGAATTACAGATACCTAATTATCTACTACACTGCCCTCTGTGCTTATATTTACCCAGTGGCGTTGCCGTTTAAATCAAACTATTATTTCTTGGTTTATAGTAAGTCTATGTTTTTGAATTTTGCAAAAATATAAGTGAAGTACATAAATCTTTCAAAAAGGCATTATTTAAAAAGAAACAAAATTTTCAAATAAATTACTCTTATTTTTTCAGTTAAATGTGTGCATAAATATTTCATGTTGCACGCCCATGCATATGAAATACAATGGAGTTATCTGCAAGTAATATTATATCAGACAGCCCACAAATGACCTTGAATAGTCATCTTTCGTGAATAATAGTTTATATATATATATATATATATATATATATATATATATATATATATATATATATATATATATATATATATATATATATATATATACCGGGTGTCTACTTTTTTATGGACCATAGGAAATACAATGATAAAATTTTCATATTGCTGTAAATTCTACCCTATTAATTTTAGAGCTAAAGTGTTATAAAAAAAATCTGATGTGGCCAACACATGACCTCCCGTCAATTCCAAGATTGAAGTAGCAATGAGCTTTAAGTAAAGTATCACTTCCAGCTGATCGCTTATAAACAAAATCTAATTTTTTGTACCAATAAATAGAAAAGTCTGTAATACCAAATTTTGGATATATTATAATGTTTTTCCTCTAAAATCTGTTAAGAGCTCCAAATTAAGTACCACTTCCGGTTTATCATATAGGTATAATTTGAGAAGTTTTGAATCATGTTTTAATATATTTTTCAAAAAAATCTGTTTTAGCTTCCTGTAAAGTAGTTTATCAATTTTAGAAAATATCTAGTATGTCGTTCTCATTAATATAAAAGTCTTAAATACCAAATTTGAAAAGTTTTGGATTGTATCAATTAATTTTTCACTAAAATCTGTTCAGAGCTTCAAATAAAGTATCACGTCCGGTTTATCAATTTTAGCCAAAATCTAATATGTTGCTTCCCTTTATATAAAAGTCTTAAATACAAAATTTGACAAGTTTTGGAATATATCCTATTATATTTTTCACTAAAATCTGTTCAGAGCTTGATGTAAAGTATCACTTCCGGTTTATTAATTTTAAAAGAAATCTAACATGTTCTCAACATAAAAATCTTAAATACCAAATTTGAAAAGTATCATTTCCAGATTATCAATTTTAGCCAAAATTTAATATGTTGTTCTTCTTCATATAAAAGTCTTAAATACTAAATTTGACAAGTTTTGGAGAATATCATAATATATTTTCCACGAAAATCTGTTCAGAGCTTCAAGTAAAGTGTCTCTTCTGGTTTATTAATTTTAGCCAAAATCCAATATGTTGATCCCCTTGATTATAGGAGTTTTAAATATTAAAATTGAAAAGTTTTGGATTATATTTTAATATAGTTTTTTATTAAAAACTGTTATGGGCTTTAAGTAAACAGTCACTTCTGGTTATCCAATTTTACCCAAAATCTAATCAACTCTTGATATGAATGCAGAAAGCTTAAATACGGAAAATAGAAATATTTGGAAGTTGGTTATAAGAGTTATCGTGGACGAAAAAATCGTCACATACACACACACACACACACACACACACACACACGCACACACACACATCATCGTAAAAATAGTAAAAACGTGTTGTGGGGACCCTAATTGGTGCTTATTTACTGAAAACTCACCATCGAATTTTTGGCACGATTACATTACCTCCTAAATACTCGTATATTGATATAATAGATTCTTGTTGTGATATAAACGTAAAATAAAATATCCGACTTTAAACTTTTCGTGCCATGCATGACAAACATGCAATTCAAATAGTCGTATTGTTTGACTTTGACAGATAAAAGTTTATAAATTGATAATTAATTGTTAATATTGTTCCATTAAGTTTTTTCTACGATGGCAAATGTATTCATGATTACTGTAAAATAATTAATGAATTCTATAATTATTAAAACTTTATGACTTATCATCTGCCAAACCCAAGCAGTACAACTGTTTAACATTTTGTGCTATTACTCATGGTATTCGGTAAATAGCTAAAAATTATTACTTTTATTTTGTCTCTCTTTTGCAAACGAAAGGCATGTAAACAATAATTTAGTTATTAGATGCGGTTTTTAATTCTGAACATTTTTTGTATTTACACTTTTGTCCTAAAATTAATAGGACAGAATTTAGAGAAATATGAAAATTTTACCATTGTATTTTCTATGGTCTACAAAAAAAGTAGACATCCAATATATATTTACATTTTATTTAAATTTACAAGGAAGAAGTAGGAAACAAATAGTTTTTAATTGTTGCTAGCCTAAACTTCATTTGCACACCTTTCTATTTTCGTTCTTCCCTTTGTTATTAAATCTCAGTGCTTATACGAAATGTCACAAGAGGGTTGGAAATGATACAAGCACTATTGGAGTAAATGTATGCATAACAAAGAGAACTATAGCTCGGCCAGCGAGCCGTGGGCTGTGGGGAGTGAGCAGAGAGAGAACGCGTTAGACGGAAAAGAGAAAGAATGTAACGCGCGTATATTATGTGGCACAAGTTTCAATACTATACACTGTGATTTATACAAATTTTGGATATTGAGATATTTTTAGGGAGTACCACGTAGAGGCAATTGACTCCATACTTCTGCCTCAGATTGTACTTTCATTATGTTAGAATTACGGCTGCTAGCAAGCGAATGTAATCCCCACCGTGTACACACAAAGTTCATTTATTCCATTTTGTGGACACTGTGTACAAGTAGTATCGTTCGGTAAAAGTAGTATAGTGCGCATGCGCATGGTGCTTATACCATTTTTCCTACCTCGGCCAGTGTGAATTTTACGTGCACGATACTTTTGGTGCTTGAATTTAGAAATAACTATTTCATAACAATGGCAGGAACGGCATTAATTTATATCTGTGGTGTTTGCAATGTAAATAGTGGCGACGTGAAATGAAAATACATTCCAAAAGAAAAGACATACTTTTACAAGTATATATAATCATAGAAAACTCACACTTTTACAAGTATAATTATTAATTTTTATATACTATTATTCACGAAAGATAAGTATTTAAGGTCATTTGTTCAAAGAAACAATACACAGCATGTAATAGGGCACGGACACTCAGCTGTTTCCGGTAATCTTGCTATCAACTGTCCTAGCGCCCTGATAACAGCGATCTTGTCTGACATAGTTGGCGCTAATTCAAAAGTTGGAATCAGTTTGCTGTCTTAAATTGAGGTCTGAACAACAAATATTAATTTTATGCGTAAAGTTTTGTTGCAAATTGTGTGTGAAAATGTCAGCTTATTTTAAATTATTAACTAGTGACGTCAAACACATAACACATGTGGCAAACTTAAAAGACAGACCTCATTTGTGCTTTTGTTCACCTTGCCTGTTTTTGTGTTCCTTGGAATATTATTTTCTCTTACTGATAAAATTTGTCTTTTTCAAGACTAAAATCACTTTTCAAGTGTTATATTTCATTCTTATGTTATATCACGTTGTATTACTAAAATTTCTAATGCCCGTTTGCACCGTTGCGAGTTAAGTTGCACTCAGTAATAAGTGGCGCTTAAATTACTAAAAACCTTTGCACCGTACCTTAAGTTCCACTTTATTTTTACCAAGTGACGCTTATATTAAGCCGTACTTCATCTACCGCTCAACTGCATTAAGTGACACTTACGAATATTCACTGTCATTTCGTACTGTGTGTCAAACTGATAAGATGAATGTTTTCGACGATATTAATGTTAATGCTGTAGAGAACGATGACCTGGATGAAATTAATTTAATAAATTATGGTATTCCAAGGAGAGTTTATAGTAGAACATTTTTTTTTCACACATTGGATGATTTAACATTCGATCAGAGATTTCGGTTGACAAAGGAAACAACATTGGAGTTATTGGTATTGATAGAAAATCAATTGGAATTCACAAATGACATGAACAATTCTATATCTCCTATGAAGCAAATTCTTATGTTTGCGTTTTTATGCAACTGGTGGTCACCTCACAAGTGTGGCAGATTTTGCGGGAATGCATTATTCAACTATATCAAGGATAATTATTGTAAGAGTGTCAGAAGCTATTGCGTCGCTCAGAGAGCAGTTTATAAAAATTCCCCGAACAGCAAGAGACAAACAAATTGCACAAAATCATTTTTTTGAAATAGCTGCATTTCCTAAAATAATAGGAGCCATAGACTGTGTACACATATCAAAATTCAGTCTCCAGGAGGCAACAGAAAATGTTATTTTTCATATAATGTACAGGCTATATGTGATGCAGATATGAAAATTGTAAATATAGTAGCACAATGGTCTGGATCAACTCACGACGCTACTATTTTTAATAATAGTAACATTAAGGCCGAATTTGAGGCAAATAGGCACAATAATTGCCTGTTATTGGGAGATAGTGGGTATCAACTTCGACCTTATTTGTTAACTCCACTGAAGCAGAACAACGGTACAATGAAGCTCATATAAGAAAACGAAATGTTTTGCATGTTTGTACATAATACTTACTTTGTATTATATACACTAGAATCAAATACAACTCTCAATATAACAATAATGACAGTATTATAAACAAAATGTCACTTGTCACGTTGGAAGGGAGAATATAGAAACAATAAAAAAATACAATTTCCCCAAAGTGATCTGGGCAAGTGACGCTTAGGAAAGTTTTTCTCAAGTGGAACTGGTGCAAAGATAATTTTATATAACTGTCACTTATATTTAAGAGCTACTTGCTGAAGTGTAACTTATATAATGCAACGGTGCAAAGGGGCATAAATGATGTTTCTGTATTTTTGTACTCCTTTATTTATTATTTTATAAAAGATTGTCTATTTTAATAATACAAGGGGAATTAACGTGTTTAATGCTTTAAAATTACTAATAAATAGTTTCATATCATAATTGTCATTCTTTTAAGTTTTAATTTCGCCCTGAAAGGTATTCCTAAAACATGATCGTTAGTTTAAATTTACGTCTGAAACATCAAGAAGCCGACGGTAAGTGTCCCTACGGTTTGTTTCTTAAACTGTGCCTAGGCCTCTAGGCCTTAGTTTATTATTCAAAGGATTAACAGTAATCTGTACTCTCTTTACAAGTGGGGGTCCAGCACAAATGTTTTCAAGGACACTTAAAACAGCTGTTTGCCCGCGCCCTATAATAATAATAATAATGTTTAGTAAACTTGTGTAAAATAATGTCATGTGCCTTCCACCTTTAGAGGATTCGCACGCCACTGCATTTGTGACTTGCGCTCTTGCACATATTGTGAATGAGGAAATAAGTCTGCAGCAGTTGGTATCAAGAAGAGTGGTGTTTTAGACGTTGGAGAGTGTAGACATTGACGAGAAGAGAGTTGTGTGAATTCTTGTATACATTGTTATACCTTGAAAATAAACTGTTTTATGAAGTTGAAAATAAATACAGTCAATCAATATAAACATTTAGTGGTCCTTCGTACCGGATTGCCGGATTGTGCTACGTATTTTAGACGTGTTTTGTTAGTTGTATTGTGTAAAAACGTGTTGCAACGCGACGCGGAGAGCTTCGCTCGTCAAACTTCGAAGGTGTTCGGCCGCAATCGTGTGGCACACCCGAGATACGTCAGAATATTTTGATTAGGCTACCAGTACAGCGTAGCAGTGTAGCGGTATACCACAGCAAGGCGTCATTCAACTACAATTTGAAGCAGAGCAAACAGGCTACCCAGTGCAGCGTAGCAGTGTAGCGGTACATCACAGCAAGGCGTCATTCAACTACAAGTTGAGGCAGATCACCGCAGAAGCAACAAGGTAGGTGTAAGAGCCAATTTCTCCTTATTAAATTATCCTGTTTCTTAATTAAACTCCTAAATACCAATAATGGCAAATAATCAACAACTACAAACTTTAATTAGAAAAAGGGGAGCATTAAAAGCGAAATTAACCACATTGTCTCAATTTATCGAAGAAATTGAGGTCATTAATAGTAGTGATCATTCGAAACTCCCATCACTTTATTCGGAATTACGAGTAAGAGTAGTGAAGTTTGAAAATGTATGGCCAAATTTCAATGAGCATCAAGATAGTATTGAAGAATTGTCTGAGAACTTTGATGAGCAATTGGAAGAAAGAAGGATATTTGAAAATCAATATTTCAAAGTAGTTGCAAAAGCTAGTCATTTACTTAAAGAGAAAGAAGAAGGGTCTGAGACGGGTGATGATAATATATCAGTTGGATCAAGAACTTCAGCTTCAAATCTAGATACAAGAGCGGTTAAGTGTAACATCAAATTGCCCCAAATAAAATTGCCTGAGTTTAATGGAACTTACGAAAAATGGCTAGAATTTAAGGATACATTTCAGTCACTCGTACATGAAAATGAAAACATAAGTGAAATTGAAAAGTTTCATTATTTGAGGTCATCGTTACATAGCACGGCAGCTCAAGTCATACGTTCAGTCGAATTTTCTGCAGCTAATTATAGTTTAGCTTGGGACCTACTGTGCGATAGGTACAATAACAAATCTGTTCTCATTAGCACACATATAAACGCGCTATTCAATTTGCCACCAGTTTCAAAGGAAATTGCAAATGAATATCGATCAATGGTAGATCAAGTTACCAAAAACGTAAAATCATTGAATATCTTAGGATTGCCTACCGAGTCATGGGACACATTGGTCAATCACTTAATTACAATGAAGTTAGACAAGCCCACAACAAAGGAATGGGAACAGAAGAAGAAAACAGACGATTTACCTACACTAGATGATATGAAAGAATTCCTAAGAAAGAAAGCGGATCTCTTAGAAAACTTAGAATTAACAAAGGGTCAAAGGGTAAAACCGGACGTCAAAACATATAATCCGAAATTGAAATCATATGTAACATCAGAAGTTAAATGTCCTCTTTGCAGAGAAAACCATTTGTTGTATAATTGCAAAACATTCCAGAGTAATTATATACCAGATTCTCGATACAAGTTGGTTCGAAAATTGAATTTATGTTTAAATTGCCTGAAATCAGGACATCGCAGCTTTTCATGTAATTCCAGTTATTGTAAACATTGCAATGGTAAACATCATACATTGTTACATCGAGACAATGAACAAGAGCAAAAACCCAAGGAGGAGACGGTGTCTTCATCAAAGGAAGAAGATACTCGCGCATATACTTCTACATCTAAAACTCAAGTAATATTGTCGACCGCAGTAATTCAAGTTCAAGATGTTAATGGAAAATTCCAAAATTGTCGTGCTCTATTAGATAATGGGTCACAGTCTCATTTTATTTCAAAAGATTGTTGCTCAAATTTGGGTTTAGAACAGTATAATAGCAAAAGTGTTGTAGTTGGTATAGGCCAAACTGCTGCACCTATAACCCATAAATGTCAAATTAAATTTAAATCTCTGCACAATAACTATTCTACGAACATTGAATGTTTAGTTATTGACAACTTATGTGATGATATTCCAAACCATTCTTTCGATATTTCATCATTGAAAGTACCCACTCATAAAAAATTGGCTGATCCAAAATGTAATGAACCTGGATCAATTGACATCATTTTAGGAGCTGGTATTTTCTGGAAGCTTCTAAGTGTGGGACAGCATCATTTAAGGAATAATGGCCCAGTTTTACAAAAAACTGTTCTAGGGTGGATTTTGACGGGAGCACTAAAATCTCACAATGGTGCTCAAATGGTTAATTGTAATTTCGTGAAATCTATTGAAACGCAGTTGGAAAAATTTTGGGAAGTGGAAGAGGTTGCTCAAGATTCACACCGGACTCAGTCTTTGGATGAAGAAGGATGTGAAGAAATATTTGAATTGACTACCACTAGAACATCTGAAGGAAGGTTTGTGGTAAATATACCATTGAAGTTATTACCTGACGTCTTGGGAGAATCATATGAACAAGCTGAAAGAAGACTACTTCAATGGAAAGAAAATTCTCAAGAAATCAGTCTTTTAGAAATTCGTACTGTCAATTCATGAATGAGTATTTAGAACTAGAACATATGACAAGGATAAAGGATCCGTCATGTAATCACAATCGAGTTTACCTTCCTCACCATGGGGTGGAAAATGATAGTAGTGTGTCAACGAAATTGAGAGTTGTATTCGATGGCTCAAGTGAAACAACGTCTGGATATTCCTTAAACGACATACAATACATTGGCCCACAACTTCAAGAAGACTTATTGTCTATAATATTACGATTCCGACAACACAGTATTATCATATGTGCCGATATACAAAAAATGTATAGACAAATACTCATCAATCCAGAACAACGTCATCTTCAAAGTATTCTATGGCGATTCAATACAGAAGACCCAATAGAAACATTCGAACTCAACACTGTAACATATGGAACATCTTCAGCGCCATATTTGGCCACAAAGTGTCTAACCCAACTTGCAATTGAATGTAAGGATTTATATCCCGAAGCATCCAAAGTTATTAGTTCTGATTTTTATGTTGACGATCTAGTTACAGGGGGAGAATCAATGGATAATTTAAAACCCATTATTCAAGATGTAATTAAAGTTCTACAGTCAGCTGGATTAAAATTAACAAAATGGTATTCTAATGAAGACAACATCTTGAAAGAGTTAGATGTTGTAACTGATTCACATCCACTTCAGTTAGGAGTGGTAGAACATGCAAAAACATTAGGTTTATTTTGGACGAATGATGATGATTCATTCTTATATAAAATTAATGTCACCAAACGTAAACATATTACGAAGAGAACTATATTATCTGATGTATCACAAATTTTTGATCCAATGGGACTCCTAGCTCCATGTATAATAGTTGCAAAAATAATTCTGCAAAAACTATGGATTTCAAAACTCAGTTGGGATGAATCCATACCGCAACATATATATAGTAAATGGAAAACCTTTTGTGATAGGTTACCTATGTTAAATAATCTTAGAATTCCACGTCAGATAACTTGCACTAAACCCACATTCTTGGAATTACATGGGTTCGCAGATGCATCCCAAGATGCTTATGGTTGCTGTTTGTACATGAAGAGCATAAATGAACTAGGGGAGTGTCAAGTTAACCTTCTTATTGCAAAAACGAGAGTTGCACCAGTAAAAATGCTTACTATTCCCAGACTGGAATTATGTGCAGCGCACTTGTTAGCACAACTTCTAACAAGGATAAAATCGGTCTTTACTTTACCGATTAATAACATTGTTTTGTGGTCAGACTCAATGGTTGTCTTACAATGGATTAATACTCCAGCCAATACATTGCAAGTGTTTGTTGGCAACAGGGTCTCTCAGATCCAAACAATAACTAGTCCATCTAATTGGAATCACATACCGTCAAATCAGAATCCTGCCGATTTACTATCGCGTGGAATGAATCCTGAAGAATTATTGAAGAGTAGTTTCTGGTGGCATGGCCCATCATTTTTGAAAACAGAGCATGAGCATTGGCCTGAAATAAAGCTGGAATTTTCTGGAATAGTACCAGAAACAAGAAAATCCGAAATAGCAATGGTTGCACAGAAAAAAGAAAACATTGATATTTTTTCTATTAAAAATTCCTCATCACTGAACAAATTAGTTCGAATGGTTGCATATTGTCAACGTTTCTTGAAAAACTGTCAATCAAAGCGTGGGGAAAGGGAGATAGGATGTATTACTCCAGTGGAATACTCACTAGCACTGCAAACACTAGTGAAGTTGTCACAACAAGAGCTTTTTAAATCAGAATTTAATTGGCTAACGAATGGTACATCGATCCCATCAAGCAGTAAGTTACACGCATTAAACCCGTTTATTGATACAGACAAATTAATTCGCGTTGGTGGACGATTGGAACAGTCTTCCTGTACATTTGAGAAGAAACATCCTATACTACTAGGAAAATCTCATCTCACCAGACTGATACTGAGAAACGAACATATGCGATTAGGCCACGCAGGACTTTATCATACGCTATCTTCGATCCGGAAAACTTATTGGCCTCTCTCAGCTCGAACAACATTAAGGCAAATAATTCACTCTTGTGTGAAATGTTTTAAGGCAAACCCGAGACCCATGAAGATAAAAATGGGAAATTTGCCCCAAGAGAGAACTTCAATTTCCTGGCCGTTTCAACACACTGGTGTAGATTTTGCTGGATCATTCTTTACCAAAACAAGGGAAGGTCGCGGCACCCAACT
>OY720459.1:13473026-13830526 GCA_963082715.1 Harpalus rubripes | reverse complement strand
GTAATAATAATAGTAATAGTAATAGTAATAGTAATAGTAATAGTAATAATAATAATAATAATAATAATAATAATAATAATAATAATAATAATAATAATAGTAATAATAATAATAGTAATAGTAATAATAATAATAATAGTAATAGTAATAATAATAATAATAATAATAATAATAGTAATAATAATTTTATTACCCAACAGAATCTCCAATTACAGGGTAAAGAATAATTTAGTTATGAAAAAAATACAATTAATAATACAAAATTAATATAAATTTACAGGTAAACATAGGACAAAGTTTTAAACAAAAATATCTTCAAATAAAAGCTCTGCATAAATACAAAGATTTAATAACAGAAATGTCCTCAAACATTATACATGTTCTGAAAATGTAACCCATAGTTTTGTTGGCTGAGGAACAAATATTGAATATATGCTCATTAAATCTAAAGTTATTGGTGAATGTAACACCTAGATCTTTAATAGTATTTAATGTATGACGGGATTATTTTTCCGACTATATGACACTAAGTTACATTTATCTGCATTCAGGATGAGTTTATTATTATTACACAAGGATACAAGGATGTCAATAATTTTTTGTAGAGGTATTTCATCAGTAAGTGAGGATATTTTACAAAATAATTTGATATCATTAGCATAAGACAAAGTGGCACAGGTGAAAGAATATAACAATTCATAACAAAATGAATAATAAAGGCCCTAAATTAGAGCCTTGAGGTACTCCGGACGTAGCAATAAATGTGAAAGAAGAAAATCCATTGTAATAGACATAACAAGATCTGTGAGACAGATAAGAAGCTAAAAGGGATAAAAATGAAGAAGAAGAACCAAATGAACTAATTTTAGGGAGTAGTAAGCCGTGATCAATAGAGTCAAAAGCTCTAGAAAAATCACTATATATATATATATATATATATATATATATATATATATATATATATATATATATATATATATATATATATATATATATATATAACATAGACTTGACCTTGTTTATCAATAACCTCAGTGACATATTGGGAAAAAACAAGCCAAATTAGTTACTGTTGAACGCCCACGCATGAAACTATGTTGGTCAAATGAGATTAAGGATTTTGTATTTATAAGTAAGAGATTGTAAATTACTTTCTCAAATATTTTTGCAAAGTTATTTAAAATCGAAATAGGTAATTTGATATATCAGATTTGTTGCCCTTTAGTAAACTGGTGTAATGCGTGTAATCTTCCATTGTTCTCAAGGCGGAAAATAGCTGCTCCCCGCTTTGAGAGATCAATGCGTATCACTGATGGGTATTTACATATAAACAAAGCATCTTTACAATTTATATGATAAAAATATGGAATAAACTTCTAAATACTACAAGTAATGAATGAAATCAATATTTAAGGTTAGAAATCAAACTGACAGTTCATATGACAAATGAACAATCTCAGACCATTCGTTTATTTATGTTAGGTTATTATTATTTAAATATAAAATATTAATTTATTTCAGATTGTGAATAAAATAGTATACAAACCTCGGTGAAAAGTTTCATTGTCTCGGGCTATAGTTAACCTCAGCGCTTCGCGCCTTGGTTAACTATCTTCGCCCTCGACAATGAAACACTTTCCACCTCGGTTAGTAATATACTATTATATACTTGTCAAAGTGTATACCGTGTGCCTGTCTTAAAGGTGTACATAGGATATTAACATGGGAAATCAGTTTTTTGCAAATTCCTGCTCGCCTAATTATTTTAAGCAAAAACGCGTCAAATAAAAGTTTTAGGGCATGTTTTGTAACGACAATAAATAAATATGAAAATATCGAAAATTACGTTGAAAATATCAGTAGCCATGGAATTGAACAAAAAATAAATAAATGCTTGATGTTTTATCTGTCACAACGTAAGTTAACTTATTAGACGTTTCTGACACTTTGGTTTGAAAAATATCGTTAATTATGATAAAAAGAGAAATAATGTATTAGACTAATAAATAAAGTTAAAAAATAGAGTTTTGTTTAATAATATGAATTTATTAAAAATTCAACTGCGTAACAAAATTATGTATGATGCTGTGATGTACTCCCAACTCATTTCCGATACATCTAGTACTACAGAAGGGGACAACACTTATTCCTAACACTCTTTCTTCCAGTTAAGCACGTTTTCCTGCTCGTCCTATATTCTGATCACGCGGCTCATGTGTATTTTTTGAAGACACATTAGCAGTCTTCAAATTTTGTCACGAATTTAGCAATTGTGAAATCACGCTGTTCATTAGTATAAATATTCATTTTCTAATAATTACAGACAATAAAACTAGAGAAAAATTCAAATTGTCAGAAACGTCAAATAACTTACGTTGTGTCAGATAAAACGTCAAGCATTTATTTATTTTTTGTTCAATTCCATGGCTGTCGATATTGTCAACGTATTTTTCGACATTTTCATATTTAATTTAATTTAATTTCTATCGTTACATAGCATGTAAAAATAATTCTGTTTATTGATTTAGATGCAGAATTTTATGCTCTAAAACTTTTATTTGGCGTGTTTTTGCTTAAAATAATTAGGCGAGCAGGAAATTACAAAAAACTGATTTCCCATGTTAATCTCCTATGTACACCTTTAAAATAGACACACGGTACCTATATTTTCAGTGTTATCAGTTTTTATTAAAAACTAGTCGATTCGGACAGGAATCTATTTAAAACGTTGAAAAAGCAAACTTAAATATACACCTCAAAACGCAATAAAAATTAGAAGATTTTGCCAAGAAAAAAAAAATGTAAATGATTACCTGATTTTTATTTTGGAAATAGTCATCCGAATATCGTTCGTGGTTAAATTTTATCCTGGAACAATTTTCCGATTGCTTTACTCGAGCCTGTTGCTAATTTATCTCGTGACATTGATCAAAAATCACTCGTTGACAACTCGTGATTTTTTTGTCAATGCCACTCAATAAATTGCTAGGCAACCAGATCTCGTAACAATTGAAATTCTAGAGAATAGAGTTGTACGAAATATTCAGGTATGAAATTTTTGTATGAACCCATTTAAATACTGGACTAGGAAAGCACAGGAACACATTACTATGTCTGGCTGAAAATAGATGGCTAACTGAATATCAAAACAGGGGTGCGTTTAAAATATTTTAAACATTTTTCGTTTATGTTGATTATAACAACATATTTTGATCTTTAAACTATTAGTTAGGCAATTTTATTAAATAGGATTATTTTGAATTTCCTCTAACAGTAATTCCGACTCGAGGGTTGCTTACATCTGAGATGAACGAACTAGAATTTGCGGTATTAAATTTTTTAAATACATCCCTGAATCCTGTTGCTAAGGTCATTTTAAATGCCTCCTGGCATTGAGTACAATTCTAATCTTCTGTAACGGAATACATAAGGGTCAGTCAAATATAAGGAAATGTTTTCAAAAGAAACCACAACTATTAAATAATGTAAACGTCAATTTTCATTCGCTAGTCATACTATACTATTTGCCAGTTGCGGTTCGTGCGGCGAAAAGTATGTGAGGAGATATTTATGAAGGGGGGAGGTGTATTGGCAGTTTTAACATTTTTACCTCCCGCTACCCTATCGCATATCGAGATTTTGGTAAATGACCACGTTTTAAGGTCCCTAGAATCCAATTTTAACATTTTCACGATGATATCTGTGTGTATGTGTGGATCCTCCACTCTAACTCAAATACTATCATTCAGAAAATTTTGAAACCTTGTATTTCGAACTTTTTCTGTATGGAAAGAGCCCATTACATTTTGGTGAAAATCGGATAACCGGAAATGGCACTTTACTAGAAGCTCAAAATAGTTTACCTTCGAAAAATACCTTTAATTGTTATTTTTTCGAGATTAATGGTATTATAAAAATTAAAGATTATTAAATTTTCTATGGATTTGTATTAATACTTTTTCTATATATTTTTTATGGGTAAATTTGTAAAATTATCTATAATTTAAATCCCAGAGCCTACGCTTTAAACAATCAAAACGCAGTTATTCAAATGTATGTAACTGACAGATAAATGTCACTATCAAAGAACTAATCATTTCAAAATAATATAGGTAACGTTTGAAAAAGGAAAAAGTAAATAGTACAATAGAAAAGGAATTCAAAACAGTTTATAGCATAACTAAATATATAGGAACCTATGTATTTAGATTAATAAAAATTAACGATTCACAAAAATGTTTAAGCTAATCCTCATCTTTGGATTAATGAATTCTATTCTATCCCGGTATTTAAAATTTAATGTTCATTTTATTATAGCTCCGGTGGCTCAATGGTTAGAGCAACGCCTCATGTCATGAGTGCCCTCGGGGCTCTGGGTTCGAATCCAACTAAGGCATGGATGTGTGTGAATGTGAACCCACTCTGTAATTGGGATTTAATCCTGTTGAGGGGTTTAAAAAAGGTAGTTACTTGGATTAGATTAGACTGTATTTTAAGAAATAAATTGTCAAAATTAGAATAAAATTCGCTAATCCAAAAATAAGGATTAATTTAATCTTTTTTTGTGACTCGGGCTGTAAATGGCGGGAGGTATTGTGTTGGCCACATCAGATTTTTTTATTTGAATTTAATATTGGAGTTGGTCCACCACTTGGCATTAAAATGCATAGGTATAAAATCATTTTGCTCATTCTTTCTGATTATGATTTAAATATGCAATATGTTCAATCTATAAAAGTATTAATCGTAGAAATAATTCATATCAACGTATGAAAGTATTAGTAAGTACAATTACATATAAATGCTAATAAATGTAGGTATAATCGAGGTATAATATAGTACAATAATTGTGATAATTGGTGAAACTGTTTTAATATAAATGTAATTTAATTCCGAATAAGTTAAACTAATAATAATAAACTATTCAAATTGTTTTATTAACACAACATAGCAAAATAATGCAACGATGAAGTGCAGTGCAGAGCTCGAGACAGTGTTGCCAACCAACGGAAACAAAATTTCCTGCTTCGCTTCTTAAAATATGCAGTTTTTCCAAAAAAATTCCCTTTTTAAAATTTACAGTCAATGTTATTGATTATAAATATTTATTATTATTTTTCTTCTACTCACTCCAAATTTGCTCTGTAAATTCACAAGATAAAAAGAATACAGCAAATGTTAATAATAAATTTGCTAATTTACTTAAATAAGGAAAACTAAATTTATTTTCAACTGGTTCTCAGTGGACGAATTCATTTTGCATGTCCTAAAATCAATGAATCAATAATTATATTACAGCAAATATAGAACACCGTTTTAAATTACACACCTCAAAACTGCAAACACATAAATTTTCACAAAATTAAAGACGCCACACCGGATTCGGAGGTATATATTATCTGTTCTCTGACTCAGAGACAACAGACAACTTTGTTTTTCAAATGTTATTAAATTATATATTATATAGTTATACAAATTAATGTCATATACGTAATAATTATATAGAATAGTTTTTAATATACAAATTTCCCGTTTTTAGAGTTAATATCCCTTTTTCCCGTTGAAAAGTAAAATTTCCCTGCAAAATGGGAAATTTCACGCCAGTTGGCGACACTGGCTGGGGTACGTTCTAAAACGCGGAGTAATGGGGTAGGAGTGCACTCTACTCGTTCTAAAACACAGAGTGAAGTTAGACGGGTAACATTACATCGTATTTGTGAACGATGTAGTGTATACTCCGAGTGTCCTTTTCTTTCCTGACTCAGTCAGTGCGGTAATTTGTACCCGTCATGCGCAGTAGCAATGTTTATTGAAATGCACATGTTTTTAAGTGTTTGACACTTGAGTTTTATTTCTTATTAAGTTTCCTTTAAATCATATTTTTAAATTAATTTAATACGATCCGTTTCATGTTGTGCAGGCTATTTTTTAATATTTTCTGCAATTGAATTGAATTTTAAACCTTCAGAAAGTAGAACATAATGATTATTTCCCATGTCAAAAAATATTTCGCCAATGAATCTAAAAATAATTGAAATATAATTTTCCATTTAGTATATTGAAAATACTGCTAATAAATGTATTTAATGAAAAGAGAAGAGAAGAGAAATCACGTGATACTATATTCATTCTACCTTTACTCTACCTTTTCACTGCGTTTTAGAACGTACCCCTGGAGATGTGATATTCACCATTCGCTTCTGTAAGTGGTAGGAGAAGCGTCGTTGTCATGGCAACTAATATATCTATACTCTATCCGTTTTAACTATAGAGCGTTGGGTGGGATAGGGCTTAAGATTCTAGCTCGCTGATTGGTTCAAACGTGAACCGAGTTTACACAGTAAAATATTTACCGTGAAATTTAAATTTGCTTGACAACAGTATCAATTATTTTGCCGTCTGACATAAAATATATAAATGTCAACAAAGTTAATAGTACACGATTTATTACATATTATCAATTTCTGTTCAGTTCTGTTTGTTTGTTTTTTTCGTTTATATAATTTTCATAGTGTTTTGTCGTTATATTTCATATTACATAGTTTTCTTAGTTTTTAGTTAGTAGTTCGTTAGTTTTGTTATTGTTGTTCTCTTCGTTAATATTATGGATTAAAATCCTGAACCTGGCTCTGCCAATGTTTTAAAATATCCAAAAGGAAAAGCCCTCCGAAGCGGGCAAAAAAAGTGGCATATAAATACTGCACATATCGTGCCACGAATGCATATTCCAAATTAGAAAGTGTCCATATTGTGGCATCAGAACTGGGCATAGGACGATGTAATATTTGAAAAGCTATAATAGAATATGAGGAAAAAGGGTCATTCGGATCACCCCAGGAACAAAGAAATTAGTTTAGAACATTATTTTGTTCATATTTAACGGTGTCTATAGTTTATACATATAATGTATATATTTTAGAGTGTAAATATTTATATTTCAAAGGTGAATTATATTTTTATTATACGTTGTTTTCTTTAAAATTTATTTGAATAATGTGGTTTTCATTTATGCATGCACCTTTCGCCGAAATGTAGAGAAAGGTACGGAGATTATAAGTATATGCATACATGTACGTACAAGAGAAAATTACTGAAAAAATGTCAATTAGAAAGAATTTTTTTTATATCCAGGAATGGCGCCAAAATTTGAATTGTTTATTTAAACATGTAAAAACGGCCGCGCTCGAAACGCCATCTAGTCTATAGTTAAAACGGATAGAGGATAGCTAGTAAACGCTAGCTGCGCGCGCAACTTTGAAGCGTTTATTCGAAATTTGATTTGCTTTTCATGTGATGCGGATTGCAGATGATCAGTTATTATAATTTTTCGCAGAAAATTTGTTTTTTAATTTATATTAACGTTTATTTCAGGCTTTATAGTACATAATACACCCGAATAGCCGCCACTTCTATTTGCATCGAAATCACATGACTATCAATTGCGCACTGCACTACACCATACCCGATTTTCTACACAGCGCACTTGCTGTTATTGTAATGTGTGTCCCTGGCCAGTCATGTCATCGGTCATCTTAATATAAAAAATAATTAATTAATTATAATTTCAGGTCATATAATCTGTTCAATATTGTCTATGAAAGTAATCAAGAATTATATTTTATATACAACATTGCCTTCTGAGCAATTGATCACTGCGGTTGTTTATCTCTTAATAGGAATGTATAACTTATATGCTCTGTATTATGTTATAAAAGAGAAAGATTTTTGTGATATATTCTTCGCAAAGGCTTTGGAAATGGATAATATTATGGCTCAAATAAACGTGCCAATTAATTTTGAAATCATTGTTATTATCACAATATTATTTTGTGCAACGATATATTTGAGTGTATTTTCATTAATTTTTTGTCAAGTTTATACCATGTTCAATGACGACATAACTCTAATACTAAGCAGAACCTATTTGACATATTTATTACACTGTGTGACAATAAATACGATTTTTATCTACACTGGGCACTCATTTAGCTGCGGGCAACGATTTTATGAACTAAATAAAACAATAAAGAAAGACATTAAAGAAATAGAAACAAGTATTATAGAAGACAATATGGAGTTAACAGATAACCAACGAAATTCTAACATAAATCTACAAATATTGATGGATATACATTTTAGACAATGTGAGTTGAGTAAACTTGTATCACAGTATACGACTATTACTGCTAGTCTAGTGTTCTTCATATACGTATTTGTGGTTGGTGCGACTAGCTTTATCTACATGAAAACTGGAATAATTGTTGAAACGTTATTTGTTTTATCTTTGATATCTTCATCTGGTATTATTAGTGCTGCAACAGTTGGGGAAATCATGATTACGATGGTAAGTTATTTTAAAAAAATATTATTTATGCGATGCTTTTGATTAGTAAATCTGATTTACAAAGTTAATAGAAGAAATAGTATATTGTGTTATTAGGAGTAAAAGTGATACTTTGTGTGGCGAGCATGGAAGTTTGCACGACGAACGAAGCGAGTCGGACAATTGCATGCGAGTCACACAAAGGCACTTTTATTCCGAATGACACATTAATTTTTTTTCCAAACGCACTACTTTTCTTTTTATTCGCTAATTCTATGTAGTTTCTATGGATATTTATTTATTTTATTTCTACGCCGCCGGAGTAGAAATAGCTAATTTCTACTCCGCCGGCGTAGAAATTTCCAGCGGCGTCCAAATGGCATTTCTACGATGTTTGAAAAAAAATATATATGTTTATTTATAAACATTATTTTTTTTTGATTCACCACTTTGATTTACTTTAGTATTA
Source organism: Harpalus rubripes (assembly GCA_963082715.1). Lineage (NCBI taxonomy): Eukaryota > Metazoa > Arthropoda > Insecta > Coleoptera > Carabidae > Harpalus > Harpalus rubripes. The sequence goes on along the minus strand of OY720459.1, from coordinate 13,821,734 downwards.
GTTTGATTTAGAAGTTACTGAAAAATGTGCAAATTTTGTTTTCCACGCCTACCTGATTTTACTATTTTAAATAATTCTACAGGTGAAACCGTGATACTAATAGGGTTATTCTGTGACATAACGAATCGTTAAAACGTTATATCGTTATAATAATAACGAAAAACGTTTAATAGGCTTATTCTGTCATTTCGTTAATTATTAAGATAATTGTTAATGTGGTATTCTGTAAAATATAATTTAATTCTACATAACGAAAAAAAGATAACGATATCGTTATTTATTAACGACTGAAAAAATCATTCGTTCCATAAACGTTTTGTCAATAATTCAATATTTTTATTCGTGTCAAAATAAAATTGCTACTATCTTGAATAGTGATCTCAAAAATCCGTCATACATTATTTTTGGAAGGTAATATTTCAATAATTTACATAAACTATTATTCACGAAACATGACTATAGGCGATGTGCACATTTTGAGCGTCAGCGCCTCTAACGGCTACTTTGGCGTTTTTGGGTACCTAATAAATTTTGACATTTCGAGAAAGTGATACAATTTACAATTTTATTTTGAGTTTTTGCTGTTGTATATGAATATTATACGTCATAGTATATTGAAATGAATAAAGAAATTATTTAAAATGTTATATGTGAATCAAAAAAGTCAACATACCAGCGAAGGTACTGTGACAGAAAATATAATTTTTCTCATAATATATGTGATTTCTGTAAACCATTTTATCATACTTAGTTTTATATTATAATTTATATTTATAATACTATAAAATGGAGAATACATGGAAATTGCGATTAAAGAATTGGAAAACTTGGATGATTGGAAAGAAGAAAGTTTCTGTATATTACGATATCAGTGGATGATGTTAGCATCTTTCTTTTATATTCGCAATAATTGACAAATAGTCTTCATTGATAATATACCAGGCTGCAAGTGGAATCAGCACAAGCTCGGAAAGGAGAATACACGAAAAATACGAACCATGTGAATTTTTACTTTTAACATTAACATTATCTATCTATTTAGGGCTTGTATACAGCTGTCGCCGTTTACCCTTCAACTGGACTCACCGAGCCGCAGTGTTTTACCACTGCCGTACTGCCAGTTGGATTTCAGCCATTGCTACATTTACAATAAGATGTATAAGTGGCCAGCTTATAGCATCCGAGTGTGATAAATACAAGTAGCTGTATTTATTTTTTACGACAAATCACACATTGTCGGTCGACGGGAATCGAACACATGGAACATGGTTCGGGTGACGTCAATGCAGGCTACGAGATGTGCGCTCAGCCACCAAGCCGACAACATTAACATTACATGTACAAAATATATAATAAATAGACTAATTATGTCAAAAATAGACTTTCTATATGATAAAACTGCAAGTATTATACAATTTTAAAATAATTTTCTGCTTCTTTTATTATATTTTGTTCAAATTTTAACTTAAGAAACACATTTTTATATAATTCATTGTTTCAATCATACGACTATTGTTTGAATTTTATTCATACGATAAGTATCTTTTACAAGGAGAAAATATGTATACCTAAAAGAATTCTTCATGTCAGTAGAAGATATCTGTTGAAAAGTTATCTTCATACGCACATATTCCTCATATAATATTCTACGAAATTTATAAAATTTCATACTTCAATCGGTAATTTTGTCAGAATTATTATATCTTCCACTGCATCACATAATATTTGACATCCTATCATTCGCATTCATTGCAAACATTTTATAAAATAGATATTTTAAAATTATTCAGACATAAAACATAACCTTGTTATGTTTCAATGAGAAACCACTTTTGTCATTTTTGTCCGCTGTCGGCGCTGACTACTTTTGTGCACACCGCCTATTCAAGGTAATGTGTGAGCCGCCTGATATAATATTACTTGCATTTCGTATACATAGGCGTGCAACATGAATTATTTATGGACACATTTTAACTGAAAAAATGAGAGTAATTTATTTAAAAATTGTTTCTTTCTAAATATTGCCTTTCTGAAAGATTTATGTTCTTCCCTTATGTTTTTGCAAAATACAAAAACATATAGCCTTAACATGTAAACCAAGGATTAATAATTTGATTTAAACGTCAACGCCATTGGGTAAATATTAGCATAGAAGGCAGTGTAGTAGATAATTAGGTATCTGTAATTCTACGACATTCCTCATTATTATTTATAGTCTGTTTGAAAGTAATGCCACTATTTACGTATTTCTAATACAAAATGTTGCTAAGCTACTGCTATAGTGATGTGTATTCTTTCTTCGAACAAATGACTTTGAATAGTCATCTTTCGTGAATAATAATAGTATATATATATATATATATATATATATATATATATATATATATATATATATATATATATATATATATATATATATATATATATATTGTAACGGTTTATTGCTTTTTAATTAAACACAAACACATAGAAATACAAAATAATATATATTTAATTTATAATTTCAGAAAAAATTCATAAAACGTCAAAATTATATCAAACTCTGTCAACTCCTCCAATACAAATCAAAAAACCCCGCTTGCTACACTATTCCCTCCTTCGGAGTGTTTCGCCCCGAAACATTCTAGAGCTCTGAGAAAATTTGGCAAGTCGATTAAAATGTACAACTCGTGGTTTTCCATGTGATGTCTTTCGTATTCTATAAATAACGTCATTAATTCTCTTCATTACTTCATACGGACCATCCCATGATCTCTGTAGTTTGGGAGATATGCCACGACGACGTTGTGGATTATAGAACCAGACTAGATCTCCAGGTTGGTACCCTCCTTCTTGTGCTTTAATATCATAAGCTTCTTTCATTCGATCGCTGGCGTTCCGAATATTTTCTCGAACCTGGGCATGGATTTCATTCATCCTTTGCTTCAATTCGCTCACGTAGTCTTCGCCGCTCACATCTTCTCCAGGTTCCAACTTCAAGTCACATGGTAACCGTCCAAAGATTATATTTGCCGGAGTTTGTTTTGTTGTTTCTTGGACAGATGAACGATAGGCAAGTAGGAAAAAATGTTGATATTTATCCCAGTCCCTTTGGTGGTTGGACACAACTTTTGATAAATATCTATTTAGAGTCCTGTTCATCCGTTCCACTAATCCATCAGACTGCGGATGTAGAGCAGTGGTTCTTGTCTTATGGATACTTAAAATTTTACACATTTCTTGAAATAACGTGGACTCAAAATTTCTTCCTTGATCTGAGTGAAGTTCGAGTGGGACACTATAGCGACAAATCCAGTTCTTCACCAAGGTTTCGGCAATAGTAACGGCTTTTTAATTCGGGAGAGCGAATGCTTCAATCCACTTACTAAAATAGTCCATAATAACTACCATGTATTTGTTTCCATCATCAGATTCTGGAAATGGACCTGTAACATCAATGGCGATTCGTTCAAAGGGAGATCTAACATTATATTGACACATCGGAGCTTTCCTTCGTTTTTGGGGTCCATTGCTTGATGCACAAATGAAACATTTCTTGCACCACTGCTTCACATCTTCTTTGCAATTTACCCAATAAAACCGTTCTCGTACTTTCTTTAACGTCTTCATCACTCCGAAGTGTCCTCCTCCGTCTCCGTCATGAAGATGTTTCAGTACGTCTGAAATTCGATTTCTAGGTAGCACCAATTGCTCTTTCTTCTCGGTTCCATCCGAACTCTTAAAAATGCGTTTCAAGATGCCATCTTCCACAACTAACGAATCCCATTGCGCCCAATATGACTTTACGACCTGTGAATTTGGAGCAATTTGCTGCCACGTTGGCCTCTGTCCTTTATTTTTCCATTCAAAAATGATTTTAAGTTCCAGATCATTCTCTTGATCTATTTTTATTTGCTCAGGTTGCCAGTTATCATCGATGACTGTTGTTCTACGAGCCTTTGCTCGTTTACAGTGTGGACATTCTTTTGGGCACGGTCTTCTTGATAATGCATCAGCATTCTTATGAGCTGTACCAGCTCGATGTTCAACATCAAAATTATATTCTTGCAGTCGTTCTATCCATCGCGCTACTTGTCCTTCGGGATTTTTAAACTGCAATCGCCATTTTATTTATAAAAATGCTCGACAGATTTCACAATTGCAAGTAATTCCCGTCTTGTAACGCAATAGTTTCTTTCAGACTTTGATAAAACCTTGCTGAAATATCCTATAACTTTCTCTTGACCGTGTTGTAACTGTGACAGGATTCCGCCAATGCCGACATCACTGGCGTCCGTGTCTAGGATAAATAAACCATCCAGAATTGGGTAACTTAGAATAGGTGCCCGTGTCAAAGCAAGCTTCAGTTGTTCCAAAGATGCTTGGCAGTCATTGTCCCAATTAAATTTTCTACTTTCTTCTGTCAGGCGTGTCAATGGCTTTGCAATTCTGGCAAAGCCTGGTACAAACCGTTTGTAATAGGTGCAAAGTCCGAGAAAACTACGCAGCTGGTGTTTGTCTGCTGGTACCGGCCATTCCTGAATTGCACGTATCTTCTCTGTATCCACTGATACTCCTTCTTCGGAGACTACATGTCCCAAATAGTTAACTCGCTTGCGAAAAAGGTGACACTTCTTAGGAGTAAGTTTCAAGTTAGCTTGTCTTAATTTCTGGAATACCTCCTCTAAGTTTTTCATATGATCTTCGAAGGACTTGCCCAAAACAATAATGTCATCCAGGTAAACCAGACAAGTCTTCCATGACAATCCTTTGAGTACGGTCTCCATTAGTCGCTCAAAAGTTGCAGAAGCGTTGCACAGTCCAAATGGCATAACAGTAAACTGCCACAGTCCGCTGCCGATGGTAAACGCAGTTTTTTCTCGATCCTTTTCATCCATTGCCACCTGTCAATAACCACTTTTGAGGTCCAGTGTCGAAAATATCTTTGACCCTGCCAACGTATCTAGTGTGTCATCTACACGCGGTAATGGCTAGCTATCCTTTTTTGTGACATTATTGAGTTGGCGATAATCTACACAAAAACGTGTAGATCCATCTTACTTCTTTACAAGTACCACAGGAGAGACCCAGGGACTGTTCGATGGCTCAATAACTCCATCTCGCTCTATTTCTCGAATGATGGTTTCAGCTTCTTCTCTCTTCGCAATCGGTAGTCTTCGTGGTGCTTGTCTGATTGGCCGGGCATCACCAGTGTCAATTTTATGCTGGACAATACTTGTTTTCCGTTTTGTCCGTTGACGGTTTGGAATACATCCTGAAATCGAGTTACTAGTCTTTTTACTTCTACTTGCTGCTCTCGACTCAGATGTTCACTAGCAGATGAAACAAGAGTAAATAATTTTTCTGGCAATTTGTCAAATTTGGGTTCTTTTGCGTCCTGAATGGTTGAAATTAGAGATACTCTAGTGCAGTATCCTAAAACAGTACCAGCTTTTAATTTCACTGGATAAAAATTAACATTGATTAGTCTAATTGACACTAACTGTGCAGAACTTATCAGTACCTTTGCAATTAAAATTCCTTGCTTGATGTTATCATGATTATTGGGCTCTATCATCAAGACAGTTCCTTCACGAATTTTTCCCTTCAACCGAGCCTGAACAATTTTTTCGCTACGGTTTTCAATAACTGTATCCTCTGCAAGCACCACACAAGTTGCGGCATCATTTTGATGATGTAAGACGATTTCTTCTCCATTCATTTTAATTACACCCTTATTAATATCCAGAATAAAACCACATGTACGCATAAAATCCATACCAAGATTTCTTGTATATCAGCTACTAAAACGCATTGTTTGCATCTTGTCTCACCAATCGAAATATTGACATCAACCTCCCCATATGTGGTAGCTGAATCTCCCGTAGCAGTTCGTAGTCGCCATTTTGTACTCCTCCATTGTTTATTTAATAAATCAGGTCTAATTATTGTTTTAGTCGCACCTGTATCTATCATTATAGAACACGGTTTTCCATCCCAATAACCATCCACGAATATGCTGTGGAACTCATGTCCTACTGATGCGAATTGTGTGATGTTTCGCGGGGCATATTTACATTGGATCGATGTTTGCCCGTGAACAACGACTCGGCTTAGTTTCCCTGTTGTGAATTGTTGAGGAGCTTAGGGCAGTGGTTTCTTAAGTGTCCTATTTCTCCGCAATGCCAATACCTAAATTGCCTGGGTTTTCTCAGAGACTCTTCCACTGTACGTTGAATCTGAGCTTGAAGGCTTTCTGTTTTGTCGGAATCGCAGTTTACTTCTCTGATGCAAGCATTGCTTCTTGAAGCTTGTTTTGCTGCCTCAAATTCAATTGCATGTGCTAGCGCGATCACCAGTTTCTTCGGTCGCGCAAGCGAAGAGCTTGCTGCGTTTCCTTGTCTCGGAGGCAGTCTATAAATATTCTTACAGCCCAACTTTCAAGGAAGTCATCGGGACCAGTTGAATAAGCAAGATTAACTAAACGAGATATATCAGCTTCGAACTCCTGGAGACTTTCACCGGATCTCTGATACCGATTTTTGAGTTGCGTGTGATACAGTTCTTCTAAATGAGAATGACCGTATCGTATATCTAGACGTTTGACTAATTTTTCGTAGTCATACTCTTCCTCTTTGGGAATGGCTTGCAAAATATTGACAGCATCTTCACGAAGAGCAACTATAAGTGCTGAAGCTTTCTCTTCACTTGTCCATCCATTTGCTTTAGCAGCGGCTTCAAATTGCTTGTGATAATTTGGCCAAGATGTTTTTCCATTAAATGTAGGTGGTTTTATGTGAAATTTTGTTACCGAGTCATAATTCAATCCCTGATTTTCGGATTCCGAATTTTCCAACGGTGTAATTTGGGTTTTATTAAACTTTTCTTCTAAAAGATTTATTCTACTTTCTTGGTTTTTAATTTTCTCCTCTAAACTTTGAGAGACCTCTTCAAATTGTACTCTCACTTTTCCTTCTAGTACTGCAGAATTTTCTGTTAGTTGATTTTCGAACTTCTTGGCATTTTCTATTAATTTTTCTTCTAAATTAAATTACAATTCTTCTTTTAAATTTCTTAATTGTTCTGCCATGCAGAGGTCAACTTCAAACAAATACGCTTGTCTTGTCAGGATCATCACCGGCGTCAGCGACAGCTTGACGGAGACGATGTATCAATGTCGTCTTCGAGCCTGTGGTTTCCAAGCTACGTTCTTCCAGTTCTGTCTTTAAATTGACGACTTTTAAGTCTTTTAACAACAGCTTTTTAGTAGCCATAATCTAATCTTTCAATAAACCAAACTTATCTCAATATGTGAAATTCCACTTCTGACACCAATTTAACGGTTTATTGCTTTTAATTAAACACAAATCAAAAAACCCCGCCTGCTACAATATATATATATATATATATATATATATATATATATATATATATATATATATATATATATATATGTATATACCGTGTGTCTGTCGTAAAGGTGTACATAGGAAATTAACATGGGAAATCAGTTTTTTGCAATTTCCTGCTCGCCTAATTATTTTAAGCAAAAATGCGTCAAATAAAAGTTTTAAAGCATAAAATTCTGCATCTAAATCTATAAACAGAATTAGCTTTCCATGCATTGTAACGACAGAAATGAAACATGAAAATATCGAAAATTACGTTGAAAATAACGACAGCCATGGAATTGAACAAAAAATAAATAAATGCTTGACGTTTTATCTGTCACAACGTAAGTTAACTTATTTGACGTTTCTGACAATTTGATTTTGTCTCTATAGTTTTATTGTCTGAAATGATTAAAAAATGAACATTTATATGAATGAAGAGGTAAATTCGTTACAAAATTTGAAAAGACTGCCAATGTGTAATCAGAATATAGAAGGAGCAGAACATGCATTACTCTAAGAAAAAGTGTTAGGAATGATAAGTGTAGACCCCTTCTGTAGTACTAAAGTAGTTGTATTGGAAATGAGTTGAGAGTAAATAACAGCATCATACATAATTTTGTTACGCAATGTTGAATTTTTGATATGTTCTTATTATTTAAACAAAACTGTATTTTCTTAACATTATTTATTAATTTTATATTTCTATTATTGCCATAATTAACGATATTTGTTCAAATAAAATTTTCAGAAACGTCAAAAGAGTTAAATTACGTTGTGACAGATAAACCGTCAAGCATTTATTTATTTTTTGTTCATTTCCATGGCTGTTGATATTTTTAACGTAATTTTAGACATTTTCATATTTAATTTCTGTCGTTATAAAGCATGTAAAGGTAATTCTGTTTATTGTTTTAGATGTAGAACTTTATACCCTAAAACTTTTATTTGACGCATTTTTGTTCATCATTAGGCGAGCAGGAAATTGCAAAAAACTGATTTCCCATGTTAATCTCCTATGTACACCTTTAAAATAGACACACGGTATATATATACGCGGGTCATTCAATAAAGAGACAAATTCTATAATTTCAAAACTATTCAATGAATGTGTACAATCTTTTCAGGGGTGTTAGTTGGCAACCTTGGGATATGCTCTGATCAGCTGTTTCATCATTTTATGTCAACATAACCTCACAATTTTCAGTTTACCGTGGCAAGTCCACTAGAAGATTGCACCTTAGAAGAGCAGCGCTCAGTCATTAGATTTTTAGTCGCAGAAGGTGTAAAACCAAGTGAAATTTTTTCTAGAATGTTGATACAGTACGGTAAAAGTTGTATGAACCGTGCGAATTTTTACAAGTGGGTTGATCGGTTTAAAAGTGCCCGAACAAGTGGAGGTGATGAACCCCGATGTGGACGTCCAGTGGAAGTTTCTAGTCCCTCGTTGGAATCGAGGATTGACGGACTTATTCGTGATAACAGAAGAATTACTGTTGAAATGATAGCCGAGGAAGTTCAAGTAAGTGTTGGAACTGTTCACAATGTCATTCAGAACAATTTAAAGTACAGAAAAAACGTGTGCCAGATGGGTTCCTAAACAGCTTACTGACGCTCATAAAGAATCAAGGCTTTCCATTAGTCAAGACTTAAAGCAACGAAGTTTGATTGAAGGAGACGCTTTTTTTAAAAGAATAGTGACCTGCGACGAGGTCTGGATCCATCACTACGACCCTGAGACCAAAAGGCAGAGTATGAGTGGAAACACACTAGCTCTCCAGTTCGCAAAAAATTCAAGTTTCAACCTTCCGCCGGTAAAGTGATGCTGACCATCTTTCGGGACTCACAGGGTCCAGTCTGTTGCGATTTCCTTGAAGATCAGCGAACTATCAATAGCCAATACTACTCTGAGATGCTAGAACACAAAGTTAGACCAGCTATCAGGAGCAAACGCCGTGGACTCTTGTCAAAAGGAGTCATTCTTCAGCACGATAACGCCCGCCCTCATACAGCCCAGCTGACCCGTGATAAGCTTCAAGAATTGGGTTGGGAGGTCTTACCTCATCCTGCCTATAGTCCCGACCTCGCCCCATCTGATTTTTACCTGTTTGGACCACTCAAAGACGCCCTACGTGGAAAAAGATTTGCTAACAATGAGGAAGTTAAGGAAGCGGTGCAAAAGTGGCTTCGGGGTAAATCGAAAGAATTCTTCGCCAAGAGAATTAGGAAGCCGCAAGAAAGATGGGACAAGTGCATAACTGTGGGGGTGATTGTTGAAAAATAGCCTTAATTTTGAAAGATTGAATTAAACCGTTTTTGAGCCATAGCCATTTGTCTCTTTACTTATTGAATGACCCTATATATATACAGGGGGTTTCCTTTAAAACAACCAGCGCTTTTTTGGGCGAACTAATGCCTTTAGAAAAAAATGTTATATACAAGAAATGATCAAGAATAATGGGCTAATTTAATAATAATAACAAACCGAAAATTTGACCAGTGGTTCTCAAACGGCAGAAGAAAATTATATTTTTTTAAATGGTATCCTATATAATTTTTTAGCCCATTAGGTAGAGAATTTTTTTCTGATTTCAACGATATAAATATGGTATATGGTTGTATAACAATTATTTCGAGAAAAATGGTATTAAAAATAATGTTATATTACAATAAGCTATGCAATACACAGGTACGTCTGTTGCCTAGTTACGCTAGTAGTAAACCCATTTTTTATTACATTATTTCTAGTTTTTAATACCATTTTTCTCGAAATAATTGTTTTACAACACTATGCTGAATTTATATCGTTGAAATCAGAAAATAATATACTATTTAAAGGGCTAAAAAATTATATAGGGTGCCATTTAAAAAAATATAATTTTGTTCTACCGTTTGAGAACCACTGGTTAAATATTCGGTTTGTTACTATTGATACATTATCCTCTTATTCTTGATTATTTTTGGTATAAAACATTTTTCTCTAAAGTTGTTAGTTTGCCTAAAAAAGCGCTGGTTGTTTTAAAGGAAACACCCTGTATATATATATATATATATATATATATATATATATATATATATATATATATATATATATATATATATATATATATATATATGTACAGATGGTGGTAGTAGTAGCTCTAAGATAGCCCACAACAAGAAGAAGAGTCTGACAACTGACAGGTTATCTAACCTAGATGTTTTGTGTGTGATATTAAATTATTTTATATATTTCATTTAAAATTATAATTTGATTTTAGGAAATATAGTTTTTAACTTGCTTTCAAGGTTATTATTTTCAAAATGTGTTGCAGAATATGAATACGAAGACAACGATTGTCGTTAAGTAGACATAACGAATTTCATAATAGCGATTTCGTTATGATAATGATTCGTTAAGCGAATATTTTACAGAATAGGCCTATAAATCTGAAAATTGTTTCAGGAAAAAAAATTTCTACGAAATATAAGCGACTGGTGCTTTTGTCATTTTGATAGTAACGTAATTGAAATTGTAAGTATTTTTGAATTTATCAGAAAACGTTAGTATCTTCTTTTTTTCAGAGAAATTCCATATTACTTCAATCTTTAGATAACAAGTGCGTAATTAGTTTCTTTGGAATTGCATCACTTGATTGTAAATTGTTGATAATGGTAATATTACAGGTACATTTTTCCATCTTTTATTTTTAAAATATTTTATTTTAGATTTTGGAATTTTATATTTCATTTATTGTATTTTTAATGCAGTTCTTTTGAATTGGGAAGAGGAACATGTATATCTATATAAAACAAAAGAGTATATAATGCTTGAATTACAAATTTAAATGTATTGTTTAGAAAATAACTAATTTTAGTGTTGAGGGAAAACTAATTTTCCTCCAATTTCGCGAAAGAAAGTTGAGTTTTCTGCACTTATAAAAATTAAATTTTTTCTACTCTCATGCATGTAAAGTAGTTAGTTTAATTTTTGAAAAATGTCTGATGAAGGTCATCTTCGAATTGTATGTGTTAATATTTTAGCTCCGCCCATTCTATTAAATGCAGTAGAGTCGTTTACTTAGTTTTTATGGAGGTACATCAACTATAGAGTGGCGAATGACCGCTGGTAGTCTTAAACAATTGAACGCCATCTTTGATATAATCTGCACTACTGGTTGCAGCCAAGCAGTAATATTTTTGAATTACTTTTAATCAATTAATTTAATTACTATATTACATTTATAAAAATAAATAATATATTATGGTAATTTTTTTTATTGACAATATTTCAACGGAAATTTTTACTTAAGTATTTAGTTTCACAAAACGTAGGTATATGTTAGATTTAAAAGAGGTAGGATCATAAAAAAAAAAACAGGACACAATACTCTTTATAAACCACTTTATTTCGCAACGTTCACTTTTCACAGCACAGAGCAGAATAATAATAATCATAAATGTAGTCACAACATCGTTTTTAGATACTATAGACATGACATAATATATCCCACTAATATTTACAGCCACATAGCACAATTAATCATAATTCAATAAAGATATAATGAGCACAATTCATAAGGTACATAATGAACAAAATATATTCAGTGCCGACTTAAGACATTTTGCCGCCCGGGGCTAACTTTTAAAAACCGCCATTCTCAACAAAGAAAAAATCGTTTTTCCAACATCAAACTGCCAAGAGCCAGGGGAGAAAAGATAAATGTTACAAATTTTGTTTTTTCATTACGCGAATTTTAAAGTTTGAAACCCCATCTAATGTTTTTGGAATGACAAAGTGTATTAATCCTATTTCGATACTCAGATTGGTCATTTCTTAAAATTATTATACCCACAGATGGGTCAAGTTTCAACTTATGTGGGACATAATAGAATTTCTCCGTTATTTTTGCCGGTTTACGGTCCTGGTTTAATGAAAGGTCTCGTGGAATAGACTATGAACTCCCATATATTTTAAATTCAATGACAAATTATTTTTGAATTGGTTTTGAAACGTTGGTTAATAACACATTTCAAATGTTCACAGGGAAAGTCTTTACCAGTTTCACGACTTTGCAGTCGGAGCTTTTTCGATACATCAGTCACTCGTCCAAACTTTTTTGCGTCGTTTGGTGGTTTTATTAATTGTGTAATTAAGTGGTTAATTTTTTAGCAACTGGTTAAATATTGTTTCCAATTGTTTGTTATATTATGTCAACATAGGTACTTAATTGGTTAATTTTTTAACCAGTTGCTGAAAATTAACAACTGAGTTACGGAATCTCATCAGATAGCCACTGACACCGTTTTCAAAATTTAATGACACGAAGTGTTCTCTGTCACTTAAGAAACTTTCAATTAAATTTAAAGATGTTCCTCTAATTGCGTAAAAATATAATTTGTTGAGAAGTATTTTATGGTCAAGGTACTTAAATTCTTTAGAGATATCACATAAAATACTTCCTACTGAACTGGTTGTTTATTATCTAAATAGTTAATTAATTTTTCGTATCAAAAGTTACTTGAGTCTAAGGTAGATAAGTTAGGACGAAATCCAAGTTGATTACGGTTTATGAATTTGTACTTGCTAACAATAATTTCTAATTGTCCAAGACAGCAGTATTCAAACATTTTTGAGAACACAGAAGTTTGCGATGCTAGTCTAAAATTGTTTATGTTTCCTTTGTCACCTTTGTCACCTTTTTCTGAATGGGGTCCTGCACTATAACAAAAAATAATAAAATACACACTTTATCTTTAAAGTATTACTCAATAAATAACGATTAAGATAAAAAAACATTTTTTTATTAATTACTTTGCGAGATATTTGAATTTCATATTAGTGCTACTGTGACGTCACATTATTGCTATCTTTCTCGCGCAGCCTATTATAGAAACTGGTGCAATAAAGATAGCAATAGGTTTAGATAAAAATCAAATTTAGTTAAAACTAAAAACAATTGTGACTTTTAACACTGCGAATTACGAACTTTCATTTAAAATAATAAAAAAATAGAGTGCAGGACTCCATTAAAGAGTTTGAGTTTGTTCCGCAGATCTTTTATTTTATCCAACCTTTTTGATTTTATTATGAATGACATTTTTATAAAGAAAGCAGAAGTAAAAAAAAATATGACTGGAGAACTTGCTATGTGTCTTGGGATTGCATCTGTCGCTTGTGGACTTAATCTGTAGACAAAGATTCCCCCTGGCCAGATGTCTTCTTTCATAGCGTTCTCAAGCTTGTATAGATTTATCGTTCTTCTAAAGCAGGGGTCGGCAAACTTTTTTTGGAAAGGGCTAATTATAAAAATTTAAAGATCTGGGGGCCAGACATGTTAGAATATATATTTTACTGTCCTAACGATGAATCTAATAAAAAAAATTTATTACTATAAATTTTTTATTCGCAAAATATTTGCAATTACAAAATATGTTCCATAGTATGTACATTCAAATTATTTCATGTTTTTTTGTCCGGACAGTTCCCAGCCCGGACATTTTTTGCCCGGACACTCTCGGGGTCCAACATTAATTAACATATTGCTAAGAGATTAAATTTTGCATTAATGTGATGAATGTAATTGTTTTTTTTTAGATATAATTTCATCATAATTGGGTACAAAAATAATACTTCCTATAATTAAAGTTGTTTGCAAATGGTCATCTGTTAATAATGATCTGTATTGCGATTTTGTATACTTCATTTTCGAAAATGTCTTTTCACATTGGTATGTACTTCCAAATACAGAAATAAACCCTCGTGCATATGATTTTAATTGACCGTATTCATTCTCGGAAAGATATTCATAGAATTGTGTTAGATCCATACCTTTGAACTTCGTTTTTAGTGTGTCATCATTTTCAACTGAAGTTCTGACGGAAGTTCGTCAATCGTACACTCAAATGGATTTTGAAATATGGAAATTTCTTTTGCATTTGCATCAAGATCCGAAAAACGCTGTTCCAACTGTAGTTTTAGTTCGAAAAATATATCCGCTGCAAATTTTTTTGGAAATGGGGATTTCGCTATAGTCTGAAATTTTTTACAGCATGGAAAATGGTCAAACTTTTTTAATGTAGTTTGTGTTTCAAATAATGAAAATTTTTGGCGATATGACTTTACGATAGAATACATATCACTTATGAGCACTGTATTTCCCTGCAATTTTAAGTTGAATTCGTTAAGATAGCCAACAATATCTGTAGCAAATGCTAATTTCCATAGCCATTCATTGTTCGATAACAGTGGCTATACATAGTTTTTTTCGTTTAAAAAAATTTCTATTACATTTCTGAGTTCGAAAAATCTTGACTCACAGTTCACACGTCACAGAGACCCCCCTCCACCAAGCTGCTGTACGATGCAACCCATGTGTGTATAAGCCCTGACAGACAGCGACGTGTAGTGAATAGCGACGAAGGTAGCGCCACTTGCGATCATCTCTCACAACTTTTCAACTCGACTATTGGCCATTGCGTTAAAGCGCATAATTTAATTTAATTTTAATTTTTTAACGTAAAATAACAATATTTATCCGCGGGCCGGATAAAAATAGATGGCGGGCCGGATTTGGCCCGCGGGCTGTAGTTTGCCGACCCCTGTTCTAAAGGATGCATAGTGTTGTGGATATTTGGAACTCACACTTTCACACTGCATTTTCCAATTTCTTCTGGTTTGGTGTTCGGTTTTTTAAACCGCGATGAGTATAAGAAGGCCTTCTTAGGTGCGGTTTCCAGTTCTGATTTATTGCTTGAGTTGCCGATAATACTAGTGTACAGTCTTATTTTCTTCTGTTTAGTATTATCTCTGGTATTGCTATTGAGAACTAACAATATCTTATACGCTAACTGGTGGCCAAACTGGCGAGAATTATTTGTTTATAAAATAAGCACAAGATGTCGATCTTGAAAATCAAAATTTAAAAAATTGCTTTAACATGAAAGTTTGTTCATTGCATTTTAAAAGAAAGATTTTATATTTACAAATACTAGTATAAAAATCATATGGAAGTAGTATGTTTCATAACAATATTACTTGGTATCCTAGGTTTTAAATCCGTAGTTGATATTGAATATAACTGATCCACATCATTCCTGGTACCAAAAATACTGGCGACAGAAAAATGCTAACCGTACAAAAATATAAAAATGATTTCAGTGGCTGTAAAACAAACGTTATTTTTGATTGTAATGTTTTAAAATCCTTAAAATACTATTTGCAGCACAAACCAATAACTACAAAGAATTAAGTTTTATCTCACTAAAACTACTAAAGCCACTTTTGACCTTGATTATATTAGGTATTTGTTAATAGTATATATTACGTATTAAGAACGGTAAGGACAGTTTACCGATCGAAGACAATGTTTGGGGTTTGAGCGAAGCGAAGGTCACAATTTTGTCTGAGATCGGTACTTACACTTACAGTTCAGTAATTTGTAAATAAGACCTACTGTCTTGGAAACACTATCGGTAAATATAAAAAATAACCCGATCGTGCAAAAAGAAATTTAATAGTACTACGTTTTATACTACTTGCTACAATAACATAAAACACCTGAAATGTGCTAGTATCTTTTGCTCTGATCGATTACACATAAACACCCACTATCAGAATGTAAATATTGATGGACTTGCGAACAATAAGTTAATTTTATGCTTGGAATTCAAGGCAGTTGTTTGCAAACGTCGTGCAAAAATTTTATATTTATTTTGTAATGGAGTCCTACACCAATTTTTTTAAATTTTCAACAGGATGAACTAAGAATTATAGTGCAAACGCGGCTTGAAAATTTTACGTAATAAGCGAGATATGAATTTTTAAAGTTAAGAATTTGGTGCGTGACGTAGCAGGTACTTACAGTGGTCGACAGACTGTTAGTTCTAGAGAATACAATTATTTCATGTTCACATAGCTGAAATATTTTCACAAAGAAATTATTATTATTAAGCTTAAATAATATAAATAAAATGCATTTTTTCCTAATAAATTATAATACATTGAAGCAGTGTGACCATTGTTTGACAATATTGTGATACAAACTATAGCAGCAGATGGCGCTAGTGTTAGTTCATTGGTGTTTTCACGGTAGGTTGGCCTAAAAAGCGCGCGAGTTTCGTTTGTAACTTCAGGGAACCAATCAAATTGCAAAGATCTGATACGACATCCTAATTATTAATCGACTTCAGTCACTAGTAGTTTGCGAACCAGTTAATATTTAAACGAAATTCACTAATACTCATTAATTTACGTATATTTTTGCATGGTATAGTACCCCATTGTTCCCTTAATCCACACATTATTAGATGTTGTGCATTTATAACCCCTATTACATGAAATAATGTTTATTTACATTACAAAATATTAATCTGTACATTTATCGTGGCTTCTAGGTATCTAAATTGTTCGATTGTACTTTATTTCATTTTAAATTTTGTTTAAATATACTTTACTCGTAAAACTGTCTATGTACATTCTCGACCGACAATTTGAACAATACTCTTTCGAGATGAGCTGTTTTGAGTAGTAATAGCAATGCCATAGGTACTGCTAGTTCTCAATTATCTCTGGTAAAGCTATTGTCTCTGGTAGATATAGTAGTGTTATTTATGTGTAAATTTGCCAACTTGTTAATTAGTTTATATTACAGATGACCTTGATTCAGACATCTCGAAAAAATAAAACTACACTTGTTATTTCACACAATGATTTCAGTACGTGAAGTCTGACTCACAATGCATTTCGTGTGTAGTTCACTTCAGTGTTACTTTTTGGTTCAGCAGGCAAAATATTTTTGAATTTTGAATTCTTCATGTGCAGTAAATGCGTGATGTCTTTTTTTTAATCGTGGAAAAAAGTTAGCCTTACGCACTTCACACATAGTACTATTAAAGTAGAAGATGTAACCAGTCTATTTATAGATATTTTTAAAATATAGGTATTTGCTTCAAAGAAGTTGTAAATTTATTTTAGAACTTTCTGGATAGTTACACATTAGCAGCCATATTCATAGCAACAACATTATTCCACACATATTCCCGATATAACTACTCCACTATCATTTCGGTGTTCATAGCGATATAACATACTTTACATTTATTGTGTTAACTATTCCAGATAAAACATTTGGCAATATTGTATTTTTATTCTATTTGAAGTTAATGTATGAGCAAAAATATGAATTGATTTGTTTTTGAGAAAAAAAAGCACGAGTATAAGTTTTGAACTTATAATTACAATTTACTATCTTGTATTAAATGCAAACGTGGCAAAAAGAAACCGGACACAAAAAAAGTTTATTTGTCGACTTGTAACAACCGAAATATGGGTTTATTTGTTATTTTTTTTTGTTAAAATATGAATAAATGATCTGTAAACTAAGATGGGAAAATAAAAAAAGTTTAGCAAATGCTTTATTTATTAAGAAAAGTTCCTGAAACAAAAATGAACAAAAGTAACAAATTTCTTTTTCCTTATTAAGTTTTATAGCTAAATATGATTGATTTTGAGTAACTAATAAGGTGTATTGTCTCCACGAGCTGTAAAGACTTCTACCATAGGATTTGGTAAACTTTAAATAGAGTTGGTAACTCTTAGTGTTAATTATTTTTCTATTTTTCAGAAAGCGGTACTGTTAGTTATTGAATACTTTTTGGTATGGATTATCGATACTGAACTCTTTGCCTTAACGTAATCCCATATTTTTGGCAGGAATTGAAGT
Organism: Harpalus rubripes; assembly: GCA_963082715.1. Classification (NCBI taxonomy): domain Eukaryota; kingdom Metazoa; phylum Arthropoda; class Insecta; order Coleoptera; family Carabidae; genus Harpalus; species Harpalus rubripes. Next base: position 13,803,661 of record OY720459.1, on the reverse strand, counting down.
CAGGGCTGCGATCTGACCATCGTAATAATTGAATATTGACTTATTTTAAATGCTGCTTTGTTATATGTGTAAAGTTAAGACGCAAGTTGTCAACTTTTAAGGTGAAATTCTCGCGAAAAAATGGAGCAAAAGGTAGTACGGAGACAGCTGTGCATTCAAAATATATTTTGCTGCGTTTAGCATTTAAGGGTTCGAAGCAATTAAATTTAGGTAACCAATTTGAAAATGGAAGATTGTAATCGTCAATTATTAAAAAGTAATCATCAGTGTAATTTTTAATAATGTCGCCGTATGTAGATGGCTGGTATAATCTTCACAACTGGATGATGGCGGAATATAAACACAGCAAATGATTATTTTGAAGTTGACACGTATTACTGTAACCATAAGTCTTCAGCAGTGGAGAGCCAGTCCAGTCATTGCACAGATTTAAATTTAAATTAGAACACCACCGCCAAGAGATTTTAAGCAGTTCTTTCAACATAATATACAAAATAGTTTCTAATATCACAAATTTCCGAGCTTAAAACACTATTATTAAACCAAGTTTCAGTCAAAATTACCAAATCATATCTAAGTTCATAGTGCTTTAATGATTTTGAACATATATTACCAAAATGTTAGAGGTATGAAACCAAATTTTTAAATACCTATAATAAATACGCTACAAATGACTATGGCCCGAATTGTAACCTACATTAAAGTAGCGCTATTTCAGCTGCCTTGCGAGCTAGTAAGGCAATTCACAATACGTGCGTTAATAATGTCTATATCTCACTCATATCGTAACTAATTATTAAAAAATCATTTTAACGTATTGCTTTCAATGAAATTTTGCCTCCAATCTCCAATGACATTACTTATTGACAGGTCTCTTGCCTCTTGATCTCCAATGACATACAGGGTGTGGTCATACTACCCGACGTACTGATCATGGAACAAATTTTTTTTCAAAAATTCGCACAAAATATTGCATCGTATTTAGAGTAAACATTTTTTCTACCACTGGTTGATAGATATTCTTAATAATTTTATTCAAATCTACCAATGCAGGTAATTGTTTACACAACATGTAATAACGGTATGATATTCTGTAATTAATAATTTAATTTAATTCGATAGGGATAGGGCATTCTTTCGTAGATATTACTGTTAATTATCAATCTTTGCTGGTTTAATGTTCTGATTATGCAGCGAATTGCAGTTTAGTGTAGTTTTTGTGAAAATGAATGCATTGTACCGTGATAGAGAGTTAGTGGACATGCTGCTAATTTATGGAGAAGCAGGGTAAAATTCTTTATTGGCACAACGTCTGTATGCTGAACGTTTTCCTTTATGGCGGTGTCCCAATCACCGTTTATTTGTGTGGATCACCCATCTTTGCGACCTATTCGTGGAAGAGGCGGTGACCACCAACGACAACGTATTAATATTGAAAATGCTGTTTAGATGCTGTAGGAGCTGAACCAAACATTAGCACCCGGAGAATGTCTCGGCAATTAGCAGGAGTAAATCATTATTCAGTATGACAATTTTGAGAGATTACTACCATCCATTTCATTTTCAACGAGTTCACGGGATAACAGAACCTGACCATCATTTCTGAGTAACGTTTTGCGATTGGTTGTTACAACAACATGCTCAAAACCCTAATTTCCCCTCATACATGATATTTTCTGATGAGGCAACTTTTACGAGAGAGGGAATTCATAATATTCATAATTCTCATTATTGGAGCCAACACAATCCACGTGCTGTTGTACGAGGTAGTTTCCAGCATCGCTTTTCAATAAATGTTTGGGCAGGTATTGTAAATGGGATGTTACTTGGGCCGTACATTCTACCAAATAGGATGATTGGTGATAATTATTTATTATTATTGCAGAATACAGTTACTTGAAGATGTGTCTCTTAATGTGCGCCAACGAGCATGGTTTCAGCACGATGGTGCGCCAACGCACTTTGCTCGAAATGTGCAAGAACACTTGAATCAAGTTTTTCAGGACATGTGGATTTCTATTTCTGGGGCCATTTAAGTCACTTATCCACATCATTTCTGTTAACAAAAATCGGATCGAAAATTCCGTGCAACAAAATTCGTGTCAAACTTGCACTTCATCGTTTCTTCAACATGCTGCAATGTGTGTAGCAATGAATGGTGCTAGTTTTGAACAATATTTGTAATTATTGTACTTAAAGTCATTAGTAATAATAATAATAATAATAATAATAATAATAAATTTATTGCCCAACAGAGGTCCATTTACAGGGCAAAATACAAGAATGTGAATAATATAATTGACATACATATACAAATAATTAATAAATACATAAAAAAGTGTAATAATAATAAGTATAGCATAAAAAAATTTACAAAAAAATATCAGCGAAAACTTTCTCCGCATTGACACATAATGTATGTATGGGAGATCGCTGCAAAACATCAGTATTGGATGTTGGAAGGTAGAAGGTTCCTGAATGCCTGGACGCCAATCTCGGCACATGGAACGACACTCGGGGTAGAAGGTAAGGAACGTCAATCTTGTTGTGCAGTAACATCCAGAGGAACCTGGCACTAGATAGCTCTCGTCTGGCAGCTAGAGATGGCATGAAATGTCTCCGAAGAAGTGAATTTTGCTCTATTTCTCTATCTGGATAAACCTTATCTATTTTGAATAAAAGAAATTTTAAAAACCTCCAATGTATACGGTCTAAAGCAGCACACTGATATTCATAGAATAGGTACCAGATTAGGCCTGCATATTCAAGTTTGCTCAAAACATTCGCAAAATATAATGACTTAAGGACAGTGATATCGTTGAACATTCTGGATCTCATTATGAAGCCTAGGGTTTTGCTGGCAGCAGAGCAAACATTACTGTTTTGTTCACTAAAATTAAGATTCGATGTAAAAATGACGCCTAAGTCTTTGATAATGTTTTTGCGAGTTATAGCTCTAGCATTTATAACGTAAGAATGAAGTATAGGTGTAATGCGTCGGGTGTAAGACACGATGTAACACTTATCAATGTTGAGAAGAAGACTATTATTGTGACACACATCAGTGAAGATCTTTATATCATCCGCATATGCGAGGACAGGACAAGTAAATGATTGAAGAAGTTCATTTATATATATATATATATATATATATATATATATATATATATATATATACAGGGTGTAAATGAAATAAGTGCATTAAATTTAACCAGTAATGTAACTCGACGAGAGCAACAATATTTCTTAATAACTTTTTTTTCTAAGTCTTTTAGATTTTGAGTTAAAATTCTTTAAAGATTTGCTGCATATTTCAGCGCGCGCCCATGGAGAACAAATGGCTGCGGCCGTATTCAAGTTGGATACAAACAGGTCAAAAATTGTCGGTTATCGGTTACACTTGCAGTCACAGTAATTAATAAACGAATCAACGGAAATAACATTTATTATTAATTAATTCGTAATAGTACAATTTTTAAAATAAAGAAATTTAAATTTTGGATAAGAAAATTATAAAGTTGTGTATTAAACCAGGCTTTAATCACGTGTGAATGGAGGATGACAAGGAGGAACGAGGGGAGGAAGAGCAAAAAGATAGTTATTAGGTTATGAGATGATTATTTATCGTCCACAAATCATAATAGTTTAAATACGTTATTCAAAAAATGTAAGTACAAACTCTTGTCCATTTAAACGAGGTACATGAGTACCAATAATTAGTCGTCCATTTATTGTTCCCGCTCAAACATTTTTTAATGAAAATTTTTACAGCATTTTCATCTGTTGAAATGTGTATTGTGCATAATAAATACACCTTCCCAAGTAAATTCAGTCTCATTAATGAACATTATGAGCCATTCCCAAAATCGAAGTCTGCTGAAAACATTGATCTTTTTGCACATGATATGGATACAGCTGTTGCTTTATTTAAAATTGTCATATGTGACACTTCGTATTGTGATAAAGATGTACAAGATTAACAAATGTGCGAATAATCGGAACAGTATGATTTGGAAACGTTTCGTCTAAATGCGTTGGCAACTGGCAACACTGTCTTTATATCAACCACAAATTAAAATGTAGTACAGATACGAATAAATAAATCAACCATAGGTAAGTAATTACAATATCTGTGTACTCGCTATTTGTAAACGTAAGTATTTTGACAGAATTTTACCTGATAAACAAGTTTATTACTAATGCCAAAATATAATTGCAACAACTGACAAAACTGTCAATTGCTAAAACTAAATTTTTCATAGCTATTGCTACTACATTCAATTATTAGAAAAATACGTGGAACGACTCGTCAATTTACGGGTTGGTAAAAATGCTAAAAAAATATGCGATTTCGAGAAAAAGTTATTAAGAAATATTGTTGCTCTCGTCGAGTTACATTACTGGTTAAATTTAATGCACTTATTTCATTTACACCCTATATATATATATATATATATATATATATATATATATATATATATATATATATATATATATATATATATATATATATATATATATATTGTTGGAGAAGTTAGGATGAAAGTAAGCGTGGACATAGCCGAGTGTCGTCATGTCGCGTCATCGGGCGTAGAGTGGGGGCAACGGCGTGTTCAGCCGACATTTGGGTAAAACGAGAGGGGATTCCGACTAGAGACTTGATAGTAGCTAGACGTTTTGTTATTTTGTTTAATGAGTGTTACGCAAATATATTAAATTAGGAATAAATACGTTGGGTTTATCTAATAGTTTTGTTCTTTTTTTTCTTAATTTTAGATTAAAGATATTACAAAAGATATTACATCAGAAGTGGGATAGGATAGTCCGATCTGCTTTTTTACATTCTGACACTTAAGATTCTCTCGTGGTAGCTTTGTGTGGAGTAAAAAAAATGTCTGGTCGCAAACACCGTAGTCGGCATCGCGATAGAACACCTGATAGTCAGTTTAGACGACAAATGGAGGCAGTTTTAGCGCGTCTTAACGTGTTGGAGAATGGGCCAGCAGAGGTAGTACCGCCAATCGGGTGTACACCGCCACTGCCTGCCCCATTACGGACGAGCGCTACACGATCGGTGACGGAGCCCGATCTGGGGCTGCATCGCGAGGGCGAACGGACTCCCGATTTTGAAGTAAATGCTACCGACAGGATAGTAGATGCGATACGATCTATCAATAATTCGGTAAGATCAAACCAACATTTTTATATTTCTGACTTTGATCCTAGTTTGCATGATATTGAAGTCTGGTGCGAGGAGGTAGATCGTGCAAAAGTTATCAATGGTTGGAGTGATAACGAATGTTTCTCTCGTATTGGTAATTGCTTAAAAGGTGACGCTAGATCTTGGTTAAAAGATGGGTGACGAGCGATCGTAGTTGGAGTAATTTTAAGCAGGAATTTAAACCCCAACTTGACGTAGCAAATATTTTATTTAACGTTATGAACACTAATTCTGATAATTATCCTACATACGCGGATTATGTCCGTCGTTCGCTACTTCGTTTGCGAATTGTTAAAGGGTTAAGCGAAGAATTAATTTCTCAAATTATTATTCGCGGCATCACAGATCCACAAATACGAGCATCCACAACTAATGCAAAACTTATGCCGAACGAACTGGTTGAATTCGTTTCAATTTATGTTAAACCAAGTACTTCTAGAATTGACACCCCATTGTCTACATTGCAAAATCAGTCTTATTCCACGAGAAACAAATCTTATAATCATAGTACTAGAAAACGACGATTTATTTCTGGTAAATGTTTTAAGTGTGGTGAGTTAGGTCATCAACACTAGTAGTGATACAAAACCAACTTTGTTGATAAAGTCGGAGCCTTGTTCTTTTTGTAAAAAACCAGGGCATAGGATTGATACTTGTTTTGCAAAACTTAAATCAGATTCGCGTAATAAAAATGATGTCAATTTATGTAGCGAAAATGAGGGTACTAGTAGAAATGACATTGTTGTAGCCGTTATACAGGGTATACCTATAGACGTTTTAATCGATAGTGGTTCGACAATATCCCTCATTTCGTCATCTTTACTTAAACATTTTGATTGTGCCCGTAAACCAGCTTTCCGCATATTAAGAGGTTTAGGTGGCCAAGAAATTGAAACTACTTATTATGTAACTCTACCGATTGAGTTTGACGAAATCACATTAGAAGTAGATTTATTTGTTGTAGCGTCCGAACTCATGAACTCCCCAATAATTGTAGGTACAGATGTACTCAATCGTAAAGGTGTTACGTACGTACGTACTCGTGAACGCCAATGCCTTGTTTGCGAAGATAGGAGTTTTGCTAATGTATTACAAATTGAATGTGATAAACAGGTCTCTATTAATACGACACTTACCGGTCATGATTTAGAACAATTGCAAAAACTAATTAACGACTTTGCCAAATTCTTTATTGCGGGTACTGCTACTTCTACTGTTAGAACCGGAAGTATGACCATTAGACTCAACAGTGACACATCAATTAAATATCGTCCTTATCGACTTTCTCATTCAGAAAAATTACGCGTCCGTGAGATAGTTAGAGATTTGTTAGATAAGAAAATCATTCAAGAATCAGAATCTGAATTCGCGAGCCCAATACTGTTAGTTAAAAAGAAAGACGGGACAGACCGCATGTGTGTTGACTTTAGAAAACTTAACGAAATCACCGTGAAAGATCGTTTCCCTCTTCCGCTTATAGACGATCACATAGATCGTTTAGGCCACGCTAAATACTTTACAAGCCTTGATATGGCTACAGAATTTCACCAGGTCCCGATGGATAAAGACTCTATTCATAAGACGGGATTCGTTACACCCGAGGGGCACTATGAGTATCTCAAAATGCCTTATGGTCTGGCGAATTCCCCTGTCGTTTACCAACGTATTATCTCTAAAACCTTACAAAGCTTTATTGAATCCGGTGAGGTGCTTGTCTATATCGATGATGTCTTGATTTTGAGCAATTCTGTCGCTCAGGGTTTCCACATATTGCATCGGGTCCTTAAGACTTTAACTGAAGCTGGATTTTCTTATCCAAAGAAATTGAGTATCTAGGACGAATTATTAGTGAAGGTCAGGTAAGACCGAGCACAAATAAAGTTAAAGCACTTGTCGACGCTCCCGTACCAAAAGATGTTAGACAGGTCCGCCAATTTTTGGGTCTGGCGAGTTATTTCCGCCGTTATATACCTGGGTTAGCTTCTAAAACGGCTTGTATCGCTAACTTGATTAAGAAGGGAGTACCTTTCATTTGGGGTATTGAGCAAGAGCGTGTTCGTGAAGAATTAATCGAACACTTAATAAACGAACCTGTACTAATTATTTTTGATCCCAAATTGGCAATTGAAGTTCACACTGACGCGAGCTCTATAGGTTATGGAGCTGTATTATTACAGACGGATGAATCGGGTCATAAACGAGTGGTCGCTTATTTTAGTAAATTAACTCAGGGCGCAGAAAATAAGTACCACTCATACGAGCTGGAGACTTTAGCGGTGGTAAAAGCATTGCAGCATTTTAGGCATTACCTTATTGGTACGCATTTTACCGTAGTAACTGATTGTAATGCGCTCAAACTCACTCAGCGAAAGAAAGATCTTTTAGCCAGAGTAGCCAGATGGTGGGTCTACCTTCAGGACTTTGATTTCTCTCTTGAATATCGTAAAGGTACCTCTATTCCTCATGCTGATTACTTGAGTCGTAACCCTGTTAATGTTTGTAATGTTTAAAAACCCCAAAACTGGGCACAAATTGCTCAAGCAGCTGATGAAGAGACACATACATTAAAGCAAAAATTGATGGAAGGACAATTAGATTCAAATCGATATATAAGAAAGAATGACCTGCTTTATTATAAGTATGCACCAGTGGGTGAGCAACCCAGATTTCTTTGTTATGTCCCTAAAGGACATAGGCTTAGTTTATTCCGCGTATTTCATGATGAACATGGTCATTTAGGTATGGAAAAGACAGTTGATTTAATTTTAAAACATTTCTGGTTCCCCAACTTAAGAGCATTTGTTCAGAAATATATTTCGCACTGTCTAGTTTGCATTTCCCATAAGAAAGTACCGAGAGCCTCCCTTCAGCCTATCCATTCATGGGAAAAGCCTGATTGTCCATTCGAAACAATCCATGTAGACGCGTTAGGACCACTGCCTGAGTCTAATGGCTATCGATACGTTCTTATTGTTGTGGACGCATTCTCAAAATACTGTCTGCTTTACCCGATGTTCAGACAGGACGCCGTTGAGTTAAAGCGTCTTATTACAAATACGATTTCTTTGTTTGGTTCGCCGAAACTAATAGTCGCTGATCGTGGACGAATGTTTAAAAGCACCGAATTTCTTGAATGGGTGACACAATTAGGGTGTGACGTTCATCTTGTTACACCAGAAATGCACCAATCCAACGGGCAAGTGGAAAGGTACTGTCGTACTGTTTTAAATATGATTCGCATTGAGTGTAATAATCGGCAAGAAAAATGGTCTGATGTAATGTGGAGGTTACAGTTGATCTTGAATATTACTAAACACAAGATTACTCAATGCTCTGCTCTTAATTTACCTGTTGGTATCAACGCCGCTACTCCAGTCATTCGGAACTTAGTGCGCGACGTGGCACTTGAGGGTTCAAGTCCTAATCGCGAAGCATTGCGCGATATGAGTAAACAACGAGCGCCTGAGCGGCTGAGGCGGAACCAAGAAAAGCAGGATTCATATGTGAACCAAGGCCGAAAATCCCCACGGTCTTTCGAGTTGAATTCAATGGTTTTTGTAATTAAGCAAGCGCAGTCGACTGGCAAACTTGACTCTGGAATGCGAGGACCGTATCGAGTGGTGAAAATATTACCTAATGGAAGATACGAGCTGCAGCTTGTGGCTGGCTCGTATGGAAAATCAACTCAGGCTGCTGCGGAATACATGGTTCCGTGGAAAGGCGAGTGGACACCAGAGACGTGTGCCGCTTACTTTGACGGTGAGTTGATTCTGTTGAAAAAAAAAATGCTTCACTTGTGTGTATCGTGAGCAGACCTCACTTATGTGTATCGCGAGCAGACCTCACTTATGTGTATCGTGAGCAGACCTCACGTGTGAGCAGACCTCACGTGTGAGCAGACCTTACTTGTGTGTATCGTCAGCAGACCTCACGTGTGAGCAGACCTCACTTGTGTGTATCGTGAGCAGACCTCACGTGTGAGCAGACCTCACGTATGTTTACTGTGAGCAGACCTCACACGCTAACTTATTGGATGGGATACGCTTAATTTGGAGCCTCTGCTCTACAGTGGTTGTTACTTTGTGTATTTTGCTGATCGCTATATGTTACGATTGCTAGGTATGAACCAAGAAGATGCTGGGACCACCCCTGATCCTGCGGCAGCAGATACCCTGTTTAACGAGGCTCAACCGTCAACATCCAAAGAGAACGAGGACGTTCTTCAGTCAGGAAAGGCCGTGTTGGAGAAGTTAGGATGAAAGTAGGCGTGGACATAGCCGAGTGTCGTCATGTCGCGTCATCGGGCGTAGAGTGGGGGCAACGGCGTGTTCAGCCGACATTTGGGTAAAACGAGAGGGGATTCCGACTAGAGACTTGATAAATACGTTGGGTTTATCTAATAGTTTTGTTCTTTTTTTTTCTTAATTTTAGATTAAAGATATTACAAAAGATATTACAATATATATAATAAAGAGTAATGGCCCGAGATTTGAGCCTTGGGGAACTCCAGACGCGGGTACAAAGCTAGTTGATGCAAAACCGTTGTAGAAAACGTAGGACGGCCTGTCAGTAAGAAAAGACTGCAACAGCTTTATTAACATTGGAGCAGCGTCCAAAGCACTAATTTTATTAAGCAGTAATCCTTGATCGATGGAGACAAATGCCCGAGAGAAGTCCGTATAAGCCACATCCACTTGACCACGTGCATCAATTCGCTCAGAGATATGTTGTGTAAAACATGTGAGATTGGTTGTGGTAGACCGGCCTTTCATGAACCCATGTTGATCAAAGGATATTAACGAGTGTGTGTTCTTGGAGATAATATTATATATTACCATTTCGAATACCTTACTAAAGTTATTTAAGAGTGAGATAGGACGATAGTTTTTAATACATGATTTATCTCCTTTTTTAAAGACAGGTGTTATTCTAGTTCTTTTCCAGCGTTCAGGAAACGTAGATGTCCTAATTGCAGTATTAATAATTATTGATAAGGGTGTAGCAAATATAAATCTACAGTCTTTGACTAAAAAGCAAGGATTTGATCTTCACCAGTTGTTAATTTATTAGAAAAAGTAGCCATTACAGAGATTAGATCATGTTCGTCGACAGGTGTGATATTGAAAGGAGAGTGATTGGAACATTTATCTGTACTAGTATATGGCGAACTAATGGAATAGAAACCAGAAAAAAGTTCTGTGAAAGCTTTTACAATGTCGATGGGTGTATTATATTCAGACACATCATCATGAAGTCGACCAGGATTGCGTGTAGCACCTTCCTTTAGGTGGACATATTTCCAAAGATCTGCGGGATTAGATTTTATATTCTTTTCCACATTACGAACGTAGCTGGTGTATGCTTCGTTAATTTGAGATTTAATGTCTGATCTTAAACGTTTGAATTCATTGAGATAAATTAGGTTCTTTGATTTAGTCCATTTTTTCCTATAATACTCTTTGGTTTTAATGTTATATCTAATTTCGGACGTAAACCATGGTGGATAATTTGATTTTACAGAGTTGTATTTAGAAACAGATATATCAAAAGTTTCATACAACAAATTGTAAAACTTGCAGATGGCATCATCAACTTGATGACATTGAGACAAACTAGACCAATCTATGTTACAGATATTATTATATAACTGATTGTAGTCAGCTTTATGAAAATTATACCGAGTGTTATTTGCTGAAGGAAAGTGAACAGACTTACAGGTGGAAATCTCGAAATTGAAAATTAAAGCTGGATGATGTAAATCCTCCAAAACTAGCAGGCAATCAGATCGTTGTACTTTAATATATGCAGATGTGTTCGATAATATAAGATCAAGCGTATTGTTATTGATATTAGTGATGGTATTGTAGTGATTTAAGTTCAGTATATTGCAAAAAATACGAAAATTTGATTTGGTGCAATTAGGTATGTGTTTAGTAATTTAGAAAATTATTTTCAAATTAAATACAATGCATTGATATTTAAAATTATTGTGTATTCAAAACTATGATTATCTCTAAATTGAACGAACATTACGAAATGTTATTTGATAATTAATTTCATTTACACTTCTTTCAATAAAGTACGCTACTCCAGTGGTCCTAAAATGTCCACTTTGAGTAAACCACCCTTAATTTTGCGAATTTTTGAAAAAATCTTTGTGTTCCATGATCAGTACGTCGGGTAGTATATACCCTTTCATTTTTTCCCCGAAGCATGATTATACCCCTTATAAATTTAGTCCAAAATATAATGTAGAATAGTAATTATAGTAAAAAAATAATTATTTAAATAATTGACACAATTTATTTTCTCTTATAAAAGAAGAGAGACAAACTTATTGATTGTTGTATGCTCATTTTGTTTAAAATTTAAAACAATCTTTAAAAATTGAAACTAATTCAATTACCCTCGTATTGATTAATGAAAAATCACTATTCAATGTCATGTATTACACATTTCAAATAATAATTGCAAATAACTCCATTACATTATATACGTTTGAGTGTCTGATCGCGAATCTAGGGATCCAGGTTGCATATTCGTAACGAGCGCACGTTGTAGCGACTTCGGATTGTACAATTCGGAAATGGATCGAGCGCATCAAAGTTACTCGCTATTAGAGGTGGGCGCGTGAGTAACTTTTTGTTCACGATCACGCACGCTCACAGAACTAAAAATGTAATCACGACCAATCACGCACGACTTTTATGTTTGATTCACGATCACTCACGCTCACGATTTTATTTTGGCACTCACGCCCGGTGGGTCACGTTCGTGTCACGTGATTGTTTCTATGTACATTTAAGCCTGCATAACACAGTCATAAGTTGTTATCAAATTTGTTAACAAATGTGTAATAAGTTAGAGAACAGATTGGTTTCATTGGAAACGAATATTTATGTACAAATACGTTGTTCTATTCCTTCACAAATATCTTTATAAATTTGGTAACAAATTTGTTAACAAAATTATGATCGTGTCAAATGGGTTTAAAGATTTGTATATCTTTAGTGAAATCGGAGCAACTGTGTATACAATTGCGGGTACAACAATAACACTATTTTTTATGCAAAAAAAACTGTTGATGACATATTTGGACATAATAATGATAAAAAAATGTAAAGTAGAAGATAGAAATTGACAATTTTTTAAAATAAAAAATCTGATGTGGCCAGCACATAACCCTGGTTGTACGCATAAAACGAAAAATATTTTTAAATACAAATACATATATTCAAGTCTCACTACAAAATAATTCTCTCATATATTTGCAAAATCTATGGGATATTTTAATATAAATTATGTACAATACATACATTTTCTTTATATTCAATATCCTGAATATTTTTTTCTACTTTGCTTTTCTTTTTCTTTTATTCGTCATTTTTTCGCAAATTCCTTTTATATTCTTTTTTACCTCTCGCTAAGAGAGGTATTGTATTCATGATAAAAATCGCATATCCAGATTTTAGTGAATAAGCACGCTTAAAGGTCTCTAGAATCCGATTATAACATTTCTACGATGATGTCCGTATGTGTGTGGATGTATGTGTGTGTGTGTGTGTGTGTGTGTGTGTGTGTGTGTGTGTGTGTGTGTGTGTGTGTGTATGTGTGTATGTGTGTATGTGTGTATGTGTGTATGTGTGTATGTGTGTATGTGTGTATGTGTGTATGTGTGTATGTGTGTATGTGTGTATGTGTGTATGTGTGTATGTGTGTATGTGTGTATGTGTGTATGTGTGTATGTGTGTATGTGTGTATGTGTGTATGTGTGTGTGTGTGTGTGTGCGTGCGTGCGTGCGTGCGTGCGTGCGTGCGTGCGTGTGTGTGTGTGGATGTGTGTGTGGATGTTGGATTCACGATATCTCAAATACTATAAGACTTAAGACATTTAACAACGGATTCCTCAATCTAACAATAATGGGAAGAGTTGATTAAGTTTTCGTAAAAATTGGACAACCGGAAGTAGTAGTTACAAGAAAAAAATCATCTAAATATTATTTATCGAAAATTTATGTAGATACTTATATTAAAGAATGTTAAATTCTTTATTCGATAAATATAAATTCATTATTGTATCTTCTATAGATTTAGAGATAAAGAAATGCATATAAAATAATTTTATGTAAATATTCTCAAATCAAACTACTTCAAGGCAAGAAATTCAAATGTTTGTAATTGACACATAAATGTCACTGTCAAAAATATTTGTATGCCGATGTCAAAAATATTTGTACATTATTATGAAGATTATGAAAATAAAAAAAGTCAACAACGTAAAAAAATATGCGTAAAAAAGTTTATAAGAGGAATTTGCGAAAAAATTACGAATATAAAGAAAAATAAAAGGAAAGTAGAAAAAGAAAATTTCAGGACATTGAATATAAAGAAAATGTACGTATTGTACATAATTTATATTAAAATATCCCATAGACTTTGCAAATATATGTGAGAATTATTTTGTAGTGAGACATGAATATAAGTATTGTATTTAAAAATATTTTTCGTTTTATGCGTACAACCAGGTAAAATATCTGGCGAGAGGTTATGTGCTGGCAACATCAGATTTTTAGGTATATTCTTTTGCGTTGTTGACTTTTTATTTATTTTCATAATCTTCATAATGATGTACAAATATTTTTGACAGTGACATTTATGTGTGAATTACAAACATTTGAATTTCTTGCCTTGAAGTAGTTTGATCTGAGAATTTTTAAATCAAATTATTTTATATGCATTTCTTTATCTCTAAATCCATAGAAGATATAATAATGAATTTATATTTATCGAATAAAGAATTGAACATTCTTTAATATAAGTATTTACATAAATTTTCGATATATAATATTTAGATGATTTTTTTCTTGTAACTACTACTTCCGATTGTCCAGTTGTTACCAAAACTGACTCGACTCTTCCCATTATTGTTAGATTGAGGAATCCGTAGTTAAAAATATCTTAAGTTTTATAGTATTTGAGAAATCGTGGATCCAACATCCACACACACACATCCACACATCCACACACACATCCACACACACACGCACACGCACACTCACACATCCACACACACACGAACACACACACACACACATACATACGGACATCATCGTAAAAATGTTATAATCGGATTCTAGGGGCCTTAAAACGTGCTTATTCACTAAAATCTGGATATGCGATTTTTAGCATGAATCTAATACCTCTTAGCGAGAGGTAAAAATAGAAGAAAACACGCCCGATTAAATTTCAATCACGCCTGATCACGCACGATAATTTTTTTGTGCCTCACGCTCACGTCCAATCACGACGCAAAATTTAAATTATACTCACGATCACGGGGGTCACGTCATGACCCATCGTGACCCGACAAAATCACGGCCCGCGCCCACCTCTACTCGCTATAACGCGTGCTGATACAAGTACTCGTTTTGCATTATCTAATTATAATATAAATGAGACTTTTTCGCTTACATATTTTTTAAACAATACTGACAATAACGATAATCTAACGCACGAAAGACAATTTGACGAAACTCGGGTGATTACATTAATATTGAATTCCATGCATTTGTATCGTTGCAGCGAGTAATGTGCGCTCGATCCATTCTCGAGTCGTGCATTCCGAAGTCGCTATAGCCTGCGTTCGTTAGTACTGTGTATGTTAGTATAAATATAAACATTCGCAAATACCAAGAGAATTATTTCTGTCTGTCAAAATCTTTTATTCATTGTAAAATATGTTACTGTTTCGTTCTTAGTGTAATTTTACCTTGTTTTCAATAATTGTGAAGTAAATTTTTATGTAAATAAAGAAATAAATGTTGAAAGTACTTTCGCTCACTCGTCATAAGAATAACTAGAGTTGAAAAAACAGAAAGTTTCAAGGTCTGTATCCAAGTAAGAAACAACAATTTCAATAGAAGGATTAAACAAACTACATGGTACACTATTTACACTTAAGTTTATAACGTATGTTTCATAAGTTTTGGCACAAATTTCAACAATTTTTTGTTTTGTAATACTAAATACATTCACTTAGGCCCAGTTTTATGATTGATAATTAAAATTTAAGTCATAGTTAACTAAGATTTATATATTTGATCTGTTTTACCAGAGCCGGATATATGGGGGGGGGGGAGCAAAATGTGCACTGCACACGGCCCCCCGGCTCTGTGTTTTACAAGTAATAGTTAACCACAAATGTGCTAATTATCTTTGAATATAGATAACTAATACCTACTCTGGAAGGTAAGTTGTAATTATCAAGGGATTTGCGGTTATTATTTTTGTAAAGTGACAGGAAGATGACAAGTGACAGGTTACTAAAATGTTTGATTGGGATTTTGATGCCTTTGATGATCATGACAAAATTTTATTAAGGCGTCTTAAAATTTATTGTTCGAGAGTTGTAGTATCAATTAAATATTTCATGTCAATATTTGTTATTTCCACAAAATTTGGGGGTTTTCTACCAATAGGGCTGTTGCAAGAACTTTTATATGCCTTCTTAGTATTAAATTTAAAAAGATATCATTATTTAAATAACCTCAAATTTGAAAGCATCACCAAATATCCATTAGATATTTTACAATTAATTTTTGAAATTTGGATACTATTTTGAAAAAGTCGCGTGATCTGAAACAGAATTTTACGTCACAGCACATACATCTTCATCGGTTCCAATTGGTGTCAATTCTTTGTGTATTGTTACAAGTGTTGAGTGTTATGATAAATATATTGTCAAAGTTGTCAAACAAGTTTGAAATTTCGTGTTAGATAATAAAAAATGCAATATAATATGGGTAATTTTCAGTATTGTATTGTGCCTTTTTGCAAAAATGCTGCTAGGAGCAAACTTACTATTGAATTTATAAATATGCCAAAAGATGCGAAGAAAAGCAAATTGTGGCTGGAACAAACAATCGTTTTCTGATATAAATTTAGCTACCATCCAGCTATCGACTTTCGGTAAACTGTCCGATTTAACTTGAGTGTAGTCTATTAGCCATTATTACTTTATTAATCATTTATAATGGAAAACATCAGCGTCAAATGTCAAATTAGAAGTTTGTTATTGACATGTGACAAACTATCGCCTACGTTTATTTATAGGCGATTTCGGGCGACATACCCGTTCACTTCTTCAGATTACTTACGGTATGATATGGTTAATGGTGGCGCCAAAAATCGTTGGTTCACTTGTTGACACCGTGCTTGGTGGTTATGTATATTCCGCGACATTTCAAACTGTGAAAAATAGTGTTTGACAATTAAAATGCATTAACGGAGAAAGATAGTTGTGGTGATCTAGCGATCAATGATCATTAATTGTTTAATTAATAAAAATGTTATGTCAATGTCATATAATAATAATAATAATAATAATAATAATAATAATAATAATAATAATAATAATAATAATAATAATAATAATAATAATAATTTTATTCCCAACATATAAAACTATGAGTGTAATTTTGTTCAATAAAACCTAATTTACGGGTTCCTTTCCTTATTACTACATTACAATATATTGAACAAAATTAATATAAAAGAAAATTAAAGAAGAACCGCTTGAGATGGATAAATATTTGCGCCCCGAACGTTTTGATGTAGATCCATCCTCGTCAATGGATCAGTCCCCTCAGTGGACCCACTGGAAAAACACATTTGAAAACTTTATAGCTGCCATTACTACCAATGAAAAGCCTGTTATAGGAGAAACAAAACTTAAACTTCTTGTAAACCATCTTTCGCCAGCCATATACGCCTACATCAAAGATTGTTCTGATTATGATATTGCCCTGTCTAGACTCGACGCATTGTTCCTAAAGATACCGAATGAAATATATTCAAGACATAAGCTTACGAAAAGACAACAACAACCGCGTGAAACAATCGATCAATATCTGCAAGCCCTCAAATTGCTAGCCAAAGACTGCCATTTTAAAGCGGTAACGGCTGAACAAAATGAAAAGGATGCAGTTAGAGATGCATTTATATCTGGACTTTCCACACCGGCAATTCGACAAAGGCTACTAGAGAACAGTTTCCTCAGTTTAGACGAGGCACACAAACAAGCACAGTCTTTAGAGATGGCACAACTAAACAATGAGAATTATCATCAACCATGTATTAATTCCTTCATTAACGCTGCTATTCCAAAGAACCAAAAGCCAACTAAGAATGAATTGTGTTATTTTTGTGGTAACAAACTACATGATCGCAGAAATTGCTCGGCCGCCGGAGCTACATGTATCAGCGGCAAAAGAGGACATTTTGCTAAAGCATGCCTAAGCAGACAACAAAAGAAGCAAACAGCTTTCGCTATACAAACTGAAGATGTGAAGACTCAATCGCAATCAGACGTATCACAAGCTCAATCCCAATTATCATCGTGCAACACTGCCGCTACGATCGATCTAAGTAAAGCGACTGTTAACATAATTATAAATGGACATATAACGGCTAAAGCACTTGTTGACACTGGTAGTACCGCCAGTTTCATAAACAATAGCATAGTAAATCGATATAATCTAGAAAAGATCCTATGCTCACAAAAGGTTACCATGGCCACGACAAATTTGGTTTCAAAAGTTGACGGCATCTGAAATTGAACTGCAAAGTCAAAAAATCAAGGTTGATTTAATGACAATGGATGGACTTTGTGCTGATGTTATCCTTGGTCACGACATTTTGAAGATGCATAATACTCTTGAAATGTATTTTGGTGTACCACGGGCTCCATTGAAATTATGTGTCCTAACATGTGCTGACATAGAACCGGTAAGCCTATTCACAAATCTTATACCTGAATGTAAACCGGTAGCTGTAAAATCAAGAAAATATTCGGAAGACGACATGAAGTTTATTAGCTCTGAAGTAAAGAAATTACTAGCAGACGGAGTAATCGAACCGAGTTTATCGCCTTGGAGAGCGCAAGTCCTTTTCACTTCAAACGAAAATCACAAAAAAACTAATGTGTATAGACTATTTACAAACAATAAACAAATACACACAGCTGGATGCTTATGCTTTGCCAAGTATTGAAGACATAATTACGAAAGTAGCCAAGTATCGAATCTATAGCAAAATTGATTTAAAAAGCGCGTACCATCAAATACCAATTTTAGAAAATGACAAACTTTATACGGCGTTTGAAGCAGAAGGAAACTTGTACCAATTCCGCAGAATACCATTTGGTGCCACAAACGGAGTAGCGGCTTTCCAACGCGCAATCAATACTATCATTTCCAAAGAGAAATTACAAGGAGTATTTGCTTATCTTGATGACATAACTGTGTGCGAAGTAGATCAAGCTGATCATGATATAAAACTGGAAAAATTTTTAGATACAGTTACTCGTTACAACCTTACAATAAATTTTGATAAAAGTGAATTTTCCAAAAGAGAAATACAAATTCTAGGATACAACATATGTAATGGACAAATTAAACCAGATCAAGAACGTTTACGCCCCCTTCTAGAATTACCAATACCCTCCGACTCGTCGTCGCTCCGACGAACTCTAGGTTTCCTCGCCCATTATTCTAAATGGATTCCCCGGTTCTCTGACAAGATACATTCTCTCGTTAAACAAGAAGTATTTCCATTATCCTTAGATGCTATTACATCTTTTAAAAATTTAAAGGAAGAAATAGCGAAATCTGTTATTAATGCAATTGATGATAACGGTCAATTTACAGTGGAAACAGACGCGTCAGACTATGCTATTGCGGGCATATTATCACAGGAAGGCAGGCCCGTAGCATTCTTTTCGAGAACTTTAACCAATAGCGAACGTAATCATCCAGCGATCGAAAAAGAAGCCGCTGCCATAGTTGAATGTTTAAGAAAGTGGAGACAATTTTTAATAGGAAAATCATTCCGACTAATCACAGATCAGAAGTCGGTAGGATTCATGTTTAATCAAAAGCACTCGTCAAGAATAAAGAACGACAAAATACAAAGGTGGAGGTTAGAGCTGTCGAATTATAATTTTGATATTGTGTACCGACCGGGAAAAGACAATGTGGTGGCCGACACTTTATCAAGATCTAAAGCTAACGTTGTAGCAACAACAGTAACTACTGATGCATTAAGAGAGCTGCACAGAAACCTTTGCCACCCAGGAATCACGAGGATGGTTCATTGGATAAGAAGTAAGAACTTGCCTTACTCCGTCGAAGAAGTAAAGCGGATTGTTTCAAATTGTGCTATATGTGCAGAAATAAAACCGCGATTTTATAAACATGGAGGAAAACTAATTAAAGCAACGGCACCACTGGAAAGAATTTCAATTGATTTTAAGGGTCCTTTGCCCAGAGTTGGCCTGGGAAACAGTTATATCCTCACTATTGTAGACGAGTATTCACGATTCCCATGGGCCTTCCCATGTCAAGACTTAACTGTCAAAACCGTAAAAGAAAAGCTGACCGAATTGTTCTCTATATTTGGGATGCCAACATATGTACACTCTGATCGCGGCACATCATTCTTTTCAAGCGACTTTTCATATTTGTCCAAAAAAGAGTCAACGAAAATAATGTCGCCCTGTTTGACATAAGACCACGACTCCGACTGTTTTGACTTTTGACATTTCAAAAAAAGACATGATAAAAAGAGATAGAAATAGTGAACAGAGAGCTGACCCACCTCGCAAGCCCGTTCAGCTGTGAGCACTGATCCAAGCATACCGGGTATGTTGTTCTTAGCGCCCGCATGTGTGAACGTACCTGAACGCAACATACCGCAAGTGAACGGTTGTCGCCCGAAATTGCCTTATGTAAATAACAAATATAAACGAAGGTGATGGAAAAAACTGTTTTTCTATTGGCTGTGAATGACGTAATGTATGTGCTTCTACGACACAGGAGTGGGTGGTTGTTTTTTATAACTATTTTTGGCGCCAGTCTTTTTATTACATTATTTACGAAAATAACAAATTATTAAAAAATAATTATTAATAAGAAAAATATTGCATAAACTTTCATTTAAAATACTTTTTGAAAAATGTGAAACAAGCTCATTCGTAGCAAAGGGCGCGAGCAGTCACGTGATTTTGTTGGCCTTGACAAGCAGATATGGGGGCCGGTGTCAGGATGACAACTAGTAATTATGTCAAATGTCATAATTTCTCATTCCAAATTTCATGATTTTCCAATTCCATATACTTAGTTTATTTCTAAATTTAATTCTAAGTGCATCAGCATTTCGAAAGACACCAGTTTTATTTTAGCTATTAAATTCCCTTAAAATTTGTAGCCACACATTTATCTTCATGTCTCATTAAGTGCCGATTTTTCCCAAATTCGTCGCTAGAGACACTGACACATAAGTGTGCAAGCAAATGTAATTTTGTTTATTAATTCTTCAGGCATTCAAGCTTATACCATAGAGTGCACATGTCATTTATAACTCGTTAAGATTAATAATACAAAGGAACGATTGTTTGTCATATATACAAAAAATCGCTAACATTTGCGAAAGATACAAAGACATGTACGGAATATTTGAAGTAATAACTGGCAAAATAGCAATTATATTAAGTATACTCAATTTTAAAATAAGATGTGATTCAACTATTGACGCATTTTACTGGGTTAACAAGTTTAATTCTGCAATTGGATTATTTTTATATTCATTTCCAATTATTAATGACAAGGTTCAATATCGAAAGAGGAAGCTACAAATATTGGACTATATAATATTCACTGGTAATTATTTAATATTAATGCAAACATGCCGTACGTATGCATGCCAATAAAGCAATGAGAGCACATATTATGTTTTACCTTCATCCTTTTCCTTTCCCAGCGTTAATCCATATAGCATGGTTCTACACTTTTTGAAATGTTTTGACAAATAAAGCCTAGTGTGAGCTTTTCGTCATGAAAATAGAAAATTGTATAGCGGTATGCCATATTTTTTGTGTGAAACCCGGTGCGAATGCCTGCTTCAGCTTATGGCTTTTGGAAATGAGGTTATGTTAAAAGTACAAGCTTTCTGAACTCGGGTGTCTACGCCTCTACGCTGGAGGCCTATTCTATAACTTTTACCAATATTGATCTTGGTAAATTTCCTAGCGAATATCGTCGAACACCGGCGGTTATAACCGATTTGCGAGACATGGCGTCACACCCAGCGGTGAATTCGAGACGGGATTCCAAGCACGCATAGGATCTTGGGATTTAGTTATACAGATCGAAGCTGTCAGTTGTTTCGGCGCCATCATTGAATCGTTTAACTTTCGACTATGAATTTTATGTGTTGATTGAATTTAAGTGGCTTTTTTCTTCTTTTTGTAAGGTTTGTAAGGAGTTGAAACTATACTAATTATTTTATTTTAACATGAATTTGTTTATACTTGTTGAAGATAAACCAGCATGTCCGATAACTGAATTTTAATCAAATTTCAGATTGAATAAGAATGCCAGTTGGTATGTTATCGACTATTCATCTCTTCTTATGGGTATCGGTAAGCGGATCTAGTGAATTCCTACACATTTGAGCATTTAATAAGTAATACTACTTATTAAATGATTTGCCGTTAAAATGATACAAATTTTTTAAATAATTTTATTTACAGGAATTTATAAAGAGGTAATGATGTCATTTAACTTTTTAACTGTAGGAAGCTACCAACGCAGTGTTAAAAACAACTTGCTGGCATGTATAAGCCAGCCATTTTGTTCTTTAGATTTTGCGTATCTATCGCTAATTTCCACAATAGCGATAAAAAGATAAATAAATGACGCGAAGAACATGTACAAATAACTTTATAGGTAGTTGGAAAGAATTTTGTAAACAAAGGGAAAAGCGAAAGTAGTGATTTAGATTTACTTTGTTTCGAAAGATGAATAGGTACGCAAGCCAATTTCGTATTACCAATTCATATAGATAAATACAAAGAGAATCTGCATAAATATTATGTATTAATTTTGTTTATGTGTTTCAGGAAAATCAAAAAATATAATCAGCCATGCTGAAAACTTTAAAGAAATCAGTGTGGGGTCTATTAAAGCGAAGAAGCTGGGTGAAGAAGTGGCGAACATGAACAAGGAATTGAATAATGCTATTATAATTCTAAAAAGAATAGCTGTGACGGTAGAAAGCATAAATGAAAAGCTATAATACAAAATAAAAAATACCTGTATGTGAATTGTTTTTCTTGTTGTTCACGCCAAATGCATGTGTGTCCTTTTTATCCATATCCCAAAACACACCTTGGTTTTTAGACATCATGTAAGATGTCGCTAAGACACCAAGAAGTAAACATTTTACCGCATTTAAATATTTTTGCGATCAGTAGCTCGCAAGCACTCGTATGAGTGAGTTAATTTTTATTAGTCCGTTTAAGGTTTGACTATCGCATTCATATTATTCCGCATCGCAATATTAATATAATTGTGCATCTCCCGCTTATAATACACGCTTTGCAATAATAAACATTTGTCGCATGGTTTGTACTAGTGCAAATAGTTATTAGTGCATGTGCAACGCTTCTGCATGAATCAGGCCAGGGAAGCAAGCTGGAATACCTATAAGACCCAAGCTACACCATCGTTGGAGGCAACAGTCGATTTCTCAAGGTATGTTCCTTTGCACCTTTCCTATAAGGCTTATGTGTTTGGCAGAATATCTCTCCCGCAAATATACAGTCCACTTAAAATAATTTAGAGTAGCTAATAGGCTAACTCGCCGCATCATTTGTTGGTCCTTCGAGCCGGATTTTTGAAATAAATTCATATTTGAAGTGCACGTGCACAAGGGTACAAAGTCCAAAAATTGTCTTTTCGATTTGTACAAACCGCCAGTTAAAACTCGCTAAGTTATTGCAAGTTAACCGCAAAATTCATACTCAAGACGTACGTATTCCTGTAAATTTAAAATGGAGCAAAATATTAAAATTGTTAAAGCAAAACGTGCAGCAATATTTTCGCTCATCACTTCTCTTTATGATCAAGCTAAAAAGGTTATTGGTAAAGATACTCGTACCACTGAAGACTTTATCGCACAAACCACCAATCTAGATCGTTTGTATGATCAATTTAATACACTTAATGATGAATATAATCAATATAATTTGACAGATGATCCAACATTTGAGCCTGATTATAAGGCATGGTTGTCATTCGAAGACATATTTTCTCGTGTAACCCATATTAGATTAAATGTGTTGGAATCTCGCAAAACTACCGGCGCTTCAACGTCCGCTAATAAAAGTTCGTATATACCGATTAAGTTACCGCCGATAGATATACCAAATTTTGACGGTAAACCCGAGAATTGGCCGTTGTTTCACAATTCTTTTAAGACAAATATACATGAAAATATAACACTTAGTGACGCACAACGTGTTCAGTATCTCGTCGGCAAGCTAAGTGGCCAAGCCCTCGCGATCTTTGCAGGTACTATTCCAAATAAAGAAAATTACTCCAGTATTTGGAAAAGTTTAGTTACGAAATATCAAAACAAACGCGCTCTAGGTACTCACTATCTAAATTCGATAATTGATAATAAGTGTGGCTCTAATACCGCTAATAATTTAATTTATTTCGTAGAACGCTTCACCTCCGCCAAAACGGCACTTGAACAATTACAGATTGCAGATCTCACAGATTTCTTTTTTATGCATATTACACTAAAAAAGATTGAAACACAAGTAGTTCAAAATTTTGAAATGTCAGTTCGTGAGAAAGAAATTCCTAAATGCTCGGTTTTGATTGAATATTTACGTCATCAAGTCAAAATACTCGAAAGAACAAATGCTGGATCGAGTAATTCACGTAATATTACAACGCATAATAATAAGACACCGCAAAGAGTTAATACAGTAACTAGTCCGCGTAATGCACCGGTCACGCCCTCACATTCTTATGCTCTTACTATCAGTAATGATAACAAGTCGTGCCCGATGTGTCACAAAAATGAACACTATCGCATTTGTGAATGTCCGAAATTTCGAGATTTGTCTGTTAAAGCACGGTTTGACTATATTAAAAATAACAAATATTGTACCAATTGCTTAAGTGCAAAACATATGCATTCTCAATGCAAGTCGCTATCGCTCTGTAGATCTTGCAATCAGAAGCATCACACACTCTTACATTTTGAAAATCCAAGCGCAGGTTCAGCGCGCACTCCCTCCGTGCCGCAGATGAAGGCCATAGTTTCAGTCTCGGACGACTCTGCATCCAAACCCGCACATGCGCTTTCACAGTTCATATCACAAGTGGCCGGAGAGCATTCTCAGCCAAAAGCATCTCTTAATTTACACACACGAAATGCTGCGCCGTTGAACAAATTAAATAATACAATTCTTTTATCAACCGCCTAAGTTTACGCCTACGCAAAGGGCAATTTATTATTTATTCGTGTCGAACTAATATAATAACAATAGCAAAAAGTCAAAAATCACTAATTTGTCTTTCGCTTCTTGGCTACACTTGAAGAATACTAGTTCGTTGGTGCAGAATTATCTACCGATTAAAAACCAGTACCCAGGGTCGCGACGAGGACGCTTCTGCTTGACCCGTTTTTCATTTTTGACAGTTGTCAACCACCAAATTCCATCTTCATAATCTTGACACAATTTTTTAAATTCACATCGAAAATTATATACTGACAACACGAAGAATTTAATAGTGAATCGATTTATTGTACTAACTACATTTAAAATTTTAATTTTCACTACAAATTTGTAGACAAAAAATTCACAAATGCTTCAATGACATTTGCATAAAACAAAAAATACAATGATGCAAAGGGCAATGAACAAACTTTAATAAGATGTTTAATTGATAGCGCATCGCAAAATAATTTAATTAGTTTACATTGTTGTAAAAAACTTAATTTAAAAATATTACCGCTTTACAATTCAGTTATTAAAACTGTAGGCTCAATCGCTACGCCGACTATCGGCTATGTTTCAATTACAATTAAATCCCGCGTCTCTGAGGAAAAATACAAAATAAATTTAATTGTAGTAGAACGTTTAACAGAATAATTACCAACAGAAGACATTGACGCATCAGTCCTTACACATTTAAGAGATATACCAATGGCTGACGAAACTTGGAATATTCTTGGTGAAATAGACGCTTTACTCGGCGCTCAAATCTTTCCATACCTATTTTTAGGTGGTCGCATCAATCCACCACCTTCTATTACCGCCCCGCCTGCTTTAGAAACCACTCTAGGCTATGTTATCATGGGAGAAATCTCTACTTCTAAATTAAACACCGTCGCAATGACTTTCGGACCTTTAATCGTTGATGATGCCTTTCACACACAATTAAACAAATTTTGGGAGCTAGAAGAAATTCCGTCGCTATGTTTAGGCAGTGCTGAAGATATCGAGTGTGAGAATATGTACACAAAAACTGTATCACGCGATGATAGTGGTAGATATTCAGTAGCTTTGCCATTTAACCATAACCCAAGCTTGTTAGGGAATTCTCACGCCATAGCTAAACGAAGACTTCTTACTTTAGAGCGCAAATTTAAAGCTAGCCCTGAATTACGTCACGCATATAACACAGTTATTCAAGAATACTTAGAGAAAGGTTATTTATCGGAATTACAACACAACGACAAGGTTATGAACTATGGATATTTCATACCGCATCACGCAGTTATCCGTCCGGATAAATCAACAAAAAATGCCGTATTGTTCTAGATGCAAGCGCAAAAACCGTTACCGGTTATTCTCTAAATGACTTATTACACATCGGGCCTAATTTGCAGGCTGATTTATTTTCTCGACTTTTAAATTTTCGCTTATTCGCTATCGCTGTCTCCGCAGACATAGAACAAATGTATTTACGCATATCGCTTACCGAGGAACACAGAAAATATCAAAAAATATTATTTCGATTTAATGAAACGCAACCTGTTCGCATTTTTCAATTTAATTCTGTAGCATTCGGGATACGTTCGAGTCCATTTCTAGCAATGAGAACGGTTAAACAATTAGCATTCGATGAATGTGAGCGCTTTCCACTCGCTTCAAAAGTAGCGGCTCGTGAACTATATATGGACGATCTTACGTCTTCTGTCATGACCGTGAATGAAGGCATATCTCTGTCGGAACTTCTTAATTTATTTAAATCGGGTGGATTTAATTTAGTAAAATGGTCAAGTAATTCTGCGGACCTACTCGCTTCTATACCCGAATCGCATCGTGCCGCAGTTGAGTTCTTTGATGGAGACAATTTAAAAATCCTTGGCATGAAATGGCTATCACGTGCAGATCATTTTAGTTTTACTACCGCTAAAAACGAGGAAGGGTGTACAAAGAGAATAATTCTATCAACTATAGCTCGATTATTTGATGTGCTGGGATTAGTTGCCCCAGTGATTTTATATGCCAAACTTATAATGCAAGAGTTGTGGCTCGCAAATATAAACTAGGATGAACTTCCGCCCCAACCAATCGTTGACCGCTTTGCGCAATTTAAAGAAGAACTTCCACTTTTATCACACTTAAAAATTCCAAGACACCTCGCAATTGTTGACAACTGCATAGTAAACATTGTAGCTTATGGCGACGCCAGCATGAAAGCTTATGGTTGCTCGATATACTTACATATAACAGACGCCGCAGGGAATATTTCCTTTAGTTTAGTATGCGCCAAATCAAAGGTAGCACCGGTAAAAACTGTCTCACTCGCCCGCTTAGAACTTTGTGCAGCATTGCTTCTTTCACAATTAGTTCGCATCGTCTATAATGCTATAAATGAGCGCTATAAAATATATACGCCTTCTCAGATTCTACGATTGCACTATCGTGGATTCACTCATCGCCTCACCGTTGGCAAGTATTTGTGGCAAATCGTGTCACTAAAATACATTCAAATTTAGCCGCTAAACATTTCTATCACATAAAGGGAAAGGAAAACCCTAGTGATTGTCTATCTCGCGGTCTTCTACCCTCACAATTAGAAGATCATCCGCTATGGTGGCAAGGCCCAACATGGGCTCATTCTGCTGTGTCAGAATGGCCAATCGAGCCCTTTACACCCGCCAAGTCCGATGAAGAGATTCCTGAAGTAAGGAACTTCACACTAGCTAAGATCACAATTGATGAACGCCCGCTTATCTATAATCTCGCCCTTAAGGTGTCCTCGTGGAATAAACTTCTACGCATAGTGATCTATATTTTATCATTTATTAAAAGGATACCACGAAGCACAAGTATTAATTCTTCGGATTTATTAATAGCCGAAATTACTGTCCTCCGCACTCTACAAAAGGTTTATTTTTATAATGAAATTAAAGTAGTAACAAATAAAGGTTTACTTCCCACACCGCTACGCAAATTACATCCATTTCTTGACGAGCATGGAGTGCTTCGTGTCGGTGGCAGATTGTCCAATGCAAATATACCATATGAAAACCGGCACCCAGTCTTGTTACCGCGTCGAGACCATATTGTTAATCTAATTATCGATCATCATCACCGTATTAATTGTCATACGGGTTCGCATCTTCTAATATCGTTAATCCGACAACGGTATTGGATATTATCTGCACGGAATATTATCCGTCATCGCATACGTCTATGTAACATTTGTTTTAAAACCGCTCTTTCCAATATTACACCAACAATGGCCGATCTACCCCCACCCCGCGTTCAAGAAGCCAAAGCTTTCACGCACACAGGTGTCGACTATGCTGGCCCTATATCTAGTACGCTAGCTCGTCGTCGTGGCATCAAAAGCCAAAAGGCATACATTTGTCTTTTCGTCTGCCTTACAACGAAAGCAGTTCATATTGAGCTAACCTCCGACTTAAGCACAGACAGCTTTCTAGATGCGCTCAAACGGTTTATATCTAGACGTGGTCCTGTAGCATGTATGTATTCGGATAATGGCACAAATTTTATAGGAGCTAAAGGGCAGCTCAATGAACTATATATATTTTTAGATTCTAAAGAAACTCAGGAATGCTTCCAAAATGAGTTCAATAACCGCAGAATAGTCTGGAAAACAATACCACCTCGGGCTGCGCACTTCGGTGGCTTGTGGGTAGCGAACATTAAATGCGTTAAAACTCATTTATATAGAGTCATAGGTACACAACTTCTTTGCTATGAGGAATTACTTACAGTACTAACTCAAATTGAATGCATCTTAAATTCGCGTCCATTGTGCTTGTTAAGTGATGAACCGCATCCAGAGATTTTAACGCCCGCGCATTTTCTAATGTCTACACCGCTGAAACAATTACCTGCTGACGCACTTGATAATGAGAGCATTAGCCTATTAAATCGCAAAAGACTGTTAGATCACTTAGTACAATCTTATTGGAAAAAATGGCATTTAGAATACTTACATACGCTACAAGTTAAACAAAGGTGGAACACGCCCGCGAATCCTATTCAGATCGGTAAGGTTGTTCTAATTCATCAAGAAAACACCCCGCCGCTACACTGGCCGATGGGCATTATTGAATGTGTTTACCCGGGTAAAGACGGTGTTATTCGCGTAGCGTTGGTGCTCACACAAAAGGGGACTTTGA
This sequence comes from Harpalus rubripes, assembly GCA_963082715.1. Lineage (NCBI taxonomy): Eukaryota > Metazoa > Arthropoda > Insecta > Coleoptera > Carabidae > Harpalus > Harpalus rubripes. Next base: position 13,774,917 of record OY720459.1, on the reverse strand, counting down.
AACGTCCGGTAGTAAAGTTGTGCCCGATTCCAACGCAATAAACTCGCAACTCAATTTAGTTAAGTTTAATTTTCGTTATGGAGACTAGTTAGTTAGTTAGTTAGTCAGTTATTTTTTTTATCTTTATTTTTTTTTGGAATCCTTAAGATTTCCAAGCCGGGGAGGATGTTCACGCCAAATGCATGTGTGTCCTTTTTATCCATATCCCAAAACACACCTTGGTTTTTAGACATCATGTAAGATGTCGCTAAGACACCAAGAAGTAAACATTTTACCGCATTTAAATATTTTTGCGATCAGTAGCTCGCAAGCACTCGTATGAGTGAGTTAATTTTTATTAGTCAAAATACGCCGTTTAAGGTTTGACTATCGCATCCATATTATTCCGCATCGCAATATTAATATAATTGTGCATCTTCCGCTTATAATACACGTTTTACAATAATAAACATTTGTCGCATGGTTTGTACTAGTGTAAATAGACTTTATATTCTAAATATTAGTGCATGTGCAAAGCTTCTGCATGAATCAGGCCAAGGAAGCAAGCTGGAATACCTATAAGACCCAGGCTACACCATCGTTGGAGGCAACAGTCGATTTCTCAAGGTATGTTCCTTTGCACCTTTCCTATAAGGCTTATGTGTTTGGCAGAATATCTCTCCCGCAAATATACAGTCCACTTAAAATAATTTAGAGTACTAATAGGCTAACTCGCCGCATCACTTGTCATTATTTATTTACATCCCCCTTTTACTTTTGCAAAGTAAATAATAAATATCACATACAGTAGTTGTATATAATTATTATGCAATAACAAAATTACGTAAGTATATGCATAAGTTATAAAGCTGTTACCATTAATTAGATTCATTAGATATAAAATAATTTCACATCATGATTAAAGCCTCATTTCCACCGAATGTTTCAATGCTTAATGCACAATGCTTAATGCATTATAACAATTTACTAGGATACCATATCCAGCTACTTTGTTTAGTGATTAATTTAACAGAAATGTCACATTTTTTATCCTTTTTATTTTTAACTCTAGCAGACTGTCATTGCAGCAGTAATTCTTCTTTTCTTAACATGTCATATACATAATTTTTGGCATCTATATCAATATCTAAAAATTTAAAAAACTTAATAATTATAAAATAGACTGCCAGCTGACAGTTCAGATTAGAAAATATAGAAAGACAGATGACAGATATGTATTTCCATCTCACAATTACGTTCAGGCATTACGCCTTAAGCCTTGGAGTATGTAAGCTTTTGTTCTTAAGCATTGCTCTTAGTTCTTAAGCCTTATGCATAGCTGGAAATGGTAATAAACGTTGCCATATAATAAACATTTGTGCGTATTGCGCTTAGATATTAATTATAGCTCTTAATCACTAAGACAATCGGTGGAAATGAGACTTTACTCAAAAAGTTTAAAGGATATTGAACATACATATTATAATATGTATAAATAAAGTACTACACAACTTAAAACTAGAAAATTCCTTTTTTAATTTCAGCAACAATATGGGGACACTAAAATTACTAGTATTATCCCCAAATCTATCGTTGGAGAGCGGGAAAATCAAACGATGACATATACCAAGATCAAGATCTTGGTAAAGTTACTAAAGTTATAGAATAGGTACCCTGAACTATAATATTAATGGGAACGCTGACGTCATAAGGATATGCACAGTAAAATCCTATAACAAAAGTAACATTGTATATAGCACTAGTTTCAGTACTTAACACTGATTTGTACAAATATTAGATATTCATAAATATTTCACTCGAAAAATTTCAACCAATCACGTTGTAGTATTTTTTAAATTTCGTACAATGACAGTCGAATATAAGTGAATATTTGCACTTGTGCGTATACCCGAGTATTTGCACAAGAGCAATACCCGAATATTTAAAATAAGAGTAAACCCAAGAAACGCATCAACAAGAAATTAGCTATTTATTAAAATTACAATTTGTGAAAATACAATTATTATATACAACTCTGTTTTCTTCTGAATTTGATTCATTCTTGTTCAGATCATTTTCTGTTTCTTGATTTCTTAAATTCTGAATTAGAGTGATGTTCAGAATCTATTTTTAGATAAGAACTGATAGAGCTGGTATTACTATGGCCTGTAATTTTTGTAATTGGATGTTTTCCCACTCCACTTTTGGCTCAATTTGATAGCCATGGAAAGAATAGAATGATTCGTTATTTTGCATCGTTTTACGTCTAATCCAATTTGTTCTGCTGCATCCGAAGTCCACATAGAAAGTATATTTCTTCCGACTGGAATATTTTTGAAGAATCCAACAGAATTCTTTTCCTTCCATGAGGGATTGAGAGTCATAAAAAAACGATTAATAGTTATATGTTTTCCTCTTCTTTCCATAAGTTTATGAAATCTAAAAAAATCTGATGTGGCAACACATGACCTCCCGTCAATTCCATGTTTGAAATGGCAATGAGTTTTAAGTAAAGTATCACTTCCAGTTGATTGTTCGTAAACAAAATCTAATTTGTTGTTCCAATAAATAGAAAAGTCTGTAATACCAAATTTTGGAATTTATTTTGTTTTTCCTCGAAAATCTGTTAAGAGCCCCAAATTAAGTACCAATTCCGGTTTATCATATAGGTATATATGAAAATCTAATGTTGTTTCAAATTATACACGAGCTTTAAATACCAAATTTGAGAAGTTTTAAATCATGTTTTGATATATTTTTACGTCCCGTCATACCGTAGGTAAGGGAGGTAATGTAATCGTTCCAAAAATTCGATGGTGTTTTCAGTAAATATACACCCATTAGGGCCCCACAACACGTTTTTATTATTTTTACGATGATGTCTGCCTGTGTGTTTGTGTGTGAGTGTGTGTGTGAGTGTGTGTGTGTGTGCGCGAGTGTGAGTGAATGTGAGCGAGTGTGAGTGAGTGTGAGTGAGAGTAAGTGTGAGAGTGAGTGTGACTGAGTGTGAGTGTGTATGTGTGTGTGTGTGTGTGTGTGTGTGAGTGAGAGTGTAAGTATGAGTGTGAGTGTGTGTGACGATTTTTTCGTTTACGATAACTCTTATAAAAAACTTCCAAATATTTCTATTTTTCGTATTTAAGCTTTCTGCATTCATATAAAGAGTTGATTAGTTTTTGAGTAAAATTACATAACCGGAAGTGACTGTTTACTTGAAGCCCATAACAGTTTTTAATGAAAAACTATAATAAAATATAATCGAACAAGTTTTCAATTTTAGTATTTAAAACTTCTATGTCGAGGGTATGTAAAATTTTTATATTAATAACGAAGACATGTTAGATATTTTCTAAAATTGATAAACCAGAAATGATACTTGAAGCTCTCAACAGATTTTCGTGAAGAATATATTGATATATTCCAAAGCTTTTTAAATTTGGTATTTAAGGTTTTTATATTAATAAGAACGATTTGTTATATTTCTTCTAAAATAGATAAACTGGAAATGATTCTTTACTTCAAGCTCTGAACCAACTTTCATGAAAAATATAATAGGATATATTCCCAAACTTGTCAAATTTAGTATTTAAGACTTTTATATAAAAGGAAGCAATGTATTAGATTTTGGCTAAAATTGATAAACCGGAAGTGGTACCTAATTTGGAGCTCTTAACATATTTTCGAGGAAAAACATTATAAAATATAATCCAAAATTTGGTATTACAGACTTTTCTAATTATTGGAACAACAAATTAGATTTTGTTTACAAACGATACTTTATTTAAAGCTCATTGCTATTTCAAACATGGAATTGAGGGGAGGTCATGTGTTGGCCACATCAGATTTTTTCAAAAAAATCTGTTTTTAGCTTCTTATAAAGTAGTCTATAAATACCAAATTTGAAAAGTTTTGGATTGTATCAATTTATTTTTCACGAAAATCTGTTCAGAGCTTCAAAGTATCACTTCCGGTTTATCAATTTTAGCCAAAATCTAATATGTTGCTTCCCTTTATATAAAAGTCTATATACTAAATTTGACAAGTTTTGTAATATATCCTATTATATTTTTCCCGAAAATCTGTTCAGAGCTTGAAGTAAAGTATCACTTCCGGTTTATTAATTTTAGAAGAAATTTACCATGTCGTTCTCATTTATATAAAAATCTTAAATACCAAATTTGAAAAGTTTTGGATTATATCATAATATATTTTTCACGAAAATCATTTCCGGATTATCAATTTTGGCCAAAATTTAATATGTTGTTCTTCTTTTTATAAAAGTCTATCTGTTCAGAGTTTCAAATAAAGTGTCACTTCTGGTTTATTAATTTAAGCCAAAATCTAATATGTTGTTCCCCTTGTTATAGAAGTATTATATACTAAAATTGAAAAGTTTTGGATTATATTTTAATAAGTTTTTCATTAAAAACTGTTATGGGCTTCAAGTAAACAGTCACTTTCGGTTATCCAATTTTATACACATATACACACACACACACACACACACACACACACACACACACACACACACACAAACAAACACAGACATCATCGTAAAAAGAGTAAAAACGTGTTGTGGGGACCCTAATTCGTGCTTATTTACTTAAAACACCATCGAATTACATTATCTGCCTTACCTACGGTATGACGGGAGACGGGAGGTAAAAACAAACATTTGAAATTATTGTATATATAATTATTATCTAAATACCTATACTATAGACCGGGGGCTAGTGCTACGTGAAAAATATATCATGGTATTCCAAATTCTGACCCTTGGTGCTTACTTTAAATACCTTGGAGAACGATTTGCTGCCTTCCCCGGAAAAAGACGATCTACCCAGCTGTGGGTCATGACCCAAAAATGTTCAAAAAAATGACCCGTATATACAAGTAGGGTGTCTGGTCATAATTTTTTTGTGTCTTGTAGGGTAAAAATTGTCAGTTGACTAAACCCCGGATGGAATGGCATGAACAATTTGTGTTAGATAAAATGCACAGCAATAAAAGGGTTTACCGCCCCACGTAACGTTTGAAAATGTCTGGCATTGATTATCGGCTAACATTTACATATACTTAATACAGAAGACCTAGATTCTAAAATGTCATTTTTTTGAACATTTTTGGGTTATGACCCACAGCTGGGTAGATCGTCTTTTTTTCGGGGAAGACTGCAAATCGTTCTCCAGGGTATTTAAAGTAAGCACCAAGGATCAGTATTTGGAATACCATGATACATTTTTCACGTAGCACTAGCCCCCGGTCTACTACTTACCTAATGGGGCATCGATTAGGATCTTTCTCATTCTGGACTAGCCATTTCTTTGCACTCAACGGCTGTGCTCCTCCCTGACTGGTTTTGCTGAATACCGGATTATAAGTAATTCGTCCAGTAGGTTTACCAAAATTATCAAATTCTTGTTTAAAAAAAGTCGTTAAGCAATTGACGGCTTCAGCTACTCGTCAAGCTAATTCATACGATATTATGTGATAAAACTTGCGTTGCAACCCTTCTGGTATATTTTCATTCCACAAGTTTATTATTTTTTCATATTCTTCTGCACTTAGCACCGCAGAACTAGTTTTTCTTTTTTCAGGAAATACCTGTAGTTGTTTCCTTTTGGCACCTCGTGCACTGCGTGCATTTGAAATTAACATCTTTGAAAGGATCAAACGAAATATTGAATATTTTCTTGCAATGTTTTAACAACCCTGTTCCATTGAGTTTTAATTACCCCTTCTTTATAGTCGGAACCATCATGTTTCTTCATATTGAATCCAAAATCCTTCAATATATCTGCTAACATTGGCATAGATGTATTTTTATTTATATTGTATCTTTCGCAACAATCTTTTCAATCATCTTCCATGGGGAATAGTGTGCTTTCTTCGTATTGAAACGAGTAATATCAATATTTTCATTAATTTCTTTCAAAGAATTACTTCCAAAACGCTCATTATTACTCATTTTTAACACAATTTGACACCAGTAGTGAAAAATTTACATTTGTTTAATAAAATTTCTAAGAAGATTGTTTTATTGCTTTCACTATATGATAAATACATATTTTTTATCTAAAATTGCATTGGACATTTATCAAGTGTTAAAAAACTGACAACTAATGTTTATGTGACAGATTAAAATAAATACTAAATATTCATAAAAATAATTTAAAAAATCGAATGTGAAGTTTTCTCGGGAAATATTGTACAAATATACCACTCGTGCACGTCGAATACAATCAGAATATTTTCGCTCGTGCACTCGAGAAAATATTCAGGTATTCGCCGTGCACTTGTGATATAACTATTGAATATTGTTATATGGTACTCAGCCCACAGACCATCTACACTATCACACTTGCCAACTCCATAGTAAATATAAAAACGCAGTTCGCAGCGCCTCTGGTTTTGCAGGGCTAAACTAAACTAAAAAGCGGGAAAATTGAATGCTTGTTTCAAATAATTCAAATTTGAAATTCTCATATTCTGTAACACAATGTTTAATTTTTAATAATTGACAGTGAAATGTATTCAAAATCAATCCGGCTTTGCTTGATGCTTTGTTTCTTTGATCTTGTCACCTCAACTACCTTAAATGTCTAATTATAAAAGAAATGATTACAAAATCTAACGCCTTGTTCTACGCGTTTTAAAGTTTTTCCATGGTATGTTAAATGAAAAATTATTGCTTTTGTCGCTTACCAATATTATTGTAAGGTGGAACGCCCGCCGCTGTCGCCACTGCCGTCGCTGCAGCAATGAGCGAGTGTCTATTTATAGTGATGACGCAATCGCGCTAGCAGCCGGGCTACAAGTCGGGACGTGTTTAATTACTTTCGGTCGCTTGAACCTTTTATGTTGATTGTTATTATGCAGTCGAACATTCTAGAGCTCTCTGGAAGTTAATGGTAGCTGTATAAAAGGGACGCAGCTATGCTCGGGAGTTAGTTAGTTACATTCAGAGACATAGAGATATTCACATAGACTATTAGTGAGTTTGAAAAGCACAGCAGTATCGTAGTGAGCGTATGCAGTAAAGTGTCGAGGGAGTAGATACTCTGGAAGTTACTGGTATACTGGGATAGCTGTGGATGTGAATACTCAGTAGTGTTGACGAGTATTGTGAAGCTAGGTAAACCAGGACAGTAATAGCGAGTTGGAGGGGATACTCGGCATTGGTGTTAAAGAATTGTGGCATACGGATAGTTGGTGATACTGAGGCTGTGGAAGGAGAAAGTTAGTTACGTAAATAGACAGATAGTGAGGTGAAATGTAACTTTTGTCCGAGCAGTTGAATATACAGACGCTGTTGAGTCAGTTGAGTATAGAGACGCTGTGGAGGTCGATAGGCGGACAGTTGAACGTTATAAGTATATAATGATATAAATATAGTGTTATAAATATCGCGTAAACAGTCTACAAGAGTCTGCAACAGACCGGCAGTCTAAGATTGGAACGCGTAGTAAAATAAATAATTTGTAATACCATAGAAATAAATAGTAGTGTTAAATGGTAAAATGAATAGTGTTAGTGTTATCTAGTTAATTATAGTCTTACTCTCAATTAATTAATAATAATTCTTATATTTATACTCCACCCAAATAAATAAAAACGTTACACTATTAAGTTAAAATTCATGATAAATTTTTGATACGCATGTATTAATACTTTAATATTGGCATAATCACCATCACCATAATCACCATCCCTAGAAGAGTGATAGGGTGCTTTGGCCAGTTATATAAAATAAAAATAAAAAAATAAGTGATGCGTTAATTTTGTCCAGCAGTGTATATCTTCTATTTTTTATTTAATAATTGCTCTATTGACCAGCATTTCCACTTATGTAACACTTTCGTAATATATATGTTATATTTTTTGTTTAGTAATTACTCTATTGACTAGTATATTCACTTATGTAATATAACATGTAAATATGTTGTATATATTTTTTTTGTTTAAATACTCAATAAACGAGAAACCAATAAATACATATGTATACAATAGTAAGGTTATGTGGGCTATTTTACATATGTAATGAAATTTATTGTTTTCCACGTTAGTAAATCACCCCATTGACGCGCGGCGAGTTGGCTTAGCGGCGTGTTGTCCCATTCCGACAGTGACGGGTTGTTCTGCTGCAAATTGTGCAAAACATTTTCAATTTAAAGAGATAGAATATATGCGCAATGGGGATCTGCGCATAGTATGAACAACTGAGATCTATGACGTTTGTTTCTAAAAAAAAAAAATAGATGTAATGTGAGAATATCTCAGATAACTTTAAAAAATCTTACCTTAATAAATTAGAAAAACTTTTATTGAAGTTAAAATGTCTAACGATGCAAATTTTCATTGAGAATACAGATATTTTAATGACTGCAATATATTTGACGTTTCGTTTGACAGCCCAGCTGGCAGTTGTTCGCGCCATTTTCTTACTATATGTAGCAATAGAAAGAGATGGCCGTTAAATTGAAAAGGTCCATTTTTACAGGTACTTATGCAATACGTATATTTTTCTCTAGCCCCTAAAATCTTAACAAACCGTAATTTTTCTTGCTTTATTATTTTAAATAAATATAATATGGCAAATATGGAAGTTATATTTAATTATGAAAAATATTTACTACATAAACTTATAAAAATGTACTTTTATTTCATAATTTACTGCGTTCATTATGGCTGCAGTATGGCGGACGAGTCAGCTATGTATTATCTAGTAGCTGTACCTTAAACTGGCTGGGTCAGGCGGCTGACACCTCAATGGTTTTGTATTTGCAAAGCAATAGTTCAGCCCTGCAAAACCAGTCCGCAAAATAGCGCTAGTATCTGTGTTAGTATCGTAACCAGGCAACCGGGGCGGTTCGTTTGTGGTTCGTTTGTACGTTTGATTTTGATATGACAGTTGTCAGAATTTCTTGATTTAATTCAATGCTTTTCAAATCATTTTGTGTCATTTAGTTGTGCAGCTACTAAGAGTAAATTGTGTTCTATTCAGTGGATTTAGTGGTAATTATATATATATATATATATATATATATATATATATATATATATATATATATATATATATATATATATATATATTGTGAAAAATGACGACATCTGTAAGTATAAACAATTAAAATTTGACTACATATTTAGCCTTGATCATGAGTTTATAAGTGTTTTATTGTTATATTAAAATAATATATTATTTTCCCAGAAACTAGCATGTGTCTATCATAAGTGTATTACGTACAGTCTCCCTGTCGAGGAACAAGGGTACATGTTTTGTTTCCCAAGAGTGGAAAACGTACGGCGCGACTGGATCCTACGGATGGGTCATCATGATCTATTGTAATCTGCAATTCTCGTGCCAGCAAATATTAGATCGAGGATTTCGTTATTGTCGATTTCATTTTACAGATAAGCTATTTCGGACACCGGAATCATCGTCAAATATCTGTGGACGTTTTTAGTTCTGGTAAGATTTTCATTTATACTAAAATTGCTTTGAAATTATATGTTAAGTAATGCGTAACTGCCAAAATACGAAATATTTCTTTACATAAGATTATCCAATTTTGCTATTTTCGTATTTCTATGAAAGTTTTATTTATTTATTAAAACTGTTTCAAAAATAACTAATAATTTATTATTTTTTTAGTTTCTGCCTCAGAAATGATGGAGGTAGAGGAACCGGTATTTGAAGTTCTTGCTGATAATTTGCCTGATATCGAAAGGACCCCGACAACACGTAAACGTTCTGCTGGTGATGCTATGCTTCTATTTTTGGTACGTTTTTATTTTAAATAATTTTTAATTTGCACTTAACATACGGTTAATTATGAGTTTTGAAAGTTATTTTAAATTGTTATCTAATATTTTTTTTTTTGTCTTTTCAGTTGTTGATCTAGAAACACCGAAGACAAGCAAATCAGTTATTGAATTTCCTTCCGATAATACTGGAAATATTGCATTGCTGACACCGAAAAGACAAAAACGTTTTGCTGCTGGTATGTTTCTTTTATGAATTAAAATAATTAATGTTCTTTTAAGATCAAATTCTAAAACATCGATTTTTTACCAGGTCATATTGATCTACATCAACTTGGCGTGAACAGAGTGGCGCCGAAGAAACAGAAATTATAGAAACGTCTGCAGACTGCAGAAAGACTTTTAAAACTAAGCCAAAAACGGGGCAGGCTTTTATCTGAAAAGTGTAATCGCAGAAAAGTTGATGCCCTTTGATAATATCGAAAATAATGATTCTTTGCCACGAGTATCGAAATGATAACTAAATCTGTATCATAATCTGTATCGAAATGAAAATCTATATCATGAGTGTCATTCAAGTACGGATAACATATTTAGTAATTATATTAAAGCATAGAAGTAGAAAAATAATATTTTTTTTATTTATTATTTTCAGATTTTCTATATAAAATGATTAATATATTCTGTAACACAGTAGTTTAATTTTTATATATCGATAACAATTTTGACAAGTGAAATTTTTAAATAGTTTTATCAGATATTTTTTATTGTAGAAAAAATTATCGATAGATAAAAATTAAACTACTGTGTTACAGAATATATTAATCATTTTATATAGAAAATCTGAAAATAATAAATAAAAAAAATATTATTTTTCTACTTCTATGCTTTAATATAATTACTAAATATGTTATCCGTACTTGAATGACACTCATGATATAGATTTTCATTTCGATACAGATTATGATACAGATTTAGTTATCATTTCGATACTCGTGGCAAAGAATCATTATTTTCGATATTATCAAAGGGCATCAACTTTTCTGCGATTACACTTTTCAGATAAAAGCCTGCCCCGTTTTTGGCTTAGTTTTAAAAGTCTTTCTGCAGTCTGCAGACGTTTCTATAATTTCTGTTTCTTCGGCGCCACTCTGTTCACGCCAAGTTGATGTAGATCAATATGACCTGGTAAAAAATCGATGTTTTAGAATTTGATCTTAAAAGAACATTAATTATTTTAATTCATAAAAGAAACATACCAGCAGCAAAACGTTTTTGTCTTTTCGGTGTCAGCAATGCAATATTTCCAGTATTATCGGAAGGAAATTCAATAACTGATTTGCTTGTCTTCGGTGTTTCTAGATCAACAACTGAAAAGACAAAAAAAAAAATATTAGATAACAATTTAAAATAACTTTCAAAACTCATAATTAACCGTATGTTAAGTGCAAATTAAAAATTATTTAAAATAAAAACGTACCAAAAATAGAAGCATAGCATCACCAGCAGAACGTTTACGTGTTGTCGGGGTCCTTTCGATATCAGGCAAATTATCAGCAAGAACTTCAAATACCGGTTCCTCTACCTCCATCATTTCTGAGGCAGAAACTAAAAAAATAATAAATTATTAGTTATTTTTGAAACAGTTTTAATAAATAAATAAAACTTTCATAGAAATACGAAAATAGCAAAATTGGATAATCTTATGTAAAGAAATATTTCGTATTTTGGCAGTTACGCATTACTTAACATATAATTTCAAAGCAATTTTAGTATAAATGAAAATCTTACCAGAACTAAAAACGTCCACAGATATTTGACGATGATTCCGGTGTCCGAAATAGCTTATCTGTAAAATGAAATCGACAATAACGAAATCCTCGATCTAATATTTGCTGGCACGAGAATTGCAGATTACAATAGATCATGATGACCCATCCGTAGGATCCAGTCGCGCCGTACGTTTTCCACTCTTGGGAAACAAAACATGTACCCTTGTTCCTCGACAGGGAGACTGTACGTAATACACTTATGATAGACACATGCTAGTTTCTGGGAAAATAATATATTATTTTAATATAACAATAAAACACTTATAAACTCATGATCAAGGCTAAATATGTAGTCAAATTTTAATTGTTTATACTTACAGATGTCGTCATTTTTCACAATATATATATATATATATATAATTACCACTAAATCCACTGAATAGAACACAATTTACTCTTAGTAGCTGCACAACTAAATGACACAAAATGATTTGAAAAGCATTGAATTAAATCAAGAAATTCTGACAACTGTCATATCAAAATCAAACGTACAAACGAACCACAAACGAACCGCCCCGGTTGCCTGGTTACGATACTAACACAGATACTAGCGCTATTTTGCGGACTGGTTTTGCAGGGCTGAACTATTGCTTTGCAAATACAAAACCATTGAGGTGTCAGCCGCCTGACCCAGCCAGTTTAAGGTACAGCTACTAGATAATACATAGCTGACTCGTCCGCCATACTGCAGCCATAATGAACGCAGTAAATTATGAAATAAAAGTACATTTTTATAAGTTTATGTAGTAAATATTTTTCATAATTAAATATAACTTCCATATTTGCCATATTATATTTATTTAAAATAATAAAGCAAGAAAAATTACGGTTTGTTAAGATTTTAGGGGCTAGAGAAAAATATACGTATTGCATAAGTACCTGTAAAAATGGACCTTTTCAATTTAACGGCCATCTCTTTCTATTGCTACATATAGTAAGAAAATGGCGCGAACAACTGCCAGCTGGGCTGTCAAACGAAACGTCAAATATATTGCAGTCATTAAAATATCTGTATTCTCAATGAAAATTTGCATCGTTAGACATTTTAACTTCAATAAAAGTTTTTCTAATTTATTAAGGTAAGATTTTTTAAAGTTATCTGAGATATTCTCACATTACATCTATTTTTTTTTTTTAGAAACAAACGTCATAGATCTCAGTTGTTCATACTATGCGCAGATCCCCATTGCGCATATATTCTATCTCTTTAAATTGAAAATGTTTTGCACAATTTGCAGCAGAACAACCCGTCACTGTCGGAATGGGACAACACGCCGCTAAGCCAACTCGCCGCGCGTCAATGGGGTGATTTACTAACGTGGAAAACAATAAATTTCATTACATATGTAAAATAGCCCACATAACCTTACTATTGTATACATATGTATTTATTGGTTTCTCGTTTATTGAGTATTTAAACAAAAAAAATATATACAACATATTTACATGTTATATTACATAAGTGAATATACTAGTCAATAGAGTAATTACTAAACAAAAAATATAACATATATATTACGAAAGTGTTACATAAGTGGAAATGCTGGTCAATAGAGCAATTATTAAATAAAAAATAGAAGATATACACTGCTGGACAAAATTAACGCATCACTTATTTTTTTATTTTTATTTTATATAACTGGCCAAAGCACCCTATCACTCTTCTAGGGATGGTGATTATGGTGATGGTGATTATGCCAATATTAAAGTATTAATACATGCGTATCAAAAATTTATCATGAATTTTAACTTAATAGTGTAACGTTTTTATTTATTTGGGTGGAGTATAAATATAAGAATTATTATTAATTAATTGAGAGTAAGACTATAATTAACTAGATAACACTAACACTATTCATTTTACCATTTAACACTACTATTTATTTCTATGGTATTACAAATTATTTATTTTACTACGCGTTCCAATCTTAGACTGCCGGTCTGTTGCAGACTCTTGTAGACTGTTTACGCGATATTTATAACACTATATTTATATCATTATATACTTATAACGTTCAACTGTCCGCCTATCGACCTCCACAGCGTCTCTATACTCAACTGACTCAACAGCGTCTGTATATTCAACTGCTCGGACAAAAGTTACATTTCACCTCACTATCTGTCTATTTACGTAACTAACTTTCTCCTTCCACAGCCTCAGTATCACCAACTATCCGTATGCCACAATTCTTTAACACCAATGCCGAGTATCCCCTCCAACTCGCTATTACTGTCCTGGTTTACCTAGCTTCACAATACTCGTCAACACTACTGAGTATTCACATCCACAGCTATCCCAGTATACCAGTAACTTCCAGAGTATCTACTCCCTCGACACTTTACTGCATACGCTCACTACGATACTGCTGTGCTTTTCAAACTCACTAATAGTCTATGTGAATATCTCTATGTCTCTGAATGTAACTAACTAACTCCCGAGCATAGCTGCGTCCCTTTTATACAGCTACCATTAACTTCCAGAGAGCTCTAGAATGTTCGACTGCATAATAACAATCAACATAAAAGGTTCAAGCGACCGAAAGTAATTAAACACGTCCCGACTTGTAGCCCGGCTGCTAGCGCGATTGCGTCATCACTATAAATAGACACTCGCTCATTGCTGCAGCGACGGCAGTGGCGACAGCGGCGGGCGTTCCACCTTACAATAATATTGGTAAGCGACAAAAGCAATAATTTTTCATTTAACATACCATGGAAAAACTTTAAAACGCGTAGAACAAGGCGTTAGATTTTGTAATCATTTCTTTTATAATTAGACATTTAAGGTAGTTGAGGTGACAAGATCAAAGAAACAAAGCATCAAGCAAAGCCGGATTGATTTTGAATACATTTCACTGTCAATTATTTATGAATTATTTTAGAGAAAAATAATTGAAATAAAAGCTGCGTATATTTAATTTTTCTGTAACTGTTATTTGAACTATGTTTCTCTAAAATAAGCCATAATCGATTGACAGAGTTAAAACACTTCTAGTCATCTCGTATATCAGTTTTAATCACTTGTTCATGGTATAGCCCGTGCCAAATATCATGACCTGTTGCGCAGAAAGCCAAAGTCTATCTTCCTCTTTCTCTCTCTCCTAATGCCTAACTTTTCTCTAGGTGTCTCTCTTCTTGATCCGCGCATTTCATAGCTCATGACATTTGGCATCACTCTAAATGATTAAACCGAGGATTAAACGTAAGATTAAATGCAATACTTACACCTCTGCAAGCAAATAATTCTAAATAAATACTTGTTATAGTAAAAATAAACTGAGTATTTGTATATTTCGCAAAACACACTAACTTTGATGTACGATAATTTTTTCCCAGTTATATTTAATCTTATGAATTCAAGCTACCTTCTCAATTCTTTGACAATATAATTTCTAAATTTGGCATCTAATGTGTACAATTTCTGGTTTAAAAAAGTACATTTTGGCCACAAATTTCACAAACACTGTATTTTTTAAAGTTTGAATAATGCTTTTTGTCTGCAAGGTTCACCAGAAGTGTCGGTGGTGTAGCGAATTATGACATCACTGTCGAAATTCCCTATTTGGAAAAACGCCATTGATTTCAGCAAGGAAGCAAGTGCTTATGGCTCCCGCGAATTATTCTTACTATGCGCAGATCCCCATTACGCATATCTTCTATCTCTTTTCTTTAAATTGAATTGGTCTATTATTAGCGTCAGAAACGTAGACTAACTGACAGCTTCGCTCACTTTCAACACCAAAGCACTATTTGCACCGAAATGGCATAACTATCAATTGCACACTGCACTACACCACACCAGTTTTTTTACTGCACGCACCTATTGTAGTTGTAATCTGTGTTTACTCACATGTCAACGGCTACTCTTCATTTAATTGAGATTCCATTGCTGAGATTGATTTACTGTGCAAAAGTTTGATAGTATTGTTTATATAATACAAATATATATAAAAGCGTGTAATTATTTATTTGATTTAATATAAAATATAAATAAATATTTATAATTTCAGGTCATTTAATCTGTTCATTATTGTCTATGAATGTAATCAAGAATTATATATTATATACAGCATTGTCTTCTAATGAACTGATCACTGCAGTTGTTTATCTCATCATAGGAATGTACAACTTATGTACCCTGTTTTATGTTATATTCTGTTTGCAAAGTTTTCCGAAATAGATAATATGATGGCACGAATAAAAGTTCCAAATCATTTTGAAGTCCCTGTTCTCAGCTTACTATTTTTTTGTGCAGTGATATTTTTAAGTGTATTTTCATTAATTGTCTGTCAAGTTGTTACCATGTACAATGACGACATAACTCTAACACTAAGCAGAGCCTATTTGACATATTTATTACATTGTGTAATTGTAAATCCATGCTTTATCTATTGCGGGCATTCATTTATCTGCGGCCAACGATTTTATGAACTAAATAAAATAATACAGGAAGACATTGAAACAATAGAAACAAGTATTATAGAAGACAATATGGAGTTAACAGATAACCAACGAAATTCTAACATAAATCTACAAATACTGATCGATATACATTTAAGACAATGTGAGCTGAGTAAACTTGTATCACAGTATATTACTTTTGATGCTAGTCTAGTGTTCTTCGTATACGTATTTGTGGTTGGTGCGACTAGCTTTATCTACATGAAAACTGGAATAATTGTTGAAACGTTATTTGTTTTATCTTTGATGTCTACTTCTGGTGTTATTACTGCTGCAACGGTTGGGGAAATCATGATTACGATGGTGAGTCTTTTGTCTTATATTAAAATTATTATCTATGCAATGATTTTGATTAGCAAATCTTGTTTACAAAATTGATAAAAGAAAAATTTATTTATTTGTAAATATTAGTTTAGTTTGATTCACCACTTTGTTTATATGATTTACACGCCTACCTGATTTTACTATTTTCAACAATTCTAGCATGGCTGATTATACAGGTGAAACCGTAATACTAAATCTGAAAATTCTTTTAGGAAAAAAAAATTCTACGAAATATAAGCGACTGGTGCTTTTGTCACTTTGATAATAACATGATTGAAATTGTAAGTATTTTTGAATGTATCAGAAAACGTTAGTATGTTCTTTTTTTTCAGAGAAATTCCATATTACTTCAATCTTTAGGTAACAAGTGTGTAATTAGTTTCTTTGGAATTGCATCACTTGATTGTAAATTGTTGATACTGGTAATATTATAGGTACATTTTTCTATGTTTTATTTTTAAAATATTATATTTCAGATTTTGAAATTTTATATTTCATTTATTGTATTTTTAATGCAGTTCTTTTAAATTGGGAAGAGGAACATGTATATCTATATAAAACAAAAAATTATTATTATTATGCATGAATTACAAATTTAAATGTATTGTTTAGAAAATAAGTAATTTTAGAGTTGATGGAAAACTAATTGTCCTCCAATTTCACGAAAAGAAAGTTGAGTTTTCTGCACATGTCGTGCAAATAATATTTTTTTCTCTAATGTGTAAAGTAGTTACAATTAACTTTTTGAAATGTCTGATCAAGGTTATCTTCGAATTGTACATGTTAAGATTTTAGCTCGGCCCATTCTTTTAAATTAAAGCTGGGAAAAATATTCAATTAATCAAAAAATAATCGATAATCAATTACGTTGATTTTTGTTTTCAAAATCGATTAATCGGGTAGCGATCATTTCTACCGATTATCGATCATTATCATTTTTAGTCGAGGGAACAGGTAAAAATCGCCTGGTGCAAGGTTCTGAGAATAGGACAGGTTGGTGACATTGTTCTTTACAAGATAGTTGTTCTTTAGTATCTGAAGGGTTTCAGATAATGATTTCTCCAGCAGAACACAGAATTTCACGTTTTCACTGTACTCGAAGACGAAATTCTAAATCTGACGAACGGATAGCTAGAAACAACCTGCAGCTTTCGCAGACAATAATTAATGGGTGCCGGGTGGCTTGACGCGTTCCCTAGCTGGCTACCAATCTAAGAAAAAGAACCTGTTTGGCTATAGGTAACGATTGTGGGTACTTTTTGTACCATTGTAAAAGAGCTAATCTATTGATTTCACAATTTTGGACAACCTCGCTAGTATTACTGACTGACACAGTAATCGAGGTATCGTCAGCATACTGAATAAAATTTGGAGCAGCCAACCAAGCCGTTGAGATACACAACAAATAAAATTGGAGAGAGTACTGTTCCTTGTGGTGCTCCTTTAATGTCTGATAATATATTATTATAAACAATGATATCGTTTTAAATGTTTAATGACACGAAGTTGTGTGTGCCAATCTATTTTGTAAACAGATTTTGGTAATAATGGTGACATATTTATACAGTGCGGGCGTTTTTTAGGCTAACAGTAATTTCTAAAGTATTTAAACATTTTTGAGAATACAGATGATTGCGATACTGGTCTAAATTTGTTTGTTTCCTTTGTAACCTTTTTTGTGAATTGGTGTGATTTTACAGAGTTTAAGTTACGAATGACATATTTATAAGGAAAGCATAAGTTAAGAAAATAGTGACTGGAGAACTTTCTATTTGTCTTGCGCCTGCATCTGTCGCTTTTGGAAAAACCTAGAAACAGGGATTCCCGCTTCTATAGGTATATGTTATTCTAAAGGATGCACAGTGTTGTAGATACTTGGAATTCACACATTCACACTGCACTTTTGGAAATTTTGGTTTTAATTTCAAATTATTCATAATATACTGCGGTTTGGTGTTCGGTTTAAACCGCGATGCGTATAAGAAGGCCTTCTTAAGTGCGGCTTTCAGTTTTGATTTTTTGCTTGAGTTGCCGATAATACTAATGTATAGCCTTATTTTCTTCTGTTTAGTATTATCTCTGGTATTGCTTGAGAATTAACAATATCTTATACGCTAACTGGTGGCCAAACTGGCGAGAATTATTTGTTTATACAATAAACACAAGATGTCGATCTTGAAATCGACAGGAGCCAGGAGAGGGATTATGTAAACCGTAGTTAAAAAATTGCTTAAACATAAAAGTTTGTTCACTGCATTTTAAAAGAAAGACTTTATATTTACAGATACTAATATAAAAATAATACGGAACTATTATAATTCATCACAATATTACTCAATATCCTAGCTTATAAATCCGTATTGAATTTAATTAATCCACAGAAAAATGGTATTTGAACAATAATATAAAAATGATCTCGGTGGCTGTAAAAGCTTATACCACAAATTGTATTTTTGATTTTAATATTTTGATGACATATTTGTACCGTGCGGGCGTTTACCAGGCGTCACCTCACGGGCACTCATTGTTGGCGTGGAGGGTGCATGTCATCATCATTACCGATATCTGCGTACAAAGCAGATTGACACACCCAGCAATGGGTAATATGCCATGATGATATATTTATATTTATTTATTTATTTTAATATTTTAAAATTGTCATTAATATTTGCAGTACAAACCAATAACTTAGTTTTATATCACTGACTATTACAGCCACTTTTTACCTTGAGCATATTAGGTTTATTTACATTACAAAATATTAATCTCTGTACATGTCGTGGCTTCTGGGTACCTAAATTGTTCGATTCTATTTTATTTCATTTTAAATACTGTTTAAATCTACTTTACTCGTAAACCTGTCTATGTACATACTCGACCGACAAATTAAACAGTACTCTTTCGAGATCAGCTGTTTGAGCAGCAATGCCATAGGTACTATTAGTTCACAATTATCTCTGGTAAATGGTAAAGCTATTATGTCTGGTAGATATAATAGTACTAAAACTATTATAATTACCCCTTAACATTAGAATTAATTTTAATAAAAACTAAATACGTATTTCGAGAACTCACAGAGTTGTTAGGACCTCTGGCATGGTTGACATATTGAGTAATCTTGACTACTCTGTTTAAATTTCCCTTGTACTACTGATGATGGGAAATTAGTTCTCGAAATACGTATTTAGTTTTTATTAAAATTAATTTTAAGGTTAAGGGGTAATTATAATAGTTTTAGTAATATTTAACCTTAGACTCCATATATTATTAATTTTTAATATATAATAGTGTTAATTGTGTAAATTTGCCAACTTGTTAATTAGTTTATGATACAGATGACCTTGATTCAGACATCTAAAAAAAAAAAACTATACCTGTTACGCCACACAATGATTTCGGTGCGTGAAGTCTGACTCACAATGCATTTCGTGTGTAGTTCACTTCAGTGTTACTTTTTGGCACGGATTCATATTTGAATACATTGCTGTGATGGTTTTTTGACATTTGATTCTGCAGGCAAAATATTTTTGAATTTTAAATTCTTCATGTGCAATAAATGCGTGATGTCTTTTTTCTACTCGTGTAAAAAAGTTAGCCTCACGCACTTCACACACAATACTATTATAGTAGAAGATGTAACCAGTCTTTATAGATATTTTTAAAATATAGGTATTTGCTTCTAAGAAGTTGTAAATTTATTTTAGACCTTTCTGGACAGTTAGGCATTAGCAGCCGTAATCATAGCAACTACATTATTCCACACTTGTTCCCGGGATAACTATTCCACATAGATTAAATTTAAAACTGGTTTAACATTTCGGTTTTCGGTATTCATACTTTACATTTATTGGGTTAACTATTCCAGATAAAACGTATGGCAACATTATATTTTTATTCTATTTGACGTTTATGCTTGAACAAAAATATGAATTGATTTGTTTTTGTGAAAAACAGGTACGAATACGGTAAGTTTTGAACTTATAATTACAATTTGCTATCTTGTATCAAATACACTCATGGCCAAAAAAAACCGGACACCCAAAAAAGTTATTTGTCCACTTGTAACAACCGAAATATGGGTTTATTTTTTTATTATCTGTAAATTAAGATGAGAAAATAAAAAAAGTTTAGCAAAGACTTTATTTATTAAGAAAAGTTCCTGATACAGAAAAATGAACAAAAGTAACAAATTTCTTTTTCCTTATTAATTAAGTTTTATAACTAAGTATGATTTATTTTGAGTAAAGAATGGGGTGTATTGTCTCCCCGAGCTGTAAAGACTTCTACCATAAGATTTGGTAAACAGTAAATACAGTTGGTAACTCTTAGTGTTAATTATTTTTTTATTCTTCTAAAAACGGTACTGTTAGTTGTTGAATGGTATGGATTATCCATGCTGAACTCTTTGTTTTAACGTAATCCCATATTTTTGGTAGGGATTGAAGTCAGGGCTGCGATCTGACCATCCTAATAATCGAATGTTGACTTATTTTAAATGCTGCTTTGTTATATGTGTAAAGTTAAGACGCAAGTTGTCAACTTTTAAGATGAAATTCTCGGGAAAAAATGGAGCAAAAGGTAGTACGGAGACAGCTGTGCATTCAAAATATATTTTGCTGCGTTTAGCATTTAAGGGTTCGAAGCAATTAAATTTAGGCAACCAATTTGAAAATGGAAGATTGTAATCGTCAATTATTAAAAAGTAATCATCAGTGTAATTTTTAATAATGTCGCCGTATGTAGATGGCTGGTATAATCTTCACAACTGGATGATGGCGGAATATAAACACAGCAAATGTTTATTTTGAAGTTGACACGTAACACTGTAACCATAAGTCTTCAGCAGTGGAGAGCCAGTCCAGTCATTGCACAGATTTAAATTTAAATTAGAACACCGCCGCCAAGAGATTTTAAGCAGTCCTTTCAACATAATATACAAAATAGTTTCTAATATCACAAATTTCCGAGCTTAAAACACTATTATTAAACCAAGTTTCAGTCAAAATTACCAAATCATATCTAAGTTCATAGTGCTTTAATGATTTTGAACATATATTACCAAAATGTTAGAAGTATGAAACCAAATTTTTAATTATCTATAATAAATACGCTACAAATGACTATGGCCCGAATTGTAACCTACATTAAAGTAGCGCTATTTCAGCTGCCTTGCGGGCTAGTAAGGCAATTCACAATACGTGCGTTAAAAATGTCTATATCTCACTCATATCGTAAATAATTATTAAAAAATCATATTAACGTATTGCTTTCAATTAAATTTTGCCTCCAATCTCCAATGATATTTCTTATTGACAGGTCTCTTGCCTCTTGATCTCCAATGACATACAGGGTGTAGTCATACTACCCGACGTACTGATCATGGAACAAATTTTTTTTTCAAAAATTCGCACAAAATATTGCATCGTATTTAGAGTACATTTTTTCTACCACTGGTTGATAGGTATTCTTAATAATAATATTATTCAAATCTACTAATGCAGGTAATTGTTTACACAACATGTAATAACGGTATGATATTCTGTAATTAATAATTTAATTTAATTCGATAGGGATAGGGCATTCTTTCGTAGATATTACTGTTAATTATCAATCTTTGCTGGTTTAATGTTCTGATTATGCAGCGAATTGCAGTTTAGTGTAGTTTTTGTGAAAATGAATGCATTGTACCGTGATAGAGAGTTAGTGGACATGCTGCTAATTTATGGAGAAGCAGGGTAAAATTCTTTATTGGCACAACGTCTGTATGCTGAACGTTTTCCTTTATGGCGGTGTCCCAATCACCGTTTATTTGTGTGGATCACCCATCTTTGCGACCTATTCGTGGAAGAGGCGGTGACCACCAACGACAACGTATTAATATTGAAAATGCTGTTTAGATGCTGTAGGAGCTGAACCAAACATTAGCACCCGGAGAATGTCTCGGCAATTAGCAGGAGTAAATCATTATTCAGTATGACAATTTTGAGAGATTACTACCATCCATTTCATTTTCAACGAGTTCACGGGATTACAGAACCTGACCATCATTTCTGAGTAACGTTTTGCGATTGGTTGTTACAACAACATGCTCAAAACCCTAATTTCCCCTCATACATGATATTTTCTGATGAGGCAACTTTTACGAGAGAGGGAATTCATAATATTCATAATTCTCATTATTGGAGCCAACACAATCCACGTGCTGTTGTACGAGGTAGTTTCCAGCATCGCTTTTCAATAAATGTTTGGGCAGGTATTGTAAATGGGATGTTACTTGGGCCGTACATTCTACCAAATAGGATGATTGGTGATAATTATTTATTATTATTGCAGAATACAGTTACTTGAAGATGTGTCTCTTAATGTGCGCCAACGAGCATGGTTTCAGCACGATGGTGCGCCAACGCACTTTGCTCGAAATGTGCAAGAACACTTGAATCAAGTTTTTCAGGACAGGTGGATTGGTCGCGGTGCTCCTGTAACTTGGCCTGCTTAGATCCCCTGATCTAAATACGCTGGATTTCTATTTCTGGGGCCATTTAAGTCACTTATCCACATCATTTCTGTTAACAAAAATCGGATCGAAAATTCCGTGCAACAAAATTCGTGTCACATGCACTTCATCGTTTCTTCAACATACTGCAATGTGTGTAGCAATGAATGGTGCTATTTTTGAACAATATTTGTAATTATTGTACTTAGAGTCATCAGATATGTGTTTAGTAATTTAGAAAATTATCTTCAAATTAAATAAAATGCATTGATATTTAAAATTATTGTGTATTCAAAACTATGATTATCTCTAAATTGAACGAACATTACGTAATGTTACTTTGATAACTAATTTCATTTAACAATTCTTTCTATAAAGTACGCTACTCCAGTGGTCCTAAAAATGTTCACTTTGAGTAAACCACCCTTAATTTTGCGAATTTTTGAAAAAATCTTTGTGTTCCATGATCAGTACGTCGGGTAGTATATACCATTTCATTTTTTCCCCGGAGCATGATTATACCCTTTATAAATTTAGTCCAAAATATAATGTAGAATAGTAATTATAGTAAAAAAAATAATTATTTAAATAATTGACAATTTATTTTCTCTTATAAAAGGAGAGAGACAAACTTATTGATTGTTTTATGCTCATTTTGTTTAAAATTTAAAACAATCTTTAAAAATTGAAACTAATTCAATTACCCTCGTATTGATTAATGAAAAATCACTATTCAATGTCATGTATTACACATTTCAAATAATAATTGCAAATAACTCCATTACATTATATACGCTTGAG
The DNA here is from genome assembly GCA_963082715.1 of Harpalus rubripes. Classification (NCBI taxonomy): domain Eukaryota; kingdom Metazoa; phylum Arthropoda; class Insecta; order Coleoptera; family Carabidae; genus Harpalus; species Harpalus rubripes. The sequence continues at coordinate 13,751,262 of OY720459.1, read as the reverse complement.
TGTCTGATCGCGAATCTAGGGACCCAGGTTGCATATTCGTAACGAGCGCACGTTGTAGCAACTTCGGATTGCACAATTCGGAAATGGATCGAGCGCATCAAAGTTACTCGCTATAACGCGTGCTGAAACAAGTACTCGTTTTGCATTATCTAATTATAATATAAATGAGACTTTTTCGCTTACATATTTTTTAAAAAATACTGACAATAACGATAATCTAACGCACGAAAGTCAATTTGACGAAAGTCGGGTGATTACATTAATATTGAATTCCATGCATTTGTATCGAGCGCGCGTTGCAGCCAGTTATGTGCGCTCGATCCATTCTCGAATCGTGCATTCCGAAGTTGCTGTAGCGTGCGTTCGTTACTACTGTGTGTGTTAGTATAAATATAAACATTCGCAAATGTTAAGAGAATTATTTCTGTCTGTCAAAATCTTTTATTCATTGTGAAATATCTTACTATTTCGTTCTTAGTGTAATTTTACCCTGTTTTCAATAATTGTGAAGTAAATTTTTATAATAATAAAGAAATAAATATTGAAAGTACTTTCGCTCACTCGTCATAAGAATAATTAGAGTTGAAAAAACAGAAAGTTTCAAGGTCTGTATCCAAGTAAGAAACAACAATTTCAATAGAAGGATTAAACAAAATATATGGTACACTATTTACACTTAAGTTTATAACGTATGTCTCATAAGTTTTGGCACAAATTTCAACAATTTTTTGTTTTGTAATACTAAATACATTCACTTAGGTCCTGTTTTATCATTGCTAATTAACATTTAAGTCATAGTTAACTAAGATTTATATATTTGATCTGTTTTACAAGTAGTAGTTAACCACAAATGTGCTAATTATCTTTGAATATAGATAACTAATACCTACTCTGGAAGGTAAGTTGTAATTAACAAGTGATATGCGGTTGTTATTATTTTTGTAAAGTGACAGGAAGATGACAAGTGACAGGTTACTAAAATGTTTGATTGGGATTTTGATGCCTTTGATGATCATAACAAAATTTTATTAAGGCGTCTTAAAATTTATTGTTCGAGAGGTGTAGTATCAATTAAATATTTCAATATTTGTTATTTCTACAAAATTTTGGGGTTTTCTATCAATAGGGCTGTTGCAGGAACTTTTATATGCCTTGTAAGTATTAAATTTAAAAAGATATCATTATTTAAATAACCTCAAATTTGAAAGTATTACCAAATATCCATTAGATATTTTACAATTAATCTTTGAAATTTGGATAATATTTTAAAAAAGTCACGTGATCTGAAACAGAATGTTACGTTACAGCACATACATCTTCATCGGTTCCAATTGGTGTCAATTCTTTGTGTTTTGTTACAAGTGTTGAGAGTTATGATAAATATATTGTCAAAGTTGTCAAACAAGTCTGAAATTTCGTGTTAGATAATAAAAAATGCAATATAATATGGGTAATTTTCAGTATTGTATTGTGCCTTTTTGCAAAAATGCTGCTAGGAGCAAACCTACTATTGAATTTATAAATATGCCAAAAGATGCGAAGAAAAGCAAATTGTGGCTGGAACAAACAATCGTTTTCTGATATAAATTTAGCTACCATCCAGCTATCGACTGTCCGATTTAACTTGAGTGTAGTCTATTAGCCATTATTACTTTATTACTCCTTTATAATGGAAAATATCAGCGTCAAATGTCAAATTAGAGACTATCGCCTACGTTTATTTATGTAAATAACAAATATAAGCGAAGGTGATGGAAAAAACTGTTTATCTATTGGCTGTGAATGACGTAATGTATGTGCTTCTACGACACAGGAGTGGGGGATTGTTTTCAGGACTATTTTTGGCGCTAGTCTTTTTATTACATTATTTACGAAAATAATAACAAATTATTAGAAAAATAATTATTAATAAGAAAAATATTGCATAAACTTTCATTTAAAATACTTTTTGAAAAATGTGAAACAGGCTCATTCGTAGCAAAGGGCGCGAGCAGTCACGTGACTTTGTTGGCCTTGACAAGCAGATATGGGGGCCGGTGTCAGAATGACAGCTAGTAATTATGTCAAATGTCATAATTTCTCATTTCAAATTTCATGATTTTCCAATTCCATATACATAGTTTATTTCCAGATTTATTTTTGAGTGCATCAGCATTTCGAAAGACACCCGTTTTATTTTAGCTATTAAATCAGTGGCGGCGCTAAGGGGGGGCCAGGGTGGGCACGTGCCCACCCTAGAAAGTCTTGTGCCACCCAAGTGCCCACCTACTACATTATTTGTATTTATACTTTTTTAATAAAATTAATAGGACAGAAATTATAGCCCTATGAAAATTTCACCATTGTACATATTACCTGTAATTCATAAAAAAGTAAACACCCGGTATATGTAATTATTTAAATTTAGATACAGGTGTCTTTATATCGTTTTATGTGTGTATATGAAAAAAAACTATATAGGTAGGTATCTTTATTATTTAAAATAAATGGGTGCCCAATAGGCGCGTATACACGGGTGGGGAGATTAAGAGGGTAATTACCCCTCCCATGACTTGATAAAAAAATCAAACAAACGAAAATATTATAATTTAAGATTAAGAATAAAATTTAATAATGTATTTTGCACAGCTAATATATCATTGCTTGTTTTTCAAATATAAATTTTGATTACGTAGTATGGATGTCAGTTAAAATATAATTGCAATAGTAGAAGTGCAGGTGATATTCAATTTTGACAGTTTATTCAGGTAAGTTAACAATCCGTTAAATATATTCACTTTTCTAATCTGATCTGGCAATTTATTTTTGTACATGAAAGGGGGAAAACATGCAGCTTCACATTCATTGAAAAAATGTAACGTTCAATAATAAGACATTTAACATTGGATGAAAAAAAAAATAGCCTGCGGCGCCTTTTTTTCTGGTTACCTTTGCATAACCTATTACGACCCCCCCCTGATAGATAGATGCTTCTTTTTTAAACGCAGAAAAAAAAGCATCCGTGCACGATTTTTTTCTAGCAAACATGCACTTATTTTTGAATAATTTTTATAATAAACGATGAATTTTTGTCTAGCTCATTTTCTCTATTTTTGCCTGTAGCTAATAAACGGTTAATGCTAGCAATTTGTACGTTGAAAATTTAGAATCTACATGAAATTCTCTATAATATACATCAGCAGACATATTTGTATATAGGCTGTTCCAAAAGTTACAGTCAGTTAAACATACACTTATTTTTGAATAATTTTTATAATAAACGATGAATTTTTGTCTAGCTCATTTTCTCTATTTTTGCCTGTAGCTAATAAACGGTTAATGCTAGCAATTTGTACGTTGAAAATTTAGAATCTACATGAAATTCTCTATAATATACATCAGCAGACATATTTGTATATAGGCTGTTCCAAAAGTTACAGTCAGTTAAACATACACTTATTTTTGAATAATTTTTATAATAAACGATGAATTTTTATCTAGCTCATTTTCTATAATTTTGCCTGTAGCTATTAAACGGTTAATGCTAGCAACGTGTACGTTAAAAATTTGGAAGCTATACATGAATACATTAGCAGACATATTTGTATATAAGCTGTTCCAAAAGATACAGGCAGTTAAAAGTACACTTATTTTTAAATAATTTTTATAATAAACAACGAATTTTTGTCTAGTTCATTTTCTCTACTTTTGCTTGTAGCTTCTAAACGGTTAAAGCTAGCAACTTGTACGTTGAAAATTTAGAATTTACATGAAATTCTTTATAATACACATCAGCAGACATATTTGTATATAAGCTGTTCCTTATTTTTGAATATGGTGCGTAGATGCTTCTTTTTTAAACGCAGAAAAAAGAAGCATCTATGCACGATTTTTTTAGCAAATATGGTGCATAGATGCTACTTGAAAGTAGGATCTATGCACGATTAATTTTTTTTGCGTGCATAGATGCTACCTGAAAAAGTAGTATATAGCCTGTTCCTTATTTTGAATATGGTGCGTAGATGCTTCTTTTTTCTTTGTTTAAAAAAGAAGCATCTATGCACCATATTTTTTAAAAAATCGTGCATAGTTACTTCTTTTGTCTAGTTCATTTTCTCTACTTTTGCTTGTTGCTTCTAAACGGTTAAAGCTAGCAACTTGTACGAAAATTTGGAATCTACATGAAATTCTCTATAATATACATCAGCAGTTATATTCGTATATAGGCTGTTCCAAAAGTTACAGGCAGTTAAACATGCACTTATTTTTGAATAATTTTTATAATAAACGATGAATTTTTGTCTAGCTCATTTTCTCTATTTTTGCCTGTAGCTAATAAACGGTTAATGCTAGCAATTTGTACGTTGAAAATTTAGAATCTACATGAAATTCTCTATAATATACATCAGCAGACATATTTGTATATAGGCTGTTCCAAAAGTACAGGCAGTTAAAGGTACACTTATTTTTGAATAATTTTTATAATAAACAATGAATTTTTGTCTAGCTCATTTTCTCTATTTTTGCCTGTAGCTAATAAACGGTTAATGCTAGCAATTTGTACGTTGACAATTTAGAATCTACATGAAATTCTCTATAATATACATCAGCAGACATATTCGTATATAGGCTGTTCTAAAAGTTACAGGCAGTTAAATATGCACTTATTTTTGAATAATTTTTATAATAAACGATGAATTTTTGTCTAGCTCATTTTCTCTATTTTTGCCTGTAGCTAATAAACGGTTAATGCTAGCAATTTGTACGTTGAAAATTTAGAATCTACATGAAATTCTCTATAATATACATCAGCAGACATATTCGTATATAGGCTGTTCCAAAAGTTATAGGCAGTTAAACATGCACTTATTTTTAAATAATTTTTATAATAAACAATGAATTTTTGTCTAGTTCATTTTCTCTACTTTTGCCTGTAGCATCTAAACGGTTTAAGCTAGCAACTTGTACGTTGAAAATTTAGAATCTACATGAAATTCTCTATAATATACATCAGCAGACATATTTGTATATAGGCTGTTCCAAAAGTTACAGTCAGTTGAACATACACTTATTTTTGAATAATTTTTATAATAAACGATGCATTTTTATCTAGCTCATTTTCTATAATTTTGCCTGTAGCTATTAAACGGTTAATGCTAGCAACGTGTACGTTAAAAATTTGGAAGCTATACATGAAATTCGCTATATTATACATCAGCAGGCATATTTGTATATAGGCTGTTCTTTATTTTTGAATATTGTGCGTAGATCAGAGGCGGCGCTAAGGGGGAGCCAGGGTGGTCACGTGCCCACCCTAGAAAGTCTTGTGTCCACCTACTACATTATTTGTATTTACACTTTTTTTATAAAATTAATAGGGCAGAAATTACAGCCATATGAAAATTTTACCATTGTACATATTACCTGTAAATCATAAAAAAGTAAACACCCGGTATATGTAATTATTTAAATTTAGATACCCCCGTCTTTATATCGTTTTATGTGTGTATATGAAAAAAAAACTATATAGGTAGGCATCTTTATTATTTAAAATAAATATTACGACCCCCCCCTGATGCCCAACCATCTTTTGATTGTGCCCACCCTATATTTACATCCTGGCGCCGCCACTGTATTAAATTCCCTTAAAATTTGTAGCCACACATTTATCTTCATGTCTCATTAAGTGCCGATTTTTCCCAAATTCGTCGCTAGAGACACTGACACTTAAAGTGTGCAAACAAATGTAATTTTGTTTATTAATTCTTCAGGCATTCAAGCTTATACCATAGAGTGCACATGTCATTTATAACTCGTTAAGATTAATAATACAAAGGAACGATTGTTTGTCATATATACAAAAAATCGCTAACATTTGCGAAAGACACAAAGACATGTACGGAATATTTGAAGTAATAACTGGCAAAATAGCAATTATATTAAGTATACTCAATTTTAAAATAAGATGTGATTCAACTATTGACGCATTTTACTGGGTTAACAAGTTTAATTCTGCAATTGGATTATTTTTATATTCATTTCCAATTATTAATGACAAGGTTCAATATCGAAAGAGGAAGCTACAAATATTTGACTATATAATATTCACTGGTAATTATTTAATATTAATGCAAACATGCCGTACGTATGCATGCCAATAAAGCAATGAGAGCACATACTATGTTTTACCTTCATCCTTTTCCTTTCCCAGCGTTAATCCATATAGCATGGTTCTACACTTTTTGAAATGTTTTGACAAATAAAGCCTAGTGTGAGCTTTTCGTCATGAAAATAGAAAATTGTATAGCGGTATGCCATATTTTTTGTGTGAAACCCGGTGCGAATGCCTGCTTCAGCTTATGGCTTTTGGAAATGAGGTTATGTTAAAAGTACAAGCTCTCTGAACTCTGGTGTCTACGCCTCTACGCTGAGCTATAATATTAATGGGAACGCTGACGTCATAAGGATATGCACAGCACAGTAAAATTCTATAACAAAAGTAACATTGTATATATAGCACTAGTTTCAGTACTTAACACTGATTTATACAAATTTTGGATCTTCATGAATATTTCACTCGAAAAATTTCAACCAATCACGTTGCAGTATTTTTTAAATTTCGCACAATGACAATCGAATATCAGTGAATATTTGCACTTGTGCGTATACCCGAGTATTTGCACAAGTGCAATACCTGAATATTTAAAATAAGAGTAAACACAAGAAACGCATCAACAAGAAATTAGCTATTTATTAAAATTACAATTTGTGAAAATACAATTATTATATGCAACTATGTTTTCTTCTGAATTTGTTTCATTCGTGTTCAGATTTTCTGTTTCTTGATTTCTTAAATTCTGAATTAGAGTTCTATATTGTTCAGAATCTATTTTTAGATAAGAACTGATGGAGCTGGTATTACTATTGCCTGTAACTTTTGTAATTAGATGTTCTCCCACTCCACTTTTGGCTAAATTTGATATAGCCATGGAAAGAATAGAATGATTCGTTATTTTGCATCGTTCACATCTAATCCTACTTGTTCTACTGCATCAGAAGTCCACATAGAAAGAATATTTCTTCCGACTAGAATATTTTTGAAGAAACCAACAGAACTCTTTTCCTTCCATGAGGGATTGACAGTCTCTTCTTTCCATAAGTTTATGAAATAATCTTTAAAAAACAAACAAACATTTGAAATTATTGTATATATAATTATTATGTAAATACCTATACTACCTACCTAACAGGGCATCGATTAGGATCTTTCTCATTTTGGACTAGCCTTTTTTTGCATTCAACGGCTGTGCTCCTCCCTGGCTGGTTTTGCTAAATACCAGATAATAAATAATCGTCCAGTAGGATTACCAAAATTATCAAATTCTTGTTTAAAAAATCTGATGTGGCCAGCACATTACCTTCCGTCAGTTCACGGATCACCTCAACTACACATAGGACAGTTAATGAATTTTTCGAAATACAAAATAGTGACATCTACAGATTGCTTCCATGAACTAACGCTCATTGTGATGGCTTGGTCGGCTTGGTAGTTTGTGACATAGGAGACATGTCATGTATAGATAAATTGAAATTTTGAATTTTTAAATTAAAAGAAATAAGAAAATTAAATATAAGTGCATACATATATTTTAAATAATCACAATACAATAACTATAAATTCATTTCTAAATAAATTTAAAATTACTTGTCAGATAGACATACACTTCTATTTTAATATTTGTTTATATGTAAGATAAAAGTATATTGGAAATGGTACGACATTTCATCATTAAATATAAAAGTAAACGTCTATTTGCTTCTTTGCATTGCACTTTATATAAAACAGCACAACGAATGTTCATCAGCTTATTGAATTTCGATTCCATATTACGTCAAAAAATATACATAGTTAATACACTTTAAAACTGGAGAAATCACGATATAAATGACTACTGGCACTATAACTAAAACTATAAACTATTACAAATTGAATTACCATATAATTAAAGATGTTATGTGACTTTATAATTCAAAATAATGCAAAATGTTTTGAACACAAAGGTGACAATCCATTTTCTTAAAATTTAAGCACTGTCGAGCATCTACAGTTTGCATCCTGGAACTATGATAGTGTTTTGGCACATTCATTTAGCTGTCCGGTGCCTGCGTCAGTTCTATGTACAGTGTGTTCAATAAAATTCCTAATTCGGAGTAGGCTATGAACAGAGAAACGTATGTCTGATCATTATTCAATTCAAAAGTCAAGAGGTCAAAATTGAACTTAAAATGTAATTTTAAAGAGAAAAGACAATAAAGAAGGATACAGCATATTGACATTCGCCGTTTTCTAATTTATTTCGATTTCTAAAATAAGATTCAAGAAGAAAAGCTTTGATTTCTTTAGATAACATTTTTGACAATATCTTATGTCAAATTGACATTGAATTAAATATTTTTAAATTGACATACGTTTCTTTGGTCATAGCTTACTCCGAGTTACGAATTTTTTTGAACAGACTGTATTTTGTACAAATTTCATACAGAAAGTTTTTTTGCAAATGATTCCATATTTCCAGTACATTACCTTCAGTCAGTTCTATGTATTTTGTACAAATTCCATAGAGAAAGTTTCTTGTAAGTTTCAATATATTTCCAGTAAAATTATAACTCAGACATATTATGTAAATTGCACTTTGACACTGACATTTGTCAATCAGAATTTTTTTAATGTAGTAGAAGTTCCCATGTTTCTTTATAATTTTTACCTTCCGTCAACTTTAGGTAAGGAAGGTATTGTCTTTGGTCAAAAAATTTGGTGGTGAGTTTTTGATGAATAAGCATGTTTTAGGGTTAAAAAAATTATAATTCTTTCGTATTCCTCTTCGTTACATCCATGTGAAGAGTTGATTAGACTTTGGTTATAATGAGGTGTTGCACGGTTTTTTTTTCTTTGCTTTAATCAAAAGAATAAGAAAAAATATTTAGCCCCTATTTTTTATTTTTTTCGTATTATTCTTTATTCATGAGAAAATTGTCTTTGAAATTATAATGTTCGAATTTCCGCTTCCCCTTTCGCCTGATGACGTCAGAATAAAACTAACCAATGAGGGTGTGGCTTATATTTGCCTCCGACGGAATTTAAACGAGTGACAGTCATGATAGCTGTCAACGTGCTGTCAACTACTACTGATTTTTGTATTTGGAAATAATCAAACATGGTTGTAAAAAAGTGTTTTGTGCAGTGTGCCCAAATAGAACTGATAATAGGGAAGCATAAAACATAGTGCCTCAAAACGAAGAAAGAAGAATGAAATGGTTGTCGCAAGTAAAGATAAAAACATAAAATCAAAACTTCTTTGTTGTAAAGATCATTTCGATGTAAATATAATTATTTTTATAATTAAATAAGAACTATTGAATACATTTATTTTTTAGCTGGAAAATGATGTACTTAGGCTATACCGGCTAATCTTTGCACTATTGGACCATAAGAGAGATTGATAAATCCAGGATAAAATATTATTAGACGGTATTGCTTAAGACCACTACTGACGATAATGTCAATCTCCAACTGAAGAGGATCTATTCCAAACAATGTGTCGCTGGAATATGTCATATATGTTTTAATAATATTGTATTCTGTATGTTCCTGACACGAAATAAATCCAAAAGTCTAAATAGAAAATAAAGTGTGTGTCATAAAGTGTCAGGTGTCAACTAAAATGGGAAAAAGAGAGAACGGGGCAAAATTACTCAGAAATAAACAAAGAAAACATGTTGGAGATAAATAAATGTAAAAATAATATATGGGATTAAATTTATAATGAATTTAATTAAATTAATGTTGACATGTGTCAAATTCATTTGACACAATAAAATTTACTTCCTCGAACATCGGTGGAGTAATTTATTCTGTAGATTTACTTAGCTAGTATTTTTATTCTTGTTTTGACGAAAATCTCTGGACTAAACTATTTTACTTCAGGAATAAATTTTACTTTGCTAGTGTCAGACCTTATGTCACACAGTTGTCATTAAAGCAATCATTGACGATGTATAATACATTTGTTTTTTTTTATCATCTTTCCAGTTTTGTCATTGGCTAATATATGTCTGATGCCACAGACAGTGTAATTTTGCGCCAATTCAAAAAGTATATTTTTAAACTGCTACTGTGCTTAATATATACAGAAATTTGAACAGAAAATCATATTTAATCACACTGTAGAACATACTTATTCAAATTTCAGAAGAAAAAAGATATGTTAATTTTTTTTGCAACACCTCATTGGCCAACCGGAAGTACCCTCATTTGAAAATTTTAACAGTTTTCTTGAAAAAACGATGTTAAATATCATTTTTTACATTTTATATTATAAATATTATAAAATATTCTATTCTATATACGATTTTAATGCATTTTATATTTCATATTAAATGGATATAGAGTTAAAAAATTATAAAGAAATTAAATATCATATATATTAGTCAGCTATGCTTTAACTCTGGAAACAGCTGCTATATTAAGAAAATTCTAATCAAAAGGTGTCAATATCAAGTGCAGTTGACAGTATGTTTGTGTTATAATTTTACTGGCAATATAAGATCTTTTGTTCTGTATGGAATTTGTATAAAATACATACAACTGCCTTAAGGTAATGTACAAGAAATATAATCTTTTGCAAGGAACTTTCTGTATGACATTTAGATTTTTTAACTCTATATCCATTGAATATGAAGTATAAAATGTAATCAAATCGTATAGAGAATAAAATATTCTTAAATATTTATAATAACAATAAATGTGAAAAAGTGATATTTAACAGCATTTTTCAAGAAAAGCTGTTAAAATCTTCAAATTAGGGTACTTCCGGTCGACCAATTATAACCAAAATCTAATCAGCTCTTCATATGGATCTAAATAAAAGGAGTTATGCTATCCGAAAAAATCGCCACACACACATACATACATATATACCGTGTGTCTATTTTAAAGGTGTACATAGGAGATTAACATGGGAAATCAGTTTTTTGCAATTTCCTGCTCGCCTAATTATTTTAAGCAAAAATGCGTCAAATAAAAGTTTTAGGGTATAAAATTCTACATCTAAAACAATAAACAGAATTACCTTTACATGCTTTATAACGACAGAAATTTAATATGAAAATGTCGAAAATTACGTTGAAAATATCGACAGCCATGGAATTGAACAAAAAATAAATAAATGTTTTATCTGTCACGGGATCTGTCACAACGTAAGTTAACTTCAAGGAGGGAGGAGGATCGTTAACTTATTTGCCGTTTCTGACAATTTGATTTGAACAAATATCGTTAATTATGGCAATAATAGATATATAAAATTAATAAAGAAAGTTAAGAAAATACAGTTTTGTTTAAATAATATGAAAATATCAAAAATTCAACATTGCGCAACAAAATTATGTATGATGCTGTTATGTACTCTCAACTCATTTCCAATACATCTACCTTCGTACTACAGAAGGGGTCTACACTTATTCCTAACACTCTTTCTTAGAGTAACGCATGTTATGCTCGTCGTATATTCTGATTACGCGGCTCACGATATTTTCATATTTAATTTCTGTCGTTACAATGCATGGAAAGGTAATGCTGTTTATTGACTTAGATGCAGAATTTTATGCCCTAAAACTTTTACTTGACGCATTTTTTCTTAAAATCATTAGGCGAGCAGGAAATTGCAAAAAACTGATTTCCCATGTTAATCTCCTATGTACACCTTTAAGAAAGACACACGGTATATACACACACATACAAACAAACATTCATCCATACATATATACATACACCATGTAAAAATAGTAAAATCGTATTCAAGGGACCCTAAAACGTGCTTATTCATTAAAAACTCATCATCGAATTTTTTGACCAAAGACAATACCTTCCTTACTTAAAGGGGACGGAAGGTAAAAATGTCGTTAAGCAATTGACGGCTTCACCTCCTCGCCAAGCTAATTCATACGATATTATGTGATAAAACTTGCGTTGCAACCCGTCTGGTGTATTTTCATCCCACAAGTTTATTATTTTTTCATTTTCTTCTGCACTTAGCGCCGCACTAGTTTTTCTTTTTTTCAGGAAATTCCTGTAGTTGTTTCCTTTTGGCATCTCGTGCACTGCGTGCATTTGAAATGTAACATCTTTGAAAGGATCAAACGAAATATTGAAGTTGAAAAAAATTACTTCCAAAACGCTCATTATTACTCATTTTTAATACAATTTCACACCAGTAATGAAAAATTTACATTTGTTTAATAACGTTTCTAAGAAGATTGTTTTATTGCTTACGCTTACACTATTTGATAAATACATATTTTTTTTATCTAACATTGCATTGGACGTTTATCAAGTGTTAAAAAACTGACAACTGACGTTTATGTGACAGATTAAAACAAATATTAAATATTCTTAAAAATAATAAAAATATCGAATGTGAAGTTTTTCTCGGGAAATATTCTACAAATATACCACTTGTGCATGTCAAATACAATCAGAATATATTAGCTCGTGCACTCGAGAAAATATTCAGGTATTTGCCGTGCACTTGTGATATAACTATTGAATATTGTTATAGGGTATCCAGCCAGTCTAAGGTACAGCTACTAGATAATACATAGCTGACTCGTCCGCCATACTAGAGCCATAATGAAAGCAGTAAATTATGAAATAAAAATACATTTTTATAAGTTTATGTAGTAAATATTTTTCATAATTAAATATAATTTCCATATTTGCCATATTATATTTATTTGAAATAATAAAGCAAGAAAAATTACGGTTTGTTAAGATTTTAGGGGCTAGATAAAAATATACTGTAACGTCGCCGCCACTGTAAGCGAGTGTATATTTATAGCGGTGACGTAATCGCGCTAGTAGCCGAGCAACGTAAGCAGACAGGTCACAACGTATTTAATTACTTCAGGTCGCCTGTACCTTTTGTGTTATTATGCGGTCGAATATTCTAGGGCTTTCCTAGAAAATAATGGCAGCTGTATATAAGGGGCGTAGCTATGCTCGAGGGACACGGTCACATACAGTTAGTTACATACATTCATACAGTTAGTCACATGGAGAGACATAGAGATGTTCACATAGAGTGATAGTGAGTTTGAGAAGCACAGCAGTATCGTAGTGAGCGTATGCAGTAAGTGTCGAATGGAGTAGGCAATCTGAAAGTTATTGGTATACTGGGATAGCTGTGGATGTGGATACTCAGTAGTGTTGACGAGTATTGGGAAGCTATAGTGTACGAGGACAGTATAACGGCGAGTCTGGAACTTACTGATATATTGGGATAGCTGTGAAAGTGAATACTCGGTAGTGTTGACGAGTATTGTGAAGCTAGGTATACAAGGACAGTAACAGCGAGTTGGAGTCGATACTCGGCATTGGTGTAGAAGAATTATGGCATACGAATAGTTGGTGATACTGAGGCTGCGGATAGAGAAAGTTTGTTACATAAATAGACAGACAGTGAGGTAAAAGGTGAGACTTCTGTCCGAGCAGTTGAATATACAGACGCTGTTGAGTCAGTTGAGTATATAGACGCTGTGGAGGTCGGTAGGCGGACAGTTGAACATAATATAAGTATATAGTGATATAAATAAAGTGATATAAATATCGCGTAAACAGTCTTCAAAGATCTGCAACAGACTGACAGTTTAAGATTGGAACGCATAGTGAAATAAATAATTAGTAATATCGTGGAAATAAATAGTAGTGATAGTGGTTAAATAAATAGTGTTAGTGTGCTAGTTAATTATAGTTTTAGTCTTAATTAGTTTTTAGTAATTGTTTAATATTAGTAATAGTAATTTTCATTATAGTTTAATAAACACTTAATTTTAATTAATAATAATTGTCTAATATTTACACTTCACCTAAATAAATGTAACGGAGGGTGCGTAGGGTGTAGTGAAAAGCACCCTCGTTGACGTACTGAATTAAAACGCAGACAGCCACAGTAAGAATATAAATAAAGTTATACTTACCTGTGTCACTACGCTGGCCTGTGCTGACACTGGAAAGGAGTTGACGGGATTGATGCACAATTAATTTAAGTATTTTTTTTGAAAATAAATAAATTATAATTAAAATTTAGAACAAATATTACACGTAAAAATTACATAGTACGACTAAGTTAAACCAAATTATAATAAGAAATAATTGAAAGAAACTATACGACTGTTCGCCTCCACGATTGGGCTGAGAATCCCTCTCGATTGTGGATACAAACAGTTCCTAGTCTAGTTCAATTGACCACGTAAACAATTTCGCTTTTCTCCAATATTCGACAAAATATTGAGCGGAAGATCGCCCGCCGCATGTCAGCAGTTTGCAACAGTCACGGCGTTCGTTCGAAGGAAATACTGAATTACAAAAATTTAGAGTTTACGCACGTGGCTGTTACATAAATCAGAAACATTACAATATGTATTACATAAGTACCTGTAAAAATTATAACCATTTCTCAAATGATTTGCACAATTTGCAGCAGAATAACCCGTCATTGTAGATTATTTCTATGATTACTTAATTCTGTAACACTGACTGAATGATTGAAGTGGCTCCATAATGGCGAGTCAGCTGTAATTTATCTAGTAGCTATAGTCTAAGGGTTTACGTCATCGTTTATTCTGCAAAGTACGAATATATTTATAATATCTGCATCGGTATCACTAGGCATTCTTCCGCACAAAATGATGTGGCCAGCATCAAACACACCTTCTCCTTGCGATACACATTTAGAGTTTTCTCTAGTACCTAATATTTAAAATACTCTAGAAGTCCTAGCTTCATATATCCTGACACAACAATATATAATATAAAGACAGTAACTTACCATATACAGCCATACATCATACAATGTAAACAATACCCCAGGTTAAAGTTTCAATATAGGCCGTGTGTAGCGCTGACATCTACGATGGAATCGCGAATACTTTTACCGCTTGAATTGTTTGCAATGTAAATAGTGGCGACATGAAATGAAAATACATTCCAAAAGAAAAGTCATCTTCTACAAGTATAACCATTCATTTATGTATTTGTTTATTAATATATGTACTTGTTTGAGGTTATCAAACAAAACTATGCGCTTTTGTAAATAAAACTGATCGTATTAATAAATAATGTTTAAATATGTATTTAAATTCAAATTTTTGATGATTTTTTTGTATTTGTATACAATAACAGCTATGTCTATCTATCGCTGCAAATAGTAAGTATAATGGCGCCAACAACTACCAGTTGGGATGTCAAACGAAACATGAAAAATATTAAAGTCACTAAAATATCAGTATCTTTGGTGAAAAATTTTTTTGTAACTCCTTTCGAGAGGGTTTTTTTTAAAGTTATCAAAGATTTTTTCACATTTGACGTCTAAATAGGGGATTTGGACGGTCAAAGCCAGTGGATATACTAAAGTACCGCCATGACGGCCATCATTGCAATGTTAAAGAAAATAAACTAAAAATTTGCCGCTGAAAATGCTTTGTTGCTGTGCAATGAATAGTCATCATAATAAAAGTGGAGCCAATAATTTATCGAAATATGCAATGCTTTGTGAAGTAAGAATTTTTAATGTAAATAATGTTGTTGAAATTAACATTTTCCATTATTACAGAATAATATTACAGCATAAAATATATTTCTCTATCATTTGATATTTTTGTTAAAAATAATAAAATATTGTAATGTTTCTATAAATTTGGATGAAGTGTAAATATTAGACATTTATTATTAATTAAAATAAGTGTTTATTAAACTATAATGAAAATGACAATTGGTAATATTAAACAATTAAAAAAACTAATTAAGACTAAAACTATAATTAACTAGATAACACTAACGTTATTTATTTATTTAGATATTTATTTATTTATTTATTCAACCAATTAATACTACTATTTATTTTCACGATATTACTAATTATTTATTTCACTACGCGTTCCAATCTTAGACTGCCGGTCTGTTGCAGGCTCTTGTAGAGTGTTTACGCGATATTTATGTCACTATATACTTATATCACGTTCAACTATCCGCCTACCGACCTCCACAGCGTCTATATACTCAACTGATTCAACAGCGTCTGTATATTCAACTGCTCGGACAGAAGTCACATTTCACCTCACTGTCTGTCTATTTATGTAGCTAATTTTCTTCTTCCTCAGCCTCAGTATCATCAACTATCCGTATGCCACAATTCTTCAACACCAATGCCGAGTATCCACTCCAACTCGCTGTTACTGTCCTGGTATACCCTGGTATACCTAGCTTCACAATACTAGTCAACACTACCGCGTATTCACGTCCGCAGCTATCCCAATATACCAGTAACTTCCAGACTCGCCGTTACTGTCCTCGAACACTATAGCTTCCCAATACTCGTCAACACTACCGAGTATTCACATCCACAGATATCCCAGTATACCAGTAACTTCCAGAGTACCTACTCCACTCGACACTTTACTGCATACGCTCATTACGATACTGCTGTGCTATGTGAATATCTCTATGTCTCTTAATGTAACTAACTCCCGAGCATAGCTGCGTCCCTTTTATACAGCTACCATTAACTTCCAGAGAGCTCTAGAATGTTCGACCGCATAATAACAATGAACACAAAAGGTTCAAGCGACCGGAAGTAATTAAACACATCGCGACTTGTAGCCCGGCTGCTAGCGCGATTGCGTCATTGCTATAAATAGACACTCGCACATTGCTGCAGCGACGGCGACGGCGGGCGTTCTACGTTACAATATTATTGGTATAAGCAATAATTTTTTATTTAACTTACCATGGAAAAACTTCAAAACGCGTAGAACAAGATGTTAGGTAAGGTTTTGTAATCATTTCTTTTATAATTTGACATTTAAGGTAGTTGAGGTGATACGATCAAAGAAACAAATGATCAAGCAAAGCCGGATTGATTTTGAAAACATTTGCGTTTTCCCACGTACTTTAAATGGGTGAATTGAAAAAATAGTGGGCTTTGATATTCTGTAACAGTGTTATGGAATGTGTTCATTTTGTATTAGTTTTCAGTTACAGGATCTGTGAATTCCATAGTAGTATTAGCGAAATTTTTTGTAGATGACCAATAATTTGAAAATGCCCACATTACAGAAAGACATTGGGTGGTATCACCGTCAATCATTTATGAATTATTTTAGAGAAAAAAACTTGAAATATAAGTTGCGTACAATTAATTTTTCTATAACTGTTATTTGAAGTATATTTCTCTAAAATAATCCATAATCGATTGACAGAGTTAAAACACTTCCAGTCATCTCGCTTATCAGTCTTAATCACTTGTTCATGGTATAGCCCGTGTCAAATCTCATCAGCTGTTGCGCAGAAAACAAAACTCTATCTTTTTCTTTCTCTCTCTCTCCTATTGCCTAACCTTTCTCTAGCTGTCTCTCTTCTTGATCTGTGCATTTCATAGCTCATGACATTTGGCACCATCTGCCCTACCCTATATGATTAAACCGAGGATTAAACGTAAGATTAAATGCAATATTTACATCTACAAGTAAATCATTCTAAATAAATACTTGTTATAGTAATAATAAACTGAGTAATTGTATATTTCGCAAAACACACTAACTTTGATGTAAGATAATTTTTCTCAGTCATATTTAATCTTCTGAATTCAAGCTACCTTCTCAATTCTTTGACAATATTATTTCCAAATTTGGCACCTGATATGTACAATTTCTGGCTTTAAAAAATACATTTTGGCCAAAAATAGTGTATTTTTTAAAGTTTGAATAATGCTTTTTGTCTGCAAAGTTCACCAGAAGTGTCGGTGGTGTAGCGAATTATGACATCACTGTCGAAATCACCTATTTGGAAGAACGCCATTGATTTCAGCAAGGAAGCAAGTGCTTATAACTCCCGCGAATTATTCTTACTATGCGCAGATCCCCATTACGCATACCTTCTATCTCTAAATTGAAATGGTCTATTATTAGCGTCAGAAACGAAGATTAACTGACAGCTTCGCTCACTTTCAACACTAAAATCTTCGGGTATTCGTTTGATGCACTATTTGCACCGAAATCACATGACTGTCAATTGCACACTGCGCTACAACACACCACTTTTTTTACCGAACGCACCTATTGTAGTTGTAATCTTTGTTCAATTGCTGAGATTGATTTACTCTGCAAAAGTTTGATAGTATTGTTTATATGATACAAATATACAAAGGTGCATAATTATTTAATTGATATATGCCTGGTTTCATTAAAGTTGATTAAAATATTAATCAATGATTAAATTTTAAACGCCTTGTTACGTACGATATTTTGCTTCATGACAGTTGATTAGCTTAATCGGAGTGTAAAACGCCGGTTAATTTAATCAGTAAAATTTGGCTGGTTAAATTTTTACCAAGTCAATTAATTGCACAAAAAATTACCTAATATAAAATATAAAAAGTGAATTTAGTTTATTAACGTAAATTATTATAATACAAGTTTTAAAGCATTATAAAATATTTATTGAGGATTTTTTTTAATATAATGGTAATGGTAAATAGTAGACCATTTCAGAAATCGTCGAAATATAGGTTCGATAAAGATATGATTTTGTTTCATCTAGCAAAAATTGGTGTACATTTGGAGTCCTCTACCCAACAGCTTTCACAAGTTACTGTAATGAATCAATGATGACTCTTATGCCCGGTTTTATAAAAGTGAATTAAATATTTATCAAAGATTATAATTATAATCCAGTATTTTGCAGACAGGGTGTAAATGAAATAAGTGCATTAATATAACCAGTAATATAACTCGTCGAGAGCAACAATATTTCTTAATAACTTTTTCTCGAAATCGCATATTTTTTTAGTATTTTTACCACCCCGTAAATTGACGAGTCGTTCCAAATATTTTTGTGATAATTGAATGCAGTAGCAATAGCTATGAAAAATTTAGTTTTAGCAATTGACAGTGCTGTCAATTGTTCCAATTAAATTTTGACATTAGTAATAATCTTGTTTATAAGGTAAAATTCTGTCAAAATGCGAGTACACAGACATTGTAATTACTTACTTAGGGCTTATTTATTTATTTTTTTACTCGCATCTGCACTACATTTTACTTGACATCACGGTTGACATAAATAAGACAATGTCATGGAGTTGCCAACGCATTTACACGGAGCGTTTCCAAATCATCACCAAATCATTCTGTTCTTAATATTCGCACATTTGTTAATCTTGTACATCTTTATCACATCACAATACGGAGTGCCACATATGACAATTTTAAAAAAAGCAACAGTTATATCCATAACATGTGCAAAAAGTTCTATGTTTTCAGCACATAACAGACTTCAATTTTGGGAATGGCTCATAATGTTCATTAATGAGACTGAATTTACTGGGAAGGTGTATTTATTATGCACAATACACATCTCTGCATGCTGTAAAAATTTTTATTAAAAAATGTTTGGGTGGGAACAATAAATGGACTCATTATTGGTACTCATTGTTTAAATAGACAAAAGTTTGTACTTACATTTTTTGAATAACGTATTTAAACTATCATGATTTGTCGACGATAAATAATAATCTCATAACCTAATAACTATGCTTTTGCTCTTCCTCCCTCGTTACCTCGTCACTCATTGTCTTTCTCTATTCACAGGTGATTAAATGCCAACTTTATAATTTTGTTATCCAAAATTCAAATTTATTTATTTTAAAAATTGTATTATTACGTATTAATTAATAATAATGTTATTCCCTTGATTCATTTATTAATTACGGTGACTGTAAGTGTAACCGATAACCGACAATTTTTGAGGTATTTGTATCCCATTTGAACACGGCCGCAGCCATTGGTTCTCCATGGGCGGGTAACGAAATATGCAGCAAATATTTAAAGAATTTTAACTCAAAATCTAAAAGACTTAGAAAAAAAAGTTATTAAGAAATATTGTTCCTCTCATCGAGTTACATCTGGTTAAAATTAATGCACTTATTTCATTTACACCCTGTATATTATTACATGTACAAAATCTCGGATTTTGAAATCCGAGATTAAATTTGTTTATAAAACCGGGCCTAAGATTCTATCACTATTTAAGATATACTGGTTTTGCCACTCTCCGAATGTCCAAAGTGATACGTGTCTTGCTTTTTCCGATAGAGCCGCAACGTGACAGGTGACAACGACCCAACTGTCACTCGCCTTTTTGAAAAGAATATTTATAAAATCTCATCTAAAATGTTTATAACATGTATTACGGGGTATTTATTTTTATTTTATAATACTCTGGTATTTTAAATCCTGATTAAAATGAATAAAACTTTTGTAATTTGAAGTTGTCATTTTGACATAAATATCAAAAAATCCCCCGATGTCAATTTAACGGGTTGATTATTAAATCAATCCAAGTTAACAAATGAATTAATTTCATGAAATGCACAAGTACTTTAATCAGTGATTAAAGTTAACAAGGCAGTTAGCTAATCATTGATTTAACATACTTTCATAAAACCGGGTATTAATATAAAAAATAATTAAATATTTATAATTTTAGGTCATTTAATCTGTTCTATACTGTCTATGAATGTAATCAAGAATTATATGTTATATACAGCATTGTCTTCTGATCAACTGATCACTGCAATTGTTTATCTCATCATAGGAATGTACAACTTATATTCCCTGTTTTATGTTATAAAAGAGAAAGATTTTTGTGATATTCTGTTTGCAAAGTTTTCCGAAATGGATAATATGATGGCACGAATAAAAGTTCCAAATCATTCTGAAGTCTTTGTTGTTGGCGTCATATTTTATTGTGCATCGATATGTTTGAGTGTATTTTCATTAATTGTCTGTCAAGTTGTTACCATGTACAATGACGACATAACTCTAACTCTAAGCAGAGCCTATTTGACATATTTATTACATTGTGTAATTATAAATCCATGTTTTATCTATGGCGGGCATTCATTTGTTTGCGGCCAACGATTTTATGAACTAAATAAAATAATACAGGAAGACAATGAAACAATAGAAACAAGTATTATAGAAGACAATATGGAGTTAACAGATAACCAACGAAATTCTAACATAAATCTACAAATACTGATCGATATACATTTAAGACAATGTGAGATGAGTAAACTTGTATCACAGTATGTGACTTTTGGTGCTAGTCTAGTGTTCTTCGTATACGTATTTGTGGTTGGTGCGACTAGCTTTATCTACATGAAAACTGGAATAATTGTAGAAACGTTATTTGTTTTATCTTTGATGTCTACTTTTACTGTTATTACTGGTACAACGGCTGGGGAAATCATGATTACGATGGTGAGTCTTTTGTCTTACTCTAAAATTATTATTTATGCAATGATTTTGATTAGCAAATCTTATTTACAAAGTTGATAAAAGAAAAATTGATTTATTTGTAAATATTAGTTTAGTTTGATTCACCACTTTGTTTATATGATTTACACGCCTACCTGATTTCACTATTTTCAACAATTCTAGCATGGCTGATTATACAAATGAAACCGTGATACTAAATCTGAAAATTCTTTTAGGAAAAAAAATTTCTACGAAATATAAGCGACTGGTGCTTTTGTCACTTTGATAATAACATGATTGAAATTGTAAGTATTTTTGAATGTATCAGAAAACGTTAGTATGTTCTTTTTTTTCAGAGAAATTCCATATTACTTCAATCTTTAGGTAACAAGTGTGTAATTAGTTTCTTTGGAATTGCATCACTTGATTGTAAATTGTTGATACTGGTAATATTATAGGTACATTTTTCTATGTTTTATTTTTAAAATATTATATTTCAGATTTTGAAATTTTATATTTCATTTATTGTATTTTTAATGCAGTTCTTTTAAATTGGGAAGAGGAACATGTATATCTATATAAAACAAAAGATTATTATTATTATGCATGAATTACAAATTTAAATGTATTGTTTAGAAAATAAGTAGTTTTAGAGTTGATGGAAAACTAATTGTCCTCCAATTTCACGAAAAGAAAGTTGAGTTTTCTGCACATGTCGTGCAAATAATATTTTTTTCTCTAATGTGTAAAGTAGTTACAATTAACTTTTTGAAATGTCTGATCAAGGTTATCTTCGAATTGTACATGTTAAGATTTTAGCTCGGCCCATTCTTTTAAATTAAAGCTGGGAAAAATATTCAATTAATCAAAAAATAATCGATAATCAATTACGTTGATTTTTGTTTTCAAAATCGATTAATCGGGTAGCGATCATTTCTACCGATTATCGATCATTATCATTTTTAGTCGAGGGAACAGGTAAAAATCGCCTGGTGCAAGGTTCTGAGAATAGGACAGGTTGGTGACATTGTTCTTTACAAGATAGTTGTTCTTTAGTATCTGAAGGGTTTCAGATAATGATTTCTCCAGCAGAACACAGAATTTCACGTTTTCACTGTACTCGAAGACGAAATTCTAAATCTGACGAACGGATAGCTAGAAACAACCTGCAGCTTTCGCAGACAATAATTAATGGGTGCCGGGTGGCTTGACGCGTTCCCTAGCTGGCTACCAATCTAAGAAAAAGAACCTGTTTGGCTATAGGTAACGATTCTGGGTACTTTTTGTACCATTGTAAAAGAGCTAATCTATTGATTTCACAATTTTGGACAACCCCGCTAGTATTATTGACTGACACAGTAATCGAGGTATCGTCAGCATACTGAATAAAATTGGGAGCAGCCAACCAAGCCGTTGAGATACACAACAAATAAAATTGGAGAGAGTACTGTTCCTTGTGGTGCTCCTTTAATGTCTGATAATATATTATTATAAACAATGATATCGTTTTTAATATTTAATGACACGAAGTTGTGTGTGCCAATCTGTTTTGTAAACAGATTTTGGTATGATGATGACATATTTATACCGTGCGGGCGTTTTTTAGGCTAACAGTAATTTCTAAAGTATTTAAACATTTTTGAGAATACAGATGATTGCGATACTGGTCTAAATTTGTTTGTTTCCTTTGTCACCTTTTTTTGTGAATTGGTGTGATTTTACAGAGTTTAAGTTTATGAATGATATATTTATAAGGAAAGCATAAATTAAGAAAATAGTCACTGGAGAACTTTCTATTTGTCTTGCGCCTGCATCTGTCGCTTTTGGAAAAACCTAGAAACAAGGATTCCCGCCTTTATAGGTATATGTTATTCTAAAGGATGCACAGTGTTGTAGATACTTGGAATTCACACATTCACACTGCACTTTTGGAAATTTTGGTTTTAATTTCAAATTATTCATAACATACTGCGGTTTGGTGTTCGGCTTAAACCACGATGCATATAAGAAGGCCTTCTTAGGTGCGGCTTCCAGTTTTGATTTTTTGCTTGAGTTGCCGATAATACTAATGTATAGCCTTATTTTCTTCTGTTTAGTATTATCTCTGGTATTGCTATTGAGAATTAACAATATCTTATACGCTAACTGGTGGCCAAACTGGCGAGAATTATTTGTTTATAAAATAAGCACAAGATGTCGATCTTGAAATCGACAGGAGCCAGGAGAGGGATTATGTAAATCGTAGTTAAAAAATTGCTTAAACATAAAAGTTTGTTCACTGCATTTTAAAAGAAAGATTTTATATTTACAGATACTAATATAAAAATAATACGGAACTATTATAATTCATAATAATATTACTCAATATCCTAGCTTATAAGTCCGTATTGAATTTAATTGATCCACAGAAAAATGGTATTTGAACAATAATATGAAAATGATCTCTGTGGCTGTAAAAGCTTATACCACAAATTGTATTTTTGATTTTAATATTTTGATGACATATTTGTACCGTGCGGGCGTTTACCAGGCGTCACCTTACGGGCACTCATTGTTGGCGTGGAGGGTGCATGTCATCATCATTACCGATATCTGCGTACAAAGCAGATTGGCACACCCAGCAATGGGTAATATGCCGTGATGATATATTTATATTTATTTATTTATTTATTTTAATATTTTAAAATTGTCATTAATATTTGCAGTACAAACCAATAACTTAGTTTTATATCACTGACTATTACAGCCACTTTTTACCTTGAGCATATTAGGTTTATTTACATTACAAAATATTAATCTCTGTACATGTCGTGGCTTCTGGGTACCTAAATTGTTCGATTCTATTTTATTTCATTTTAAATACTGTTTAAATCTACTTTACTCGTAAACCTGTCTATGTACATACTCGACCGACAAATTAAACAGTACTCTTTCAAGATCAGCTGTTTGAGTAGCAATGCCATAGGTACTATTAGTTTTCAATTATCTCTGGTAAATGGTAAAGCTATTATGTCTGGTAGATATAATAGTACTAAAACTATTATAATTACCCTTTAATATTAGAATTAATTTTAATAAAAACTAAATACGTATTTCGAGAACTCACAGAGTTGTTAGGACCTCTGGCATGGTTGACATATTGAGTAATCTTGACTACTCTGTTTAAATTTCCCTTGTTGTACTACTGATGATGAGAACTTAGTTCTCGAAATACGTATTTAGTTTTTATTAAAATTAATTTTAAGGTTAAGGGGTAATTATAATAGTTTTAGTAATATTTAACCTTAGACTCCATATATTATTAATTTTTAATATATAATAGTGTTAATTGTGTAAATTTGCCAACTTGTTAATTAGTTTATGATACAGATGACCTTGATTCAGACATCTCAAAAAAAAAAAACTATACCTGTTACGCCACACAATGATTTCGGTGCGTGAAGTCTGACTCACAATGCATTTCGTGTGTAGTTCACTTCAGTGTTACTTTTTGGCACGGATTCATATTTGAATACATTGCTGTGATGGTTTTTTGACATTTGATTCTGCAGGCAAAATATTTTTGAATTTTAAATTCTTCATGTGCAATAAATGCGTGATGTCTTGTTTCTACTCGTGTAAAAAAGTTAGCCTCACGCACTTCACACACAATACTATTATAGTAGAAGATGTAACCAGTCTTTATAGATATTTTTAAAATATAGGTATTTGCTTCTAAGAAGTTGTAAATTTATTTTAGACCTTTCTGGACAGTTATGCATTAGCAGCCGTAATCATAGCAACTACATTATTCCACACTTGTTCCCGGGATAACTATTCCACATAGATTAAATTTAAAACTGGTTTAACATTTCGGTTTTCGGTATTCATACTTTACATTTATTGGGTTAACTATTCCAGATAAAACGTATGGCAACATTATATTTTTATTCTATTTGACGTTTATGCTTGAGCAACAATATGAATTGATTTGTTTTTGTGAAAAACAGGTACGAATAAGGTAAGTTTTGAACTTATAATTACAATTTGCTATCTTGTATCAAATACACTCATGGCCAAAAAAAACCGGACACCCAAAAAAGTTATTTGTCCACTTGTAACAACCGACATATGGGTTTATTTTTTTATTATCTGTAAATTAAGATGAGAAAATAAAAAAAGTTTAGCAAAGACTTTATTTATTAAGAAAAGTTCCTGATACAGAAAAATGAACAAAAGTAACAAATTTCTTTTTCCTTATTAATTAAGTTTTATAACTAAGTATAATTTATTTTGAGTAAAGAATGGGGTGTATTGTCTCCCCGAGCTGTAAAGACTTCTACCATAAGATTTGGTAAACAGTAAATACAGTTGGTAACTCTTAGTGTTAATTATTTTTTTATTCTTCTAAAAACGGTACTGTTAGTTGTTGAATGGTATGGATTATCCATGCTGAACTCTTTGTTTTAACGTAATCCCATATTTTTGGTAGGGATTGAAGTCAGGGCTGCGATCTGACCATCCTAATAATCGAATGTTGACTTATTTTAAATGCTGCTTTGTTATATGTGTAAAGTTAAGACGCAAGTTGTCAACTTTTAAGATGAAATTCTCGGGAAAAAATGGAGCAAAAGGTAGTACGGAGACTGCTGTGCATTCAGAATATATTTTGCTGCGTTTAGCATTTAAGGGTTCGAAGCAATTAAATTTATGCAACCAATTTGAAAATGGAAGATTGTAATCTTCAATTATTAAAAAGTAATCATCAGTGTAATTTTTAATAATGTCGCCGTATGCAGATGGCTGGTATAATCTTCACAACTGGATGATGGCGGAATATAAACACAGCAAATGTTTATTTTGAAGTTGACACGTAACACTGTAACCATAAGTCTTCAGCAGTGGAGAGCCAGTCCAGTCATTGCACAGATTTAAATTTAAATAAGAACACCGCCGCCAAGAGATTTTAAGCAGTCCTTTCAACATAATATACAAAATAGTTTCTAATATCACAAATTTCCGAGCTTAAAACACTATTATTAAACCAAGTTTCAGTCAAAATTACCAAATCATATATAAGTTCATAGTGCTTTAATGATTTTGAACATATATTACCAAAATGTTAGAGGTATGAAACCAAATTTTTAAATATCTATAATAAATACGCTACAAATGACTATGGCCCGAATTGTAACCTACATTAAAGTAGCGCTATTTCAGCTGCCTTGCGGGCTAGTAAGGCAATTCACAATACGTGCGTTAATAATGTCTATATCTCACTCATATCGTAAATAATTATTAAAAAATCATTTTAACGTATTGCTTTCAATTAAATTTTGCCTCCAATCTCCAATGATATTTCTTATTGACAGGTCTCTTGCCTCTTGATCTCCAATGACATACAGGGTGTAGTCATACTACCCGACGTACTGATCATGGAACAATTTTTTTTTTCAAAAATTCGCACAAAATATTGCATCGTATTTAGAGTAAACATTTTTTCTACCACTGGTTGATAGGTATTCTTAATAATAATATTATTCAAATCTACTAATGCAGGTAATTGTTTACACAACATATAATAACGGTATGATATACTGTAATTAATAATTTAATTTAATTCGATAGGGATAGGGCATTCTTTCGTAGATATTACTGTTAATTATCAATCTTTGCTGGTTTAATGTTCTGATTATGCAGCGAATTGCAGTTTAGTGTAGTTTTTGTGAAAATGAATGCATTGTACCGTGATAGAGAGTTAGTGGACATGCTGCTAATTTATGGAGAAGCAGGGTAAAATTCTTTATTGGCACAACGTCTGTATGCTGAACGTTTTCCTTTATGGCGGTGTCCCAATCACCGTTTATTTGTGTGGATCACCCATCTTTGCGACCTATTCGTGGAAGAGGCGGTGACCACCAACGACAACGTATTAATATTGAAAATGCTGTTTAGATGCTGTAGGAGCTGAACCAAACATTAGCACCCGGAGAATGTCTCGGCAATTAGCAGGAGTAAATCATTATTCAGTATGACAATTTTGAGAGATTACTACCATCCATTTCATTTTCAACGAGTTCACGGGATAACAGAACCTGACCATCATTTCTGAGTAACGTTTTGCGATTGGTTGTTACAACAACATGCTCAAAACCCTAATTTCCCCTCATACATGATATTTTCTGATGAGGCAACTTTTACGAGAGAGGGAATTCATAATATTCATAATTCTCATTATTGGAGCCAACACAATCCACGTGCTGTTGTACGAGGTAGTTTCCAGCATCGCTTTTCAATAAATGTTTGGGCAGGTATTGTAAATGGGATGTTACTTGGGCCGTACATTCTACCAAATAGGATGATTGGTGATAATTATTTATTATTATTGCAGAATACAGTTACTTGAAGATGTGTCTCTTAATGTGCGCCAACGAGCATGGTTTCAGCACGATGGTGCGCCAACGCACTTTGCTCGAAATGTGCAAGAACACTTGAATCAAGTTTTTCAGGACAGGTGGATTGGTCGCGGTGCTCCTGTAACTTGGCCTGCTTAGATCCCCTGATCTAAATACGCTGGATTTCTATTTCTGGGGCCATTTAAGTCACTTATCCACATCATTTCTGTTAACAAAAATCGGATCGAAAATTCCGTGCAACAAAATTCGTGTCACATGCACTTCATCGTTTCTTCAACATACTGCAATGTGTGTAGCAATGAATGGTGCTATTTTTGAACAATATTTGTAATTATTGTACTTAGAGTCATCAGATATGTGTTTAGTAATTTAGAAAATTATCTTCAAATTAAATAAAATGCATTGATATTTAAAATTATTGTGTATTCAAAACTATGATTATCTCTAAATTGAACGAACATTACGTAATGTTACTTTGATAACTAATTTCATTTAACAATTCTTTCTATAAAGTACGCTACTCCAGTGGTCCTAAAAATGTTCACTTTGAGTAAACCACCCTTAATTTTGCGAATTTTTGAAAAAATCTTTGTGTTCCATGATCAGTACGTCGGGTAGTATATACCATTTCATTTTTTCCCCGGAGCATGATTATACCCTTTATAAATTTAGTCCAAAATATAATGTAGAATAGTAATTATAGTAAAAAAAATAATTATTTAAATAATTGACAATTTATTTTCTCTTATAAAAGGAGAGAGACAAACTTATTGATTGTTTTATGCTCATTTTGTTTAAAATTTAAAACAATCTTTAAAAATTGAAACTAATTCAATTACCCTCGTATTGATTAATGAAAAATCACTATTCAATGTCATGTATTACACATTTCAAATAATAATTGCAAATAACTCCATTGCATTATATACGCTTGAGTGTCTGATCGCGAATCTAGGGACCCAGGTTGCATATTCGTAACGAGCGCACGTTGTAGCAACTTCGGATTGCACAATTCGGAAATGGATCGAGCGCATCAAAGTTACTCGCTATAACGCGTGCTGAAACAAGTACTCGTTTTGCATTATCTAATTATAATATAAATGAGACTTTTTCGCTTACATATTTTTTAAAAAATACTGACAATAACGATAATCTAACGCACGAAAGTCAATTTGACGAAAGTCGGGTGATTACATTAATATTGAATTCCATGCATTTGTATCGAGCGCGCGTTGCAGCGAGTTATGTGCGCTCGATCCATTCTCGAATCGTGCATTCCGAAGTTGCTGTAGCGTGCGTTCGTTACTACTGTGTGTGTGTTAGTATAAATATAAACATTCGCAAATGTTAAGAGAATTATTTCTGTGTGTCAAAATCTTTTATTCATTGTGAAATATCTTACTATTTCGTTCTTAGTGTAATTTTACCCTGTTTTCAATAATTGTGAAGTAAATTTTTATAATAATAAAGAAATAAATATTGAAAGTACTTTCGCTCACTCGTCATAAGAATAATTAGAGTTGAAAAAACAGAAAGTTTCAAGGTCTGTATCCAAGTAAGAAACAACAATTTCAATAGAAGGATTAAACAAAATATATGGTACACTATTTACACTTAAGTTTATAACGTATGTCTCATAAGTATCAATTAAATATTTCAATATTTGTTATTTCTACAAAAGTTTGGGGTTTTCTATCAATAGGGCTGTTGCAGGAACTTTTATATGCCTTGTAAGTATTAAATTTAAAAAGATATCATTATTTAAATAACCTCAAATTTGAAAGTATTACCAAATATCCATTAGATATTTTACAATTAATCTTTGAAATTTGGATAATATTTTAAAAAAGTCACGTGATCTGAAATACATCTTCATCGGTTCCAATTGGTGTCAATTCTTTGTGTTTTGTTACAAGTGTTGAGTGTTATGATAAATATATTGTCAAAGTTGTCAAACAAGTCTGAAATTTCGTGTTAGATAATAAAAAATGCAATATAATATGGGTAATTTTCAGTATTGTATTGTGCCTTTTTGCAAAAATGCTGCTAGGAGCAAACCTACTATTGAATTTATGAATATGCCAAAAGATGCGAAGAAAAGCAAATTGTGGCTGGAACAAACAATCGTTTTCTGATATAAATTTAGCTACCATCCAGCTATCGACTGTCCGATTTAACTTGAGTGTAGTCTATTAGCCATTATTACTTTATTACTCCTTTATAATGGAAAATATCAGCGTCAAATGTCAAATTAGAGACTATCGCCTACGTTTATTTATGTAAATAACAAATATAAACGAAGGTGATGGAAAAAACTGTTTATCTATTGGCTGTGAATGACGTAATGTATGTGCTTCTACGACACAGGAGTGGGGGATTGTTTTCAGGACTATTTTTGGCGCTAGTCTTTTTATTACATTATTTACGAAAATAATAACAAATTATTAGAAAAATAATTATTAATAAGAAAAATATTGCATAAACTTTCATTTAAAATACTTTTTGAAAAATGTGAAACAGGCTCATTCGTAGCAAAGGGCGCGAGCAGTCACGTGACTTTGTTGGCCTTGACAAGCAGATATGGGGGCCGGTGTCAGAATGACAGCTAGTAATTATGTCAAATGTCATAATTTCTCATTTCAAATTTCATGATTTTCCAATTCCATATACATAGTTTATTTCCAGATTTATTTTTGAGTGCATCAGCATTTCGAAAGACACCCGTTTTATTTTAGCTATTAAATCAGTGGCGGCGCTAAGGGGGGGCCAGGGTGGGCACGTGCCCACCCTAGAAAGTCTTGTGCCACCCAAGTGCCCATCTACTACATTATTTGTATTTATACTTTTTTAATAAAATTAATAGAACAGAAATTATAGCCCTATGAAAATTTCACCATTGTACATATTACCTGTAATTCATAAAAAAGTAAACACCCGGTATATGTAATTATTTAAATTTAGATACAGGTGTCTTTATATCGTTTTATGTGTGTATATGAAAAAAACTATATAGGTAGGTATCTTTATTATTTAAAATAAATGGGTGCCCAATAGGCGCGTATACACGGGTGGGGAGATTAAGAGGGTAATTACCCCTCCCATGACTTGATAAAAAAAATCAAACAAACGAAAATATTATAATTTAATTATTAAGAATAAAATTTAATAATGTATTTTGCACAGCTAATATTTCATTGCTTGTTTTTCAAATATAAATTTTGATTACGTAGTATGGATGTCAGTTAAAATATAATTGCAATAGTAGAAGTGCAGGTGATATTCAATTTTGACAGTTTATTCAGGTAAGTTAACAATCCGTTAAATATATTCACTTTTCTAATCTGATCTGGCAATTTATTTTTGTACATGAAAGGGGGAAAACATGCAGCTTCACATTCATTGAAAAAATGTAACGTTCAATAATAAGACATTTAACATTGGATGAAAAAAAAATTGCCTGCGGCGCCTTTTTTTCTGGTTACCTTTGCATAACCTATTACGACCCCCCCCCCCCTGATAGATAGATGCTTCTTTTTTAAACGCAGAAAAAAAAGCATCCGTGCACGATTTTTTTTAGCAAACATGCACTTATTTTTGAATAATTTTTATAATAAACGATGAATTTTTGTCTAGCTCATTTTCTCTATTTTTGCCTGTAGCTAATAAACGGTTAATGTAGCAACGTGTACGTTAAAAATTTGGAAGCTATACATGAAATTCGCTATATTATACATCAGCAGGCATATTTGTATATAGGCTGTTCTTTATTTTTGAATATTGTGCGTAGATCAGAGGCGGCGCTAAGGGGGAGCCAGGGTGGTCACGTGCCCACCCTAGAAAGTCTTGTGTCCACCTACTACATTATTTGTATTTACACTTTTTTTTATAAAATTAATAGGGCAGAAATTACAGCCATATGAAAATTTTACCATTGTACATATTACCTGTAAATCATAAAAAAGTAAACACCCGGTATATGTAATTATTTAAATTTAGATACCCCCGTCTTTATATCGTTTTATGTGTGTATATGAAAAAAAACTATATAGGTAGGCATCTTTATTATTTAAAATAAATGGGTGCCTGGTTACCTTTGCATAACCTATTACGACCCCCCCCCCCTGATGCCCAACCATCTTTTGATTGTGCCCACCCTATATTTACATCCTGGCGCCGCCACTGTATTAAATTCCCTTAAAATTTGTAGCCACACATTTATCTTCATGTCTCATTAAGTGCCGATTTTTCCCAAATTCGTCGCTAGAGACACTGACACTTAAGTGTGCAAGCAAATGTAATTTTGTTTATTAATTCTTCAGGCATTCAAGCTTATACCATAGAGTGCACATGTCATTTATAACTCGTTAAGATTAATAATACAAAGGAACGATTGTTTGTCATATATACAAAAAATCGCTAACATTTGCGAAAGATACAAAGACATGTACGGAATATTTGAAGTAATAACTGGCAAAATAGCAATTATATTAAGTATACTCAATTTTAAAATAAGATGTGATTCAACTATTGACGCATTTTACTGGGTTAACAAGTTTAATTCTGCAATTGGATTATTTTTATATTCATTTCCAATTATTAATGACAAGGTTCAATATCGAAAGAGGAAGCTACAAATATTTGACTATATAATATTCACTGGTAATTATTTAATATTAATGCAAACATGCCGTACGTATGCATGCCAATAAAGCAATGAGAGCACATACTATGTTTTACCTTCATCCTTTTCCTTTCCCAGCGTTAATCCATATAGCATGGTTCTACACTTTTTGAAATGTTTTGACAAATAAAGCCTAGTGTGAGCTTTTCGTCATGAAAATAGAAAATTGTATAGCGGTATGCCATATTTTTTGTGTGAAACCCGGTGCGAATGCCTGCTTCAGCTTATGGCTTTTGGAAATGAGGTTATGTTAAAAGTACAAGCTCTCTGAACTCGGGTGTCTACGCCTCTACGCTGAACTATAATATTAATGGGAAGGCTGACGTCATAAGGATATGCACAGCACAGTAAAATTCTATAATAAAAGTAACATTGTATATAGCACTAGTTTCAGTACTTAACACTGATTTATACAAATTTTGGATCTTCACGAATATTTCACTCGAAAAATTTCAACCAATCACGTTGCAGTATTTTTTAAATTTCGTACAATGACAATCGAATATCAGTGAATATTTACACTTGTGATAAGAGTAAACACAAGAAACGCATCAACAAGAAATTAGCTATTTATTAAAATTACAATTTGTGAAAATACAATTATTATATGCAACTATGTTTTCTTCTGAATTTGTTTCATTCGTGTTCAGATTTTCTGTTTCTTGATTTCTTAAATTCTGAATTAGAGTTCTATATTGTTCAGAATCTATTTTTAGATAAGAACTGATGGAGCTGGTATTACTATTACCTGTAACTTTTGTAATTAGATGTTCTCCCACTCCACTTTTGGCTAAATTTGATATAGCCATGGAAAGAATAGAATGATTCGTTATTTTGCATCGTTTCACATCTAATCCTATTTGTTCTACTGCATCAGAAGTCCACATAGAAAGAATATTTCTTCCGACTAGAATATTTTTGAAGAAACCAACAGAACTCTTTTCCTTCCATGAGGGATTGACAGTCTCTTCTTTCCATAAGTTTATGAAATAATCTAAAAAAAAAACAAACATTTGAAATTATTGTATATATAATTATTATGTAAATACCTATACTACCTACCTAACGGGGCATCTATTAGGATCTTTCTCATTTTGGACTAGCCATTTTTTTGCACTCAACGGCTGTGCTCCTCCCTGGCTGGTTTTGCTAAATACCAGATAATAAATAATCGCCCAGTAGGTTTACCAAAATTATCAAATTCTTGTTTAAAAAATCTGATGTGGCCAGCACATTACCTTCCGTCAGTTCACGGATCACTTCAACTACAGATAGGACAGTTAATGTATTTGTCGAAATACGAAATAGTGACATCTACAGATTGCTTCCATGAACTAACGCTCATTGTGATGGCTTGGTCGGCTTGGTAGTTTGTGACATAGGAGACATGTCATGTATAGATAAATTGAAATTTTAAATTTTTAAATTAAAAGACATAAGAAAATTAAATATAAGTGCATACATATATTTTAAATAATCACAATACAATAACTATAAATTCATTTCTAAATAAATTTAAAATTACTTGTCAGATAGACATACACTTCTATTTTAATATTTGTTTATATGTAAGATAAAAGTATATTGGAAATGGTACGACATTTCATCATTAAATATAAAAGTAAACGTCTATTTGCTTCTTTGCATTGCACTTTATATAAAACAGCACAACGAATGTTCATCAGCTTATTGAATTTCGATTCCATATTACGTCAAAAAATATACATAGTTAATACACTTTAAAACTGGAGAAATCACGATATAAATGACTACTGGCACTATAACTAAAACTATAAACTATTACAAATTGAATTACCATATAATTAAAGATGTTATGTGACTTTATAATTCAAAATAATGCAAAATGTTTTGAACACAAAGGTGACAATCCATTTTCTTAAAATTTAAGCACTGTCGAGCATCTACAGTTTGCATCCTGGAACTATGATAGTGTTTTGGCACATTCATTTAGCTGTCCGGTGCCTGCGTCAGTTCTATGTACAGTGTGTTCAATAAAATTCCTAATTCGGAGTAGGCTATGAACAGAGAAACGTATGTCTGATCATTATTCAATTCAAAAGTCAAGAGGTCAAAATTGAACTTAAAATGTAATTTTAAAGAGAAAAGACAATAAAGAAGGATACAGCATATTGACATCTTATGTCAAATTGACATTGAATTAAATATTTTTAAATTGACGTACGTTTCTTTGGTCATAGCTTACTCCGAGTTACGAATTTTTTTGAACAGAGTGTGTTTTGTACAAATTTCATACAGAAAGTTTTTTTGCAAATGATTCCATATTTCCAGTACATTACTTTCAGTCAGTTCTATGTATTTTGTACAAATTTCATAGAGAAAGTTTCTTGTAGATTCAATATATTTCTAGTAAAATTATAACTCAGACATATTATGTACATTGCACTTTGACACTGACATTTGTCAATCAGAATTTTTTTAATGTAGTAGATGTTTCCATGTTTCTTTATAATTTTTACCTTCCGTCAACTTTAGGTAAGGAAGGTATTATCTTTGGTCAAAAAATTTGGTGGTGAGTTTTTGATGAATAAACACGTTTTAGGGTTGAAAAAATTATAATTCTTTCGTATTCCTCTTCGTTACATCCATGTGAAGAGCTGATTAGACTTTGGTTATAATTGGTCAACCGGAAGTACCCTCATTTGAAGATTTTAACAGTTTTCTTGAAAAAAGCGATGTTAAATATCATTTTTTACATTTTATATTATAAATATTATAAAATATTCTATTCTCTATACGATTTGAATGCATTTTATATTTCATATTAAATGGATATAGAGTTAAAAAATTATAAAGAAATTAAATATCATATATATTAGTCAGCTATGCTTTAACTCGGGAAACAGCTGCTTTATTAAGAAAATTCTAATCGAAAGGTGTCAATGTCAAGTGCAGTTGATAGTATGTTTGTGTTATAATTTTACTGGCAATATAAGATCTTTTGTTCTGTATGGAATTTGTATAAAATACATACAACTGCCTTACGGTAATGTACAAGAAATATAATCTTTTGCAAGGAACTTTCTGTATGACATTTAAACAAACTATATACAACTGGCGGAAGGTAATATGCTGGCCACATCAGATTTTTTAACTCTATATACATTGAATATGAAGTATAAAATGTAATCAAATCGTATAGAGAATAAAATATTCTTAAATATTTATAATAAATTTTTTAACTCTATATACATTGAATATGAAGTATAAAATGTAATCAAATCGTATAGAGAATAAAATATTCTTAAATATTTATAATAACAATAAATGTGAAAAAGTGATATTTAACAGCATTTTTCAAGAAAAACTGTTAAAATCTTCAAATTAGGGTACTTCCGGTCGACCAATTATAACCAAAATCTAATCAGCTTTTCATATGGATCTAAATAAAAGGAGTTATGCTATCCGACAAAATCGTCACACACACATACATACATATATATACACACACATACAAACATACATTCATCCATACATATATACATACACCATCGTAAAAATAGTAAAATCGTATTCAAAAGACCCTAAAACGTGCTTATTCATTAAAAACTCATCATCGATTTTTTTGACCAAAGACAATACCTTCCTTAGTTAATAGGGACGGAAGGTAAAAATGTCGTTATATATATTATGTGATAAAACTTGCGTTGCAACCCTTCTGGTGTATTTTCATCCCACAAGTTTATTATTTTTTTATTCTTCTGCACTTAACGCCGCAGAACTAGTTTTTCTTTTTTTCAGGTAATTCCTGTAGTTGGTTCCTTTTGGCATCTCGTGCACTGCGTGCATTTGAAATGTAACATCTTTGAAAGGATCAAACGAAATATTGAAGTTGGAAAAAATTTCTTGCAATGTTTTAACAACCCTGTTCCCTTGAGTTTTAATTACCCATTCTTTATAATCGGAACCATCATGTTTCTTCATATTGAAACCAAAATCCTTCAATATATCTGCTAACATTTGCATAGATGTATTTTTATTTGTTGTATCCTCTTTCGCCACAAAACTTTTCAAACAGCTTTCATTTTCATTAATTTCTTCCAAAGAATTACTTCCAAAACGCTCATTATTACTCATTTTTAATACAATTTCACACCAGTAATGAAAAATTTACATTTGTTTAATAACGTTTCTAAGAAGATTGTTTTATTGCTTACGCTTACACTATTTGATAAATACATATTTTTACCTTCCGTCACCTTTAGGTAAGGAAGGTATTGTCTTTGGTCAAAAAATTCGATGATGAGTTTTTAATCAATAAGCACGTTTTAGGGTTCCTAGAATACGAATTTACTATTTTTACGATGATGTCTGTATGTGTGTGTGTGTGTGTGTGTGTGTGTGTGTGTGTGTGTGTGTGTGTGTGTGTGTGTGTGTGTGTGTGTGTGTGTGTGTGTGTGTGTGTGTGTGTGTGTGTGTGTGTGTGTGTGTGTGTGTGTGTGTGTGTGTGTGTGTGTGTGTGTGTGTGTGTGTGTGTGTGTGTGTGTGTGTGTGTGTGTGTGTGTGTGTGTGTGTGTGTGTGTGTGTGTGTGTGTGTGTGTGTGTGTGTGTGTGTGTGTGTGTGTGTGTGTGTGTGTGTGTGTGTGTGTGTGTGTGTGTGTGTGTGTGTGTGTGTGTGTGTGTGTGTGTGTGTGTGTGTGTGTGTGTGTGTGTGTGTGTGTGTGTGTGTGTGTGTGTGTGTGTGTGTGTGTGTGTGTGTGTGTGTGTGTGTGTGTGTGTGTGTGTGTGTGTGTGTGTGTGTGTGTGTGTGTGTGTGTGTGTGTGTGTGTGTGTGTGTGTGTGTGTGTGTGTGTGTGTGTGTGTGTGTGTGTGTGTGTGTGTGTGTGTGTGTGTGTGTGTGTGTGTGTGTGTGTGTGTGTGTGTGTGTGTGTGTGTGTGTGTGTGTGTGTGTGTGTGTGTGTGTGTGTGTGTGTGTGTGTGTGTGTGTGTGTGTGTGTGTGTGTGTGTGTGTGTGTGTGTGTGTGTGTGTGTGTGTGTGTGTGTGTGTGTGTGTGTGTGTGTGTGTGTGTGTGTGTGTGTGTGTGTGTGTGTGTGTGTGTGTGTGTGTGTGTGTGTGTGTGTGTGTGTGTGTGTGTGTGTGTGTGTGTGTGTGTGTGTGTGTGTGTGTGTGTGTGTGTGTGTGTGTGTGTGTGTGTGTGTGTGTGTGTGTGTGTGTGTGTGTGTGTGTGTGTGTGTGTGTGTGTGTGTGTGTGTGTGTGTGTGTGTGTGTGTGTGTGTGTGTGTGTGTGTGTGTGTGTGTGTGTGTGTGTGTGTGTGTGTGTGTGTGTGTGTGTGTGTGTGTGTGTGTGTGTGTGTGTGTGTGTGTGTGTGTGTGTGTGTGTGTGTGTGTGTGTGTGTGTGTGTGTGTGTGTGTGTGTGTGTGTGTGTGTGTGTGTGTGTGTGTGTGTGTGTGTGTGTGTGTGTGTGTGTGTGTGTGTGTGTGTGTGTGTGTGTGTGTGTGTGTGTGTGTGTGTGTGTGTGTGTGTGTGTGTGTGTGTGTGTGTGTGTGTGTGTGTGTGTGTGTGTGTGTGTGTGTGTGTGTGTGTGTGTGTGTGTGTGTGTGTGTGTGTGTGTGTGTGTGTGTGTGTGTGTGTGTGTGTGTGTGTGTGTGTGTGTGTGTGTGTGTGTGTGTGTGTGTGTGTGTGTGTGTGTGTGTGTGTGTGTGTGTGTGTGTGTGTGTGTGTGTGTGTGTGTGTGTGTGTGTGTGTGTGTGTGTGTGTGTGTGTGTGTGTGTGTGTGTGTGTGTGTGTGTGTGTGTGTGTGTGTGTGTGTGTGTGTGTGTGTGTGTGTGTGTGTGTGTGTGTGTGTGTGTGTGTGTGTGTGTGTGTGTGTGTGTGTGTGTGTGTGTGTGTGTGTGTGTGTGTGTGTGTGTGTGTGTGTGTGTGTGTGTGTGTGTGTGTGTGTGTGTGTGTGTGTGTGTGTGTGTGTGTGTGTGTGTGTGTGTGTGTGTGTGTGTGTGTGTGTGTGTGTGTGTGTGTGTGTGTGTGTGTGTGTGTGTGTGTGTGTGTGTGTGTGTGTGTGTGTGTGTGTGTGTGTGTGTGTGTGTGTGTGTGTGTGTGGATGTGTGTGTGTGTGGATGTGTGTGTAACAAAATTTTCGTCTGCGATAACTCTAATACTACAGTTACAAAAATTATAATTTTTTCGTATACTTCTTCGTTACATCCATATGAAGAGCTGATTAGATTTTGGTTACAATTGGTCAACCGGAAGTACCATCATTTGAAGATTTTAACAGTTTTTCTTGAAAAAACTATGTTAAATATAATTTTTTCACATTTGATGTTATTATAAATATTAAAGAATATTTTATTCTCTATACGATTTGACTGCATTTTATACATTATATTTAACAGATATAGAGTTAAAAAATTATAAAGAAATTAAATTTCATAAAGTAGCCATACCTATGGAAACAGCTACTATATTCTGATTGAAAGATGTCAGTGTCAAGTGAAATTGACATAGTGTGTTTGTCTTACAATTTTATTGGAAATATAGGATCTTTTGCTTTCTGTATGGAATTTGTATAAAATACATACAACTGCTTTAAGGTAATGTACAAGAAATAATAATAATAATAAATCTTTTATTTTTGCAGATACATTACACTGTATATAGAAAACGTCACAAAATTTAATTTTCTGTATGAAATTTACATAAAATACATGCAACTGCCGGAAGGTAATGTACAAGAAATAGAATATTTAATTTAGCAAGGATCTTTCCGTATGAAATTTGTACAAAATACATAGAACTGACGGAAGGTAATGTGCTGGCCACATCAGATTTTTTTTTATCTAACATTGCATTGGACGTTTATCAAGTGTTAAAAAACTGACAACTGACGTTTATGTGACAGATTAAAACAAATATTAAATATTCTTAAAAATAATAAAAATATCGAATGTGAAGTTTTTCTCAGGAAATATTCTACAAATATACCACTTGTGCATGTCAAATACAATCAGAATATATTAGCTCGTGCACTCGAGAAAATATTCAGGTATTTGCCGTGCACTTGTGATATAACTATTGAATATTGTTATAGGGTATCCAGCCAGTCTAAGGTACAGCTACTAGATAATACATAGCTGACTCGTCCGCCATACTAGAGCCATAATGAAAGCAGTAAATTATGAAATAAAAATACATTTTTATAAGTTTATGTAGTAAATATTTTTCATAATTAAATATAATTTCCATATTTGCCATATTATATTTATTTGAAATAATAAAGCAAGAAAAATTACGGTTTGTTAAGATTTTAGGGGCTAGAGAAAAATATATTGTAACGTAGAACGCCCGTTGTCGCCGCCACTGTAACCGAGTGTCTATTTATAGCGGTGACGTAATCGCGCTAGTAGCCGAGCGACGTAGGCAGACAGGTCGCAACGTGTTTAATTACTTCAGGTCGCCTGAACCTTTTGTGTTCATTGTTATTTTGCGGTCGAATATTCTAGGGCTTTCCTAGAAAATAATGGCAGCTGTATATAAGGGGCGTAGCTATGCTCGAGGGACACGGTCACATACAGTCATACAGTTAGTTACATACATTCATACAGTTAGTTACATGGAGAGACATAGAGATGTTCACATAGAGTGATAGTGAGTTTGAGAAGCACAGCAGTATCGTAGTGAGCGTATGCAGTAAGTGTCGAATGGAGTAGGCTATCTGGAAGTTACTGGTATACTGGGATATCTGTGGATGTGGATACTCAGTTGTGTTGACGAGTATTGAGAACCTATAGTGTACGAGGACAGTAACGGCGAGTCTGGAAGTTACTGATATATTGGGATAGCTGTGAGAGTGAATACTCGGTAGTGTTGACGAGTATTGTGAAGCTAGGTATACAAGGACAGTAACAGCGAGATGGAGTGGATACTCGGCATTGGTGTTGAAGAATTATGGTATACGAATAGTTGGTGATACTGAGGCTGCGGATAGAGAAAGTTTGTTACATAAATAGACAGACAGTGAGGTAAAAGGTGTGACTTCTGTCCGAGCAGTTGAATATACAGACGCTGTTGAGTCAGTTGAGTATATAGACGCTGTGGAGGTCGGTAGGCGGACAGTTGAACATGATATAAGTATATAGTGATATAAATAAAGTGATATAAATATCGCGTAAACAGTCTTCAAAGATCTGCAATAGACCGGCAGTCTAAGATTGGAACGCGTAGTGAAATAAATAATTAGTAATATCGTGGAAATAAATAGTAGTGATAGTGGTTAAATAAATAAATAGTGTTAGTGTTATCTAGTTAATTATAGTTTTAGTCTTAATTAATTTTTAATAATTGTTTAATATTAGTAATAGTAATTTTCATTATAGTTTAATAAACACTTAATTTTAATTAATAATAATTGTCTAATATTTACACTTTACCCAAATAAATGTAACGGAGGGTGCGTAGGGTGTAGTGAAAAGCACCCTCGTTGACGTACTGAATTAAAGCGCAGACAACCACAGTAAGAATATAAATAAAGTTATACTTATCTGTGTCACTACGCTGGCCTGTGCTGACACTGGAAAGGAGTTGACAGGGTTGATGCACAATTAATTTAAGTATTTTTTTGAAAATAAATAGATTATAATTAAAATTTAGAACAAATATTACACGTAAAAATTACATAGTACGACTAAGTTAAACCAAATTATAATAAGAAATAATTGAAAGAAACTATACGACTGTTCGCCTCCACGATCGGGCTGAGAATCCCTCTCGATTGTGGATACGAACACTTCCTGGTCTAGTTCAATTGACCACGTAAACAATTTCGCTTATCTCCAATATTCGACAAAATATTGAGCGGTAGATCGCCCGCCGCATGTCAGCAGTTTGCAACAGTCACGGAGTTCGTTCGAAGGAAATACTGAATTACAAAAATTTAGAGTTCACGCACGTGGCTGTTACATAAATCAGAAACATTACAATATGTATTACATAAGTACCTGTAAAAATTATAACCATTTCTCAAATGATTTGCACAATTTGCAGCAGAATAACCCGTCATTGTAGATTATTTCTATGATTAATTAAATCTGTAACACTGATACTGAATGATTGCAGTGGCTCCATAATGGCAAGTCAGCTGTAATTTATCTAGTAGCTATAGTCTAAGGGTTTACGTCATCGTTTATTCTGAAAAGTACGAATATATTTATAATATCTGCATAGGTATCACCAGTCAT
This sequence comes from Harpalus rubripes, assembly GCA_963082715.1. Classification (NCBI taxonomy): domain Eukaryota; kingdom Metazoa; phylum Arthropoda; class Insecta; order Coleoptera; family Carabidae; genus Harpalus; species Harpalus rubripes. The sequence continues at coordinate 13,709,624 of OY720459.1, read as the reverse complement.
TCTTCCGCACAAAATGATGTGGCCAGCATCAAACACACCTTCTCCTTGCGATACACATTTAGAGTTTTCTCTAGTACCTAATATTTAAAATACTCTAGAAATCCTAGCTTCATATTTCCTGAAACAACAATATATAATATAAAAACAGTAACTTACCATATACAGCCATACATCATACAATGTAAACAATACCCCAGGTTAAAGTTCCAATATAGGCCGTGTGTAGCGCTGACATCTACGATGGAATCGCGAATACTTTTACCGCTTGAATTGTTTGCAATGTAAATAGTGGCGACATGAAATGAAAATACATTCCAAAAGAAAAGTCATCTTCTACAAGTATAACCATTCATTTATGTATTTGTTTATTAATATATGTACTTGTTTGAGGTTATCAAACAAAACTATGCGTTTTTGTAAATAAAACTGATCGTATTAATAAATAATGTTTAAATATGTATTTAAATTCAAATTTTTGATGATTTTTTTTGTATTTGTATACAATAACAGCTATGTCTTTCTATCGCTGCAAATAGTAAGTAAAATGGCGCCAACCACTGCCAGTTGGGATGTCAAACGAAACATGAAAAATATTAAAGTCACTAAAATATCAGTATCTTTGGTGAAATTTTTTTTTGTAACTCCTTTCGAGAGGGTTTTTTTTAAAGTTGTCAAAGATTTTTTCACATTTTACGTCTAAATAGGGGATTTCGACGGTCAAAGCCAGTGGATATACTAAAGTACCGCCATGACGGCCATCATTGCAATGTTAAAGAAAATAAACTGAGAATTTGCCGCTGAAAATGCTTCGTTGCTGTGCAATGAATAGTCATCATAATAAAAGTGGAGCCAATAATTTATCGAAATATGCAATGCTTTGTGAAGTAAGAATTTTTAATGTAAATAATGTTGTTGAAATTAACATTTTCCATTATTACAGAATAATATTACAGAATAAAATATATTTCTCTATCATTTGATATTTTTGTTAAAAATAATAAAATATTGTAATGTTTCTATAAATTTGGGTGAAGTGTAAATATTAGACATTTATTATTAATTAAAATAAGTGTTTATTAAACTATAATGAAAATGACAATTGGTAATATTAAACAATTAAAAAAACTAATTAAGACTAAAACTATAATTAACTAGATAACACTAACGTTATTTATTTATTTAGATATTTATTTATTTATTTATTCAACCAATTAATACTACTATTTATTTTCACGATATTACTAATTATTTATTTCACTACGCGTTCCAATCTTAGACTGCCGGACTGTTGCAGGCTCTTGTAGAGTGTTTACGCGATATTTATGTCACTATATTTATGTCACTATATACTTATATCACGTTCAACTATCCGCCTACCGACCTCCACAGCGTCTATATACTCAACTGATTCAACAGCGTCTGTATATTCAACTGCTCGGACAGAAGTCACATTTCACCTCACTGTCTGTCTATTTATGTAGCTAACTTCCTTCTTCCACAGCCTCAGTATCACTAACTATCCGTATGCCACAATTCTTCAACACCAATGCCGAGTATCCACTCCAACTCGCTGTTACTGTCCTGGTATACCCTGGTATACCTAGCTTCACAATACTAGTCAACACTACCGCGTATTCTCGTCCACAGCTATCCCAATATACCAGTAACTTCCAGACTCGCCGTTACTGTCCTCGAACACTATAGCTTCCCAATACTCGTCAACACTACCGAGTATTCACATCCACAGATATCCCAGTATACCAGTAACTTCCAGAGTACCTACTCCACTCGACACTTTACTGCGTACGCTCATTACGATACTGCTGTGCTATGTGAATATCTCTATGTCTCTTAATGTAACTCTCCCGAGCATAGCTGCGTCCCTTTTATACAGCTACCATTATCTTCCAGAGAGCTCTAGAATGTTCGACCGCATAATAACAATGAACACAAAAGGTTCAAGCGACCGGAAGTAATTAAACACATCGCGACTTGTAGCCCGGCTGCTAGCGCGATTGCGTCATTGCTATAAATAGACACTCGCTCATTGCTGCAGCGACGGCGACGGCGGGCGTTCTACGTTACAATATTATTGGTATAAGCAATAATTTTTTATTTAACTTACCATGGAAAAACTTCAAAACGCGTAGAACAAGATGTTAGGTTAGGTTTTGTAATCATTTCTTTCATAATTTGACATTTAAGGTAGTTGAGGTGATACGATCAAAGAAACAAATCATCAAGCAAAGCCGGATTGATTTTGAAAACATTTGCGTTTTCCCACGTACTTTAAATGGGTGAATTGAAAAAATAGTGGGCTTTGATATTCTGTAACAGTGTTATGGAATGTGTTCATTTTGTATTAGTTTTCAGTTACAGGATCTGTGAATTCCATAGTAGTATTAGCGAAATTTTTTGTAGATGACCAATAATTTGAAAATGCCAACATTACAGAAAGACATTGGGTGGTATCACCGTCAATCATTTATGAATTATTTTAGAGGAAAAAACTTGAAATATAAGTTGCGTACAATTAATTTTTCTATAACTGTTATTTGAAGTATGTTTCTCTAAAATAATCCATAATCGATTGACAGAGTTAAAACACTTCCAGTCATCTCGCTTATCAGTCTTAATCACTTGTTCATGGTATAGCCCGTGTCAAATCTCATCAGCTGTTGCGCAGAAAGCAAAACTCTATCTTTTTCTTTCTCTCTCTCTCCTATTGCCTAACCTTTCTCTAGCTGTCTCTCTTCTTGATCTGCGCATTTCATAGCTCATGACATTTGGCACCATCTACCCTACCCTATATGATTAAACCGAGGATTAAACGTAAGATTAAATGCAATATTTACATCTGCAAGTAAATCATTCTAAATAAATACTTGTTATAGTAATAATAAACAGAGTAATTGTATATTTCGCAAAACACACTAACTTTGATGTAAGATAATTTTTCTCAGTTATATTTAATCTTCTGAATTCAAGCTACCTTCTCAATTCTTTGACAATATTATTTCCAAATTTGGCACCTGATATGTACAATTTCTGGCTTTAAAAAATACATTTTGGCCAAAAATAGTGTATTTTTTAAAGTTTGAATAATGCTTTTTGTCTGCAAAGTTCACCAGAAGTGTCGGTGATGTAGCGAATTATGACATCACTGTCGAAATCACCTATTTGGAAGAACGCCATTGATTTCAGCAAGGAAGCAAGTGCTTATAACTCCCGCGAATTATTCTTACTATGCGCAGATCCCCATTACTCATACCTTCTATCTCTTTACTTTAAATTGAAATGGTCTATTATTAGCGTCAGAAACGAAGATTAACTGACAGCTTCGCTCACTTTCAACACCAAAATCTTCGGGTATTCGTTTGATGCACTATTTGCACCGAAATCACATGACTGTCAATTGCACACTGCGCTACAATACACCACTTTTTTACCGAACGCACCTATTGTAGTTGTAATCTTTGTTCAATTGCTGAGATTGATTTACTGTGCAAAAGTTTGATAGTATTGTTTATATGATACAAATATACAAAGGTGCATAATTATTTAATTGATATATGCCCGGTTTCATTAAAGTTGATTAAAATATTAATCAATGATTAAATTTTAAACGCCTTGTTAAAAATTTGGCTGGTTAAATTTTTACCAAGTCAATTAATTGCACAAAGAATTATCTAATATAAAATATAAAAAGTGAATTTAGTTTATTAACGTAAAGGTAAGTTACATTATTATAATACAAGTTTTAAAGCATTATAAAATATTTATTGAGGATTTTTTAAATATAATGGTAATGGTAAATAGTAGACCATTTCAGAAATCGTCGAAATATAGGTTCGATAAAGATACGATTTTGTTTCATCTAGCAAAAATTGGTGTACATTTGGAGTCCTCTACCCAACAGCTTTCACAAGTTACTGTAATGAATCAATGATGACTCTTATGCCCGGTTTTATAAAAGTGAATTAAATTTTTATAATTATAATCCAGTATTTTGCATACAGGGTGTAAATGAAATAAGTGCATTAATATAACCAGTAATATAACTCGTCGAGAGCAACAATATTTCTTAATAACTTTTTCTCGAAATCGCATATTTTTTTAGTATTTTTACCACCCCGTAAATTGACGAGTCGTTCCAAATATTTTTGTGATAATTGAATGCAGTAGCAATAGCTATGAAAAATTTAGTTTTAGCAATTGACAGTGCTGTCAATTGTTCCAATTAAATTTTGACATTAGTAATAATCTTGTTTATAAGGTAAAATTCTGTCAAAATGCGAGTACATAGACATTGTAATTACTTACTTAGGGCTTATTTATTTATTTTTTTACTCGCATCTGCACTACATTTTACTTGACGTCACGGTTGACATAAATAAGACAATGTCATGGAGTTGCCAACGCATTTACACGGAGCGTTTCCAAATCATTCTGTTCTTAATATTCGCACATTTGTTAATCTTGTACATCTTTATCACATCACAATACGGAGTGCCACATATGACAATTTTAAAAAAAGCAACAGTTATATCCATAACATGTGCAAAAAGTTCTATGTTTTCAGCACATAACAGACTTCAATTTTGGGAATGGCTCATAATGTTCAATAATGAGACTGAATTTACTGGGAAGGTGTATTTATTATGCACAATACACATCTCTGCATGCTGTAAAAATTTTCATTAAAAAATGTTTGGGTGGGAACAATAAATGGACTCATTATTGGTACTCATTGTTTAAATAGACAAAAGTTTGTACTTACATTTTTTGAATAACGTATTTAAACTATCATGATTTGTCGACGATAAATAATAATCTCATAACCTAATAACTATGCTTTTGCTCTTCCTCCCTCGTTACCTCGTCACTCATTGTCTTTCTCTATTCACAGGTGATTAAATGCCAACTTTATAATTTTGTTATCCAAAATTCAAATTTATTTATTTTAAAAATTGTATTATTACGTATTAATTAATAATAATGTTATTCCCTTGATTCATTTAGTAATTACGGTGACTGTAAGTGTAACCGATAACCGACAATTTTTGAGGTGTTTGTATCCCATTTGAACACGGCCGCAGCCATTGGTTCTCTATGGGCGGGTAACGAAATATGCAGCAAATATTTAAAGAATTTTAACTCAAAATCTAAAAGACTTAGAAAAAAAAGTTATTAAGAAATATTGTTCCTCTCATCGAGTTACATCTGGTTAAAATTAATGCACTTATTTCATTTACACCCTGTATATTATTATATGTACAAAATCTCGGATTTTGAAATCCGAGATTAAATTTGTTTATAAAACCGGGCCTAAGATTCTATCACTATTTAAGATATACTGGTTTTGCCACACTCCGAATGTCCAAAGTGATACGTGTCTTGCTTTTTCCGATAGAGCCGCAACGTGACAGGTGACAACGACCCAACTGTCACTCGCCTTTTTGAAAAGAATATTTATAAAATCTCATCTAAAATGTTCATAACATGTATTACGGGGTATTTATTTTTATTTTATAATACTCTGGTATTTTAAATCCTGATCAAAATAAATAAAACTTTTGTGATTTGAAGTTGTCATTTTGACATAAATATCAAAAAATCCCCCGATGTCAATTTAACGGGTTGATTATTAAATCAATCCAAGTTAACAAATGAATTAATTTCATGAAATGCACAAGTAGTTTAATCAGTGATTAAAGTTAACAAGGCAGTTAGCTAATCATTGATTTAACATACTTTCATGAAACCGGGCATTAATATAAAAAATAATTAAATATTTATAATTTTAGGTCATTTAATCTGTTCTATACTGTCTATGAATGTAATCAAGAATTATATGTTATATACAGCATTGTCTTCTGATCAACTGATCACTGCAATTGTTTATCTCATCATAGGAATGTACAACTTATATTCCCTGTTTTATGTTATAAAAGAGAAAGATTTTTGTGATATTCTGTTTGCAAAGTTTTCCGAAATGGATAATATGATGGCACGAATAAAAGTTCCAAATCATTCTGAAGTCTTTGTTGTTGGCGTCATATTTTATTGTGCATCGATATGTTTGAGTCTATTTTCATTAATTGTCTGTCAAGTTGTTACCATGTACAATGACGACATAACTCTAACTCTCAGCAGAGCCTATTTGACATATTTATTACATTGTGTAATTATAAATCCATGTTTTATCTATTGCGGGCATTCATTTGTTTGCGGCCAACGATTTTATGAACTAAATAAAATAATACAGGAAGACAATGAAACAATAGAAACAAGTATTATAGAAGACAATATGGAGTTAACAGATAACCAACGAAATTCTAACATAAATCTACAAATACTGATCGATATACATTTAAGACAATGTGAGATGAGTAAACTTGTATCACAGTATGTGACTTTTGGTGCTAGTCTAGTGTTCTTCGTATACGTATTTGTGGTTGGTGCGACTAGCTTTATCTACATTAAAACTGGAATAATTGTAGAAACGTTATTTGTTTTATCTTTGATGTCTACTTTTACTGTTATTACTGGTACAATGGCTGGGGAAATCATGATTACGATGGTGAGTCTTTTGTGTTATTTTAAAATTATTATTTATGCAATGATTTTGATTAGCAAATCTTATTTACAAAGTTGATAAAAGAAAAATTAATTTATTTGTAAACATTAGTTTAGTTTGATTTACCACTTTGTTTATATGATTTACACGCCTACCTGATTTTACTAATTTCAACAATTCTAGCATGGCTGATTATACAGGTGAAACCGTAATACTAAATCTGAAAATTCTTTTAGGAAAAAAAATTTCTACGAAATATAAGCGACTGGTGCTTTTGTCACTTTGATAATAACATGATTGAAATTGTAAGTATTTTTGAATGTATCAGAAAACGTTAGTATGTTCTTTTTTTTCAGAGAAATTCCATATTACTTCAATCTTTAGGTAACAAGTGTGTAATTAGTTTCTTTGGAATTGCATCACTTGATTGTAAATTGTTGATACTGGTAATATTATAGGTACATTTTTCTATGTTTTATTTTTAAAATATTATATTTCAGATTTTGAAATTTTATATTTCATTTATTGTATTTTTAATGCAGTTCTTTTAAATTGGGAAGAGGAACATGTATATCTATATAAAACAAAAGATTATTATTATTATGCATGAATTACAAATTTAAATGTATTGTTTAGAAAATAAGTAGTTTTAGAGTTGATGGAAAACTAATTGTCCTCCAATTTCACGAAAAGAAAGTTGAGTTTTCTGCACATGTCGTGCAAATAATATTTTTTTCTCTAATGTGTAAAGTAGTTACAATTAACTTTTTGAAATGTCTGATCAAGGTTATCTTCGAATTGTACATGTTAAGATTTTAGCTCGGCCCATTCTTTTAAATTAAAGCTGGGAAAAATATTCAATTAATCAAAAAATAATCGATAATCAATTACGTTGATTTTTGTTTTCAAAATCGATTAATCGGGTAGCGATCATTTCTACCGATTATCGATCATTATCATTTTTAGTCGAGGGAACAGGTAAAAATCGCCTGGTGCAAGGTTCTGAGAATAGGACAGGTTGGTGACATTGTTCTTTACAAGATAGTTGTTCTTTAGTATCTGAAGGGTTTCAGATAATGATTTCTCCAGCAGAACACAGAATTTCACGTTTTCACTGTACTCGAAGACGAAATTCTAAATCTGACGAACGGATAGCTAGAAACAACCTGCAGCTTTCGCAGACAATAATTAATGGGTGCCGGGTGGCTTGACGCGTTCCCTAGCTGGCTACCAATCTAAGAAAAAGAACCTGTTTGGCTATAGGTAACGATTCTGGGTACTTTTTGTACCATTGTAAAAGAGCTAATCTATTGATTTCACAATTTTGGACAACCCCGCTAGTATTATTGACTGACACAGTAATCGAGGTATCGTCAGCATACTGAATAAAATTGGGAGCAGCCAACCAAGCCGTTGAGATACACAACAAATAAAATTGGAGAGAGTACTGTTCCTTGTGGTGCTCCTTTAATGTCTGATAATATATTATTATAAACAATGATATCGTTTTTAATATTTAATGACACGAAGTTGTGTGTGCCAATCTGTTTTGTAAACAGATTTTGGTATGATGATGACATATTTATACCGTGCGGGCGTTTTTTAGGCTAACAGTAATTTCTAAAGTATTTAAACATTTTTGAGAATACAGATGATTGCGATACTGGTCTAAATTTGTTTGTTTCCTTTGTCACCTTTTTTTGTGAATTGGTGTGATTTTACAGAGTTTAAGTTTATGAATGATATATTTATAAGGAAAGCATAAATTAAGAAAATAGTCACTGGAGAACTTTCTATTTGTCTTGCGCCTGCATCTGTCGCTTTTGGAAAAACCTAGAAACAAGGATTCCCGCCTTTATAGGTATATGTTATTCTAAAGGATGCACAGTGTTGTAGATACTTGGAATTCACACATTCACACTGCACTTTTGGAAATTTTGGTTTTAATTTCAAATTATTCATAACATACTGCGGTTTGGTGTTCGGCTTAAACCACGATGCATATAAGAAGGCCTTCTTAGGTGCGGCTTCCAGTTTTGATTTTTTGCTTGAGTTGCCGATAATACTAATGTATAGCCTTATTTTCTTCTGTTTAGTATTATTTCTGGTATTGCTATTGAGAATTAACAATATCTTATACGCTAACTGGTGGCCAAACTGGCGAGAATTATTTGTTTATAAAATAAGCACAAGATGTCGATCTTGAAATCGACAGGAGCCAGGAGAGGGATTATGTAAATCGTAGTTAAAAAATTGCTTAAACATAAAAGTTTGTTCACTGCATTTTAAAAGAAAGATTTTATATTTACAGATACTAATATAAAAATAATACGGAACTATTATAATTCATAATAATATTACTCAATATCCTAGCTTATAAGTCCGTATTGAATTTAATTGATCCACAGAAAAATGGTATTTGAACAATAATATGAAAATGATCTCTGTGGCTGTAAAAGCTTATACCACAAATTGTATTTTTGATTTTAATATTTTGATGACATATTTGTACCGTGCGGGCGTTTACCAGGCGTCACCTTACGGGCACTCATTGTTGGCGTGGAGGGTGCATGTCATCATCATTACCGATATCTGCGTACAAAGCAGATTGGCACACCCAGCAATGGGTAATATGCCGTGATGATATATTTATATTTATTTATTTATTTATTTTAATATTTTAAAATTGTCATTAATATTTGCAGTACAAACCAATAACTTAGTTTTATATCACTGACTATTACAGCCACTTTTTACCTTGAGCATATTAGGTTTATTTACATTACAAAATATTAATCTCTGTACATGTCGTGGCTTCTGGGTACCTAAATTGTTCGATTCTATTTTATTTCATTTTAAATACTGTTTAAATCTACTTTACTCGTAAACCTGTCTATGTACATACTCGACCGACAAATTAAACAGTACTCTTTCAAGATCAGCTGTTTGAGTAGCAATGCCATAGGTACTATTAGTTTTCAATTATCTCTGGTAAATGGTAAAGCTATTATGTCTGGTAGATATAATAGTACTAAAACTATTATAATTACCCTTTAATATTAGAATTAATTTTAATAAAAACTAAATACGTATTTCGAGAACTCACAGAGTTGTTAGGACCTCTGGCATGGTTGACATATTGAGTAATCTTGACTACTCTGTTTAAATTTCCCTTGTTGTACTACTGATGATGAGAACTTAGTTCTCGAAATACGTATTTAGTTTTTATTAAAATTAATTTTAAGGTTAAGGGGTAATTATAATAGTTTTAGTAATATTTAACCTTAGACTCCATATATTATTAATTTTTAATATATAATAGTGTTAATTGTGTAAATTTGCCAACTTGTTAATTAGTTTATGATACAGATGACCTTGATTCAGACATCTCAAAAAAAAAAAACTATACCTGTTACGCCACACAATGATTTCGGTGCGTGAAGTCTGACTCACAATGCATTTCGTGTGTAGTTCACTTCAGTGTTACTTTTTGGCACGGATTCATATTTGAATACATTGCTGTGATGGTTTTTTGACATTTGATTCTGCAGGCAAAATATTTTTGAATTTTAAATTCTTCATGTGCAATAAATGCGTGATGTCTTGTTTCTACTCGTGTAAAAAAGTTAGCCTCACGCACTTCACACACAATACTATTATAGTAGAAGATGTAACCAGTCTTTATAGATATTTTTAAAATATAGGTATTTGCTTCTAAGAAGTTGTAAATTTATTTTAGACCTTTCTGGACAGTTATGCATTAGCAGCCGTAATCATAGCAACTACATTATTCCACACTTGTTCCCGGGATAACTATTCCACATAGATTAAATTTAAAACTGGTTTAACATTTCGGTTTTCGGTATTCATACTTTACATTTATTGGGTTAACTATTCCAGATAAAACGTATGGCAACATTATATTTTTATTCTATTTGACGTTTATGCTTGAGCAACAATATGAATTGATTTGTTTTTGTGAAAAACAGGTACGAATAAGGTAAGTTTTGAACTTATAATTACAATTTGCTATCTTGTATCAAATACACTCATGGCCAAAAAAAACCGGACACCCAAAAAAGTTATTTGTCCACTTGTAACAACCGACATATGGGTTTATTTTTTTATTATCTGTAAATTAAGATGAGAAAATAAAAAAAGTTTAGCAAAGACTTTATTTATTAAGAAAAGTTCCTGATACAGAAAAATGAACAAAAGTAACAAATTTCTTTTTCCTTATTAATTAAGTTTTATAACTAAGTATAATTTATTTTGAGTAAAGAATGGGGTGTATTGTCTCCCCGAGCTGTAAAGACTTCTACCATAAGATTTGGTAAACAGTAAATACAGTTGGTAACTCTTAGTGTTAATTATTTTTTTATTCTTCTAAAAACGGTACTGTTAGTTGTTGAATGGTATGGATTATCCATGCTGAACTCTTTGTTTTAACGTAATCCCATATTTTTGGTAGGGATTGAAGTCAGGGCTGCGATCTGACCATCCTAATAATCGAATGTTGACTTATTTTAAATGCTGCTTTGTTATATGTGTAAAGTTAAGACGCAAGTTGTCAACTTTTAAGATGAAATTCTCGGGAAAAAATGGAGCAAAAGGTAGTACGGAGACTGCTGTGCATTCAGAATATATTTTGCTGCGTTTAGCATTTAAGGGTTCGAAGCAATTAAATTTATGCAACCAATTTGAAAATGGAAGATTGTAATCTTCAATTATTAAAAAGTAATCATCAGTGTAATTTTTAATAATGTCGCCGTATGCAGATGGCTGGTATAATCTTCACAACTGGATGATGGCGGAATATAAACACAGCAAATGTTTATTTTGAAGTTGACACGTAACACTGTAACCATAAGTCTTCAGCAGTGGAGAGCCAGTCCAGTCATTGCACAGATTTAAATTTAAATAAGAACACCGCCGCCAAGAGATTTTAAGCAGTCCTTTCAACATAATATACAAAATAGTTTCTAATATCACAAATTTCCGAGCTTAAAACACTATTATTAAACCAAGTTTCAGTCAAAATTACCAAATCATATATAAGTTCATAGTGCTTTAATGATTTTGAACATATATTACCAAAATGTTAGAGGTATGAAACCAAATTTTTAAATATCTATAATAAATACGCTACAAATGACTATGGCCCGAATTGTAACCTACATTAAAGTAGCGCTATTTCAGCTGCCTTGCGGGCTAGTAAGGCAATTCACAATACGTGCGTTAATAATGTCTATATCTCACTCATATCGTAAATAATTATTAAAAAATCATTTTAACGTATTGCTTTCAATTAAATTTTGCCTCCAATCTCCAATGATATTTCTTATTGACAGGTCTCTTGCCTCTTGATCTCCAATGACATACAGGGTGTAGTCATACTACCCGACGTACTGATCATGGAACAATTTTTTTTTTCAAAAATTCGCACAAAATATTGCATCGTATTTAGAGTAAACATTTTTTCTACCACTGGTTGATAGGTATTCTTAATAATAATATTATTCAAATCTACTAATGCAGGTAATTGTTTACACAACATATAATAACGGTATGATATACTGTAATTAATAATTTAATTTAATTCGATAGGGATAGGGCATTCTTTCGTAGATATTACTGTTAATTATCAATCTTTGCTGGTTTAATGTTCTGATTATGCAGCGAATTGCAGTTTAGTGTAGTTTTTGTGAAAATGAATGCATTGTACCGTGATAGAGAGTTAGTGGACATGCTGCTAATTTATGGAGAAGCAGGGTAAAATTCTTTATTGGCACAACGTCTGTATGCTGAACGTTTTCCTTTATGGCGGTGTCCCAATCACCGTTTATTTGTGTGGATCACCCATCTTTGCGACCTATTCGTGGAAGAGGCGGTGACCACCAACGACAACGTATTAATATTGAAAATGCTGTTTAGATGCTGTAGGAGCTGAACCAAACATTAGCACCCGGAGAATGTCTCGGCAATTAGCAGGAGTAAATCATTATTCAGTATGACAATTTTGAGAGATTACTACCATCCATTTCATTTTCAACGAGTTCACGGGATAACAGAACCTGACCATCATTTCTGAGTAACGTTTTGCGATTGGTTGTTACAACAACATGCTCAAAACCCTAATTTCCCCTCATACATGATATTTTCTGATGAGGCAACTTTTACGAGAGAGGGAATTCATAATATTCATAATTCTCATTATTGGAGCCAACACAATCCACGTGCTGTTGTACGAGGTAGTTTCCAGCATCGCTTTTCAATAAATGTTTGGGCAGGTATTGTAAATGGGATGTTACTTGGGCCGTACATTCTACCAAATAGGATGATTGGTGATAATTATTTATTATTATTGCAGAATACAGTTACTTGAAGATGTGTCTCTTAATGTGCGCCAACGAGCATGGTTTCAGCACGATGGTGCGCCAACGCACTTTGCTCGAAATGTGCAAGAACACTTGAATCAAGTTTTTCAGGACAGGTGGATTGGTCGCGGTGCTCCTGTAACTTGGCCTGCTTAGATCCCCTGATCTAAATACGCTGGATTTCTATTTCTGGGGCCATTTAAGTCACTTATCCACATCATTTCTGTTAACAAAAATCGGATCGAAAATTCCGTGCAACAAAATTCGTGTCACATGCACTTCATCGTTTCTTCAACATACTGCAATGTGTGTAGCAATGAATGGTGCTATTTTTGAACAATATTTCTAATTATTGTACTTAGAGTCATCAGATATGTGTTTAGTAATTTAGAAAATTATATTCAAATTAAATAAAATGCATTGATATTTAAAATTATTGTGTATTCAAAACTATGATTATCTCTAAATTGAACGAACATTACGTAATGTTACTTTGATAACTAATTTCATTTAACAATTCTTTCAATAAAGTACGCTACTCCAGTGGTCCTAAAAATGTTCACTTTGAGTAAACCACCCTTAATTTTGCGAATTTTTGAAAAAATCTTTGTGTTCCATGATCAGTACGTCGGGTAGTATATACCATTTCATTTTTTCCCCGAAGCATTATTATACCCTTTATAAATTTAGTCCAAAATATAATGTAGAATAGTAATTATAGTAAAAAAAATAATTATTTAAATAATTGACAATTTATTTTCTCTTATAAAAGGAGAGAGACAAACTTATTGATTGTTTTATGCTCATTTTGTTTAAAATTTAAAACAATCTTTAAAAATTGAAACTAATTCAATTACCCTCGTATTGATTAATGAAAAATCACTATTCAATGTCATGTATTACACATTTCAAATAATAATTGCAAATAACTCCATTACATTATATACGCTTGAGTGTCTGATCGCGAATCTAGGGACCCAGGTTGCATATTCGTAACGAGCGCACGTTGTAGCAACTTCGGATTGCACAATTCGGAAATGGATCGAGCGCATCAAAGTTACTCGCTATAACGCGTGCTGAAACAAGTACTCGTTTTGCATTATCTAATTATAATATAAATGAGACTTTTTCGCTTACATATTTTTTAAAAAATACTGACAATAACGATAATCTAACGCACGAAAGTCAATTTGACGAAAGTCGGGTGATTACATTAATATTGAATTCCATGCATTTGTATCGAGCGCGCGTTGCAGCGAGTTATGTGCGCTCGATCCATTCTCGAATCGTGCATTCCGAAGTTGCTGTAGCGTGCGTTCGTTACTACTGTGTGTGTGTTAGTATAAATATAAACATTCGCAAATGTTAAGAGAATTATTTCTGTGTGTCAAAATCTTTTATTCATTGTGAAATATCTTACTATTTCGTTCTTAGTGTAATTTTACCCTGTTTTCAATAATTGTGAAGTAAATTTTTATAATAATAAAGAAATAAATATTGAAAGTACTTTCGCTCACTCGTCATAAGAATAATTAGAGTTGAAAAAACAGAAAGTTTCAAGGTCTGTATCCAAGTAAGAAACAACAATTTCAATAGAAGGATTAAACAAAATACATGGTACACTATTTACACTTAAGTTTATAACGTATGTCTCATAAGTTTTGGCACAAATTTCAACAATTTTTTGTTTTGTAATACTAAATACATTCACTTAGGTCCTGTTTTATCATTGCTAATTAACATTTAAGTCATAGTTAACTAAGATTTATATATTTGATCTGTTTTACAAGCAGTAGTTAACCACAAATGTGCTAATTATCTTTGAATATAGATAACTAATACCTACTCTGGAAGGTAAGTTGTAATTAACAAGTGATATGCGGTTGTTATTATTTTTGTAAAGTGACAGGAAGATGACAAGTGACAGGTTACTAAAATGTTTGATTGGGATTTTGATGCCTTTGATGATCATAACAAAATTTTATTAAGGCGTCTTAAAATTTATGGTTCGAGAGGTGTAGTATCAATTAAATATTTCAATATTTGTTATTTCTACAAAATTTTTGGGTTTTCTACCAATAGGGCTGTTGCAGGAACTTTTATATGCCTTGTAAGTATTAAATTTAAAAAGATATCATTATTTAAATAACCTCAAATTTGAAAGTATTACCAAATATCCATTAGATATTTTACAATTAATCTTTGAAATTTGGATAATATTTTAAAAAAGTCACGTGATCTGAAACAGAATGTTACGTTACAGCACATACATCTTCATCGGTTCCAATTGGTGTTAATTCTTTGTGTTTTGTTACAAGTGTTGAGTGTTATGATAAATATATTGTCAAAGTTGTCAAACAAGTCTGAAATTTCGTGTTAGATAATAAAAAATGCAATATAATATGGGTAATTTTCAATATTGTATTGTGCCTTTTTGCAAAAATGCTGCTAGGAGCAAACCTACTATTGAATTTATGAATATGCCAAAAGATGCGAAGAAAATCAAATTGTGGCTGGAACAAACAATCGTTTTCTGATATAAATTTAGCTACCATCCAGCTATCGACTGTCCGATTTAACTTGAGTGTAGTCTATTAACCATTATTACTTTATTACTCCTTTATAATGGAAAATATCAGCGTCAAATGTCAAATTAGAAGTTTGTTATTGACATGTGAAACTATCGCCTACGTTTATTTATGTAAATAACAAATATAAACGAAGGTGATGGAAAAAACTGTTTATCTATTGGCTGCGAATGACGTAATGTATGTGCTTCTACGACACAGGAGTGGGGGATTGTTTTCAGGACTATTTTTGGCGCTAGTCTTTTTATTACATTATTTACGAAAATAATAACAAATTATTAGAAAAATAATTATTAATAAGAAAAATATTGCATAAACTTTCATTTAAAATACTTTTTGAAAAATGTGAAACAGGCTCATTCGTAGCAAAGGGCGCGAGCAGTCACGTGACTTTGTTGGCCTTGACAAGCAGATATGGGGGCCGGTGTCAGAATGACAGCTAGTAATTATGTCAAATGTCATAATTTCTCATTTCAAATTTCATGATTTTCCAATTCCATATACATAGTTTATTTCCAGATTTATTTTTGAGTGCATCAGCATTTCGAAAGACACCCGTTTTATTTTAGCTATTAAATCAGTGGCGGCGCTAAGGGGGGGCCAGGGTGGGCACGTGCCCACCCTAGAAAGTCTTGTGCCACCCAAGTGCCCACCTACTACATTATTTGTATTTATACTTTTTTAATAAAATTAATAGGACAGAAATTATAGCCCTATGAAAATTTCACCATTGTACATATTACCTGTAATTCATAAAAAAGTAAACACCCGGTATATGTAATTATTTAAATTTAGATACAGGTGTCTTTATATCGTTTTATGTGTGTATATGAAAAAAAACTATATAGGTAGGTATCTTTATTATTTAAAATAAATGGGTGCCCAATAGGCGCGTATACACGGGTGGGGAGATTAAGAGGGTAATTACCCCTCCCATGACTTGATAAAAAAAATCAAACAAACGAAAATATTATAATTTAAGATTAAGAATAAAATTTAATAATGTATTTTGCACAGCTAATATTTCA
Source organism: Harpalus rubripes (assembly GCA_963082715.1). Classification (NCBI taxonomy): domain Eukaryota; kingdom Metazoa; phylum Arthropoda; class Insecta; order Coleoptera; family Carabidae; genus Harpalus; species Harpalus rubripes. The sequence goes on along the minus strand of OY720459.1, from coordinate 13,693,051 downwards.
TTGCTTGTTTTTCAAATATAAATTTTGATTACGTAGTATGGATGTCAGTTAAAATATAATTGCAATAGTAGAAGTGCAGGTGATATTCAATTTTGACAGTTTATTCAGGTAAGTTAACAATCCGTTAAATATATTCACTTTTCTAATCTGATCTGGCAATTTATTTTTGTACATGAAAGGGGGAAAACATGCAGTTTCACATTCATTGAAAAAATGTAACGTTCAATAATAAGACATTTAATATTGGATGAAAAAAAAATTGCCTGCGGCGCCTTTTTTTCTGGTTACCTTTGCATAACCTATTACGACCCCCCCCTGATAGATAGATGCTTCTTTTTTAAACGCAGAAAAAAAAGCATCCATGCACGATTTTTTTTAGCAAACATGCACTTATTTTTGAATAATTTTTATAATAAACGATGAATTTTTGTCTAGCTCATTTTCTTTATTTTTGCCTGTAGCTAATAAACGGTTAATGCTAGCAATTTGTACGTTGAAAATTTAGAATCTACATGAAATTCTCTATAATATACATCAGCAGACATATTTGTATGTAGGCTGTTCCAAAAGTTACAGTCAGTTAAACATACACTTATTTTTGAATAATTTTTATAATAAACGATGAATTTTTATCTAGCTCATTTTCTATAATTTTGCCTGTAGCTATTAAACGGTTAATGCTAGCAACGTGTACGTTAAAAATTTGGAAGCTATACATGAATACATTAGCAGACATATTTGTATATAAGCTGTTCCAAAAGATACAGCCAGTTAAAAGTACACTTATTTTTAAATAATTTTTATAATAAACAACAAATTTTTGTCTAGTTCATTTTCTCTACTTTTGCTTGTAGCTTCTAAACGGTTAAAGCTAGCAACTTGTACGTTGAAAATTTAGAATTTACATGAAATTCTTTATAATACACATCAGCAGACATATTTGTATATAAGCTGTTCCTTATTTTTGAATATGGTGCGTAGATGCTTCTTTTCTAAACGCAGAAAAAAGAAGCATCTATGCACGATTTTTTTAGCAAATATGGTGCATAGAAGCTTCTTTTTTAAACGCATAAAAAAGAAGCATCTATGCACGATTTTTTTTTAGAAAATATGGTGCATAGATGCTACTTGAAAGTAGGATCTATGCACGATTAATTTTTTTTGCGTGCATAGATGCTACCTGAAAAAGTAGTATATAGCCTGTTCCTTATTTTGAATATGGTGCGTAGATGCTTCTTTTTTAAACGCAGAAAAAAGAAGCATCTATGCACGATTTTTTTAGCAAATATGGTGCCTAGAAGCTTCTTTTTTAAACGTGTAAAAAAGAAGCATCTATGCACGATTATTTTAGAAAATATGGTGCATAGATGCTTCTTTTTTTGCGTTTAAAAAAGAAGCATCTATGCACCATATTTTTTAAAAAATCGTGCATAGATGCTTCTTTTTTCTGCGTTTAAAAAGAAGCATCTATGCACCATATTTTCTAAAAAATCGTGCATAGATACTTCTTTTTGTCTAGTTCATTTTCTCTACTTTTGCTTGTAGCTTCTAAACGGTTAAAGCTAGCAACTTGTACGTTGAAAATTTGGAATCTACATGAAATTCTCTATAATATACATCAGCAGATATATTCGTATATAGGCTGTTCCAAAAGTTACAGGCAGTTAAACATGCACTTATTTTTGAATAATTTTTATAATAAACAATGAATTTTTGTCTAGCTCATTTTCTCTATTTTTGCCTGTAGCATCTAAACGGTTTAAGCTAGCAACTTGTACGTTGAAAATTTAGAATCTACATGAAATTCTCTATAATATACATCAGCAGACATATTTGTATATACGCTGTTCCAAAAGTACAGGCAGTTAAAGGTACACTTATTTTTGAATAATTTTTATAATAAACAATGAATTTTTGTCTAGCTCATTTTCTCTATTTTTGCCTGTAGCATCTAAACGGTTTAAGCTAGCAACTTGTACGTTGAAAATTTAGAATCTACATGAAATTCTCTATAATATACATCAGCAGACATATTTGTATATAGGCTAGTAATTATTTAAATTTAGATACCCCCGTCTTTATATCGTTTTATGTGTGTATATGAAAAAAAAACTATATAGGTAGGCATCTTTATTATTTAAAATAAATGGGTGCCTGGTTACCTTTGCATAACCTATTACGACCCCCCCCCCTGATGCCCAACCATCTTTTGATTGTGCCCACCCTATATTTACATCCTGGCGCCGCCACTGTATTAAATTCCCTTAAAATTTGTAGCCACACATTTATCTTCATGTCTCATTAAGTGCCGATTTTTCCCAAATTCGTCGCTAGAGACACTGACACTTAAGTGTGCAAGCAAATGTAATTTTGTTTATTAATTCTTCAGGCATTCAAGCTTATACCATAGAGTGCACATGTCATTTATAACTCGTTAAGATTAATAATACAAAGGAACGATTGTTTGTCATATATACAAAAAATCGCTAACATTTGCGAAAGATACAAAGACATGTACGGAATATTTGAAGTAATAACTGGCAAAATAGCAATTATATTAAGTATACTCAATTTTAAAATAAGATGTGATTCAACTATTGACGCATTTTACTGGGTTAACAAGTTTAATTCTGCAATTGGATTATTTTTATATTCATTTCCAATTATTAATGACAAGGTTCAATATCGAAAGAGGAAGCTACAAATATTTGACTATATAATATTCACTGGTAATTATTTAATATTAATGCAAACATGCCGTACGTATGCATGCCAATAAAGCAATGAGAGCACATACTATGTTTTACCTTCATCCTTTTCCTTTCCCAGCGTTAATCCATATAGCATGGTTCTACACTTTTTGAAATGTTTTGACAAATAAAGCCTAGTGTGAGCTTTTCGTCATGAAAATAGAGAATTGTATAGCGGTATGCCATATTTTTTGTGTGAAACCCGGTGCGAATGCCTGCTTCAGCTTATGGCTTTTGGAAATGAGGTTATGTTAAAAGTACAAGCTCTCTGAACTCGGGTGTCTACGCCTCTACGCTGAACTATAATATTAATGGGAAGGCTGACGTCATAGGGATATGCACAGCACAGTAAAATTCTATAACAAAAGTAACATTGTATATAGCACTAGTTTCAGTACTTAACACTGATTTATACAAATTTTGGATCTTCACGAATATTTCACTCGAAAAATTTCAACCAATCACGTTGCAGTATTTTTTAAATTTCGTACAATGACAATCGAATATCAGTGAATATTTGCACTTGTGCGTATACCCGAGTATTTGCACAAGTGCAATACCTGAATATTTAAAATAAGAGTAAACACAAGAAACGCATCAACAAGAAATTAGCTATTTATTAAAATTACAATTTGTGAAAATACAATTATTATATGCAACTATGTTTTCTTCTGAATTTGTTTCATTCGTGTTCAGATTTTCTGTTTCTTGATTTCTTAAATTCTGAATTAGAGTTCTATATTGTTCAGAATCTATTTTTAGATAAGAACTGATGGAGCTGGTATTACTATTGCCTGTAACTTTTGTAATTAGATGTTCTCCCACTCCACTTTTGGCTAAATTTGATATAGCCACGGAAAGAATAGAATGATTCGTTATTTTGCATCTTTTCACATCTAATCCTATCTGTTCTACTGCATCAGAAGTCCACATAGAAAGAATATTTCCTCCGACTAGAATATTTTTGAAGAAACCAACAGAACTCTTTTCCTTCCATGAGGGATTGACAGTCTCTTCTTTCCATAAGTTTATGAAATAATCTAAAAAAAAAACAAACATTTGAAATTATTGTATATATAATTATTATGTAAATACCTATACTACCTACCTAACGGGGCATCTATTAGGATCTTTCTCATTTTGGACTAGCCATTTTTTTGCACTCAACGGCTGTGCTCCTCCCTGGCTGGTTTTGCTAAATACCAGATAATAAATAATCGCCCAGTAGGTTTACCAAAATTATCAAATTCTTGTTTAAAAAATCTGATGTGGCCAGCACATTACCTTGCGTCAGTTCACGGATCACTTCAACTACAGATAGGACAGTTAATGTATTTGTCGAAATACAAAATAGTGACATCTACAGATTGCTTCCATGAACTAACGCTCATTGTGATGGCTTGGTCGGCTTGGTAGTTTGTGACATAGGAGACATGTCATGTATAGATAAATTGAAATTTTTAATTTTTAAATTAAAAGATATGAGAAAATTAAATATAAGTGCATACATATATTTTAAATAATCACAATACAATAACTATAAATTCATTTCTAAATAAATTTAAAATTACTTGTCAGATAGACATACACTTCTATTTTAATATTTGTTTATATGTAAGATAAAAGAATATTGGAAATGGTACGACATTTCATCACTAAATATAAAAGTAAACGTCTATTTGCTTCTTTGCATTGCACTTTATATAAAACAGCACAACGAATGTTCATCAGCTTATTGAATTTCAATTCCATATTACGTCAAAAAATACACATAGTTAATACACTTTAAAACTGGAGAAATCACGATATAAATGACTACTGGCACTATAACTAAAACTATTACAAATTGAATTACCACATAATTAAAGATGTTATGTGACTTTATAATTCAAAATAATACAAAATGTTTTGAACACAAAGGTGACTTAATCCATTTTCTTAAAATTTAAGCACTGTCGCACATCTACAGTTTGCATCCTGGAACTACATATGATAGTGTTTTAGCACATTCATTTAGCTGTCCGGTGCCTGCGTCAGTTCTATGTACAGTGTGTTCAATAAAATTCCTAACTCGGAGTAGGCTATGAACAGAGAAACGTATGTCTGATCATTATTCAATTCAAAAGTCAAGAGGTCAAAATTGAACTTAAAATGTAATTTTAAAGAGAAAAGACAATAAAGAAGGATACAGCATATTGACATTCGCCGTTTTCTAATTTATTTCGATTTCTAAAATAAGATTCAAGAAGAAAAGCTTTGATTTCTTTAGATAACATTTTTGACAATATCTTATGTCAAATTGACATTGAATTAAATATTTTTAAATTGACGTACGTTTCTTTGGTCATAGCTTACTCCGAGTTACGAATTTTTTTGAACAGACTGTGTTTTGTACAAATTTCATACAGAAAGTTTTTTTGCAAATGATTCCATATTTCCAGTACATTACTTTCAGTCAGTTCTATGTATTTTGTACAAATTTCATAGAGAAAGTTTCTTGTAAGATTCAATATATTTCTACTAAAATTATAACTCAGACATATTATGTACATTGCACTTTGACACTGACATTTGTCAATCAGAATTTTTTTAATGTAGTAGATGTTTCCATGTTTCTTTATAATTTTTACCTTCCGTCAACTTTAGGTAAGGAAGGTATTATCTTTGGTCAAAAAATTTGGTGGTGAGTTTTTGATGAATAAACACGTTTTAGGGTTGAAAAAATTATAATTCTTTCGTATTCCTCTTCGTTACATCCATGTGAAGAGCTGATTAGACTTTGGTTATAATTGGTCAACCGGAAGTACCCTCATTTGAAGATTTTAACAGTTTTCTTGAAAAAAGCGATATCATTTTTTACATTTTATATTATAAATATTATAAAATATTCTATTCTCTATACGATTTGAATGCATTTTATATTTCATATTAAATGGATATAGAGTTAAAAAATTATAAAGAAATTAAATATCATATATATTAGTCAGCTATGCTTTAACTCTGGAAACAGCTGCTTTATTACGAAAATTCTAATCGAAAGGTGTCAATGTCAAGTGCAGTTGATAGTATGTTTGTGTTATAATTTTACTGGCAATATAAGATCTTTTGTTCTGTATGGAATTTGTATAAAATACATACAACTGCCTTACGGTAATGTACAAGAAATATAATCTTTTGCAAGGAACTTTCTGTATGACATTTATACAAAATATATACAACTGGCGGAAGGTAATATGCTGGCCACATCAGATTTTTTAACTCTATATACATTGAATATGAAGTATAAAATGTAATCAAATCGTATAGAGAATAAAATATTCTTAAATATTTATAATAACAATAAATGTGAAAAAGTGATATTTAACAGCATTTTTCAAGAAAAACTGTTAAAATCTTCAAATTAGGGTACTTCCGGTCGACCAATTATAACCAAAATCTAATCAGCTTTTCATATGGATCTAAATAAAAGGAGTTATGCTATCCGACAAAATCGTCACACACACATACATACATATATATACACACACATACAAACATACATTCATCCATACATATATACATACACCATCGTAAAAATAGTAAAATCGTATTCAAAAGACCCTAAAACGTGCTTATTCATTAAAAACTCATCATCGATTTTTTTGACCAAAGACAATACCTTCCTTAGTTAATAGGGACGGAAGGTAAAAATGTCGTTATATATATTATGTGATAAAACTTGCGTTGCAACCCTTCTGGTGTATTTTCATCCCACAAGTTTATTATTTTTTTTATTCTTCTGCACTTAACGCCGCAGAACTAGTTTTTCTTTTTTTCAGGTAATTCCTGTAGTTGGTTCCTTTTGGCATCTCGTGCACTGCGTGCATTTGAAATGTAACATCTTTGAAAGGATCAAACGAAATATTGAAGTTGGAAAAAATTTCTTGCAATGTTTTAACAACCCTGTTCCCTTGAGTTTTAATTACCCATTCTTTATAATCGGAACCATCATGTTTCTTCATATTGAAACCAAAATCCTTCAATATATCTGCTAACATTTGCATAGATGTATTTTTATTTGTTGTATCCTCTTTCGCCACAAAACTTTTCAAACAGCTTTCATTTTCATTAATTTCTTCCAAAAAATTACTTCCAAAACGCTCATTATTACTCATTTTTAATACAATTTCACACCAGTAATGAAAAATTTACATTTGTTTAATAACGTTTCTAAGAAGATTGTTTTATTGCTTACGCTTACACTATTTGATAAATACATATTTTTTTTATCTAACATTGCATTGGACGTTTATCAAGTGTTAAAAAACTGACAACTGACGTTTATGTGACAGATTAAAACAAATATTAAATATTCTTAAAAATAATAAAAATATCGAATGTGAAGTTTTTCTCGGGTAATATTCTACAAATATACCACTTGTGCATATCAAATACAATCAGAATATATTAGCTCGTGCACTCGAGAAAATATTCAGGTATTTGCCGTGCACTTGTGATATAACTATTGAATATTGTTATAGGGTATCCAGCCAGTCTAAGGTACAGCTACTAGATAATACATAGCTGACTCGTCCGCCATACTAGAGCAATAATGAAAGCAGTAAATACATTTTTATAAGTTTATGTAGTAAATATTTTTCATAATTAAATATAATTTCCATATTTGCCATATTATATTTATTTGAAATAATAAAGCAAGAAAAATTACGGTTTTTTAAGATTTTAGGGGCTAGAGAAAAATATACTGTAACGTAGAACGCCCGCCGTCGCCGCCACTGTAAGCGAGTGTCTATTTATAGCGGTGACGTAATCGCGCTAGTAGCCGAGCGACGTAAGCAGACAGGTCACAACGTATTTAATTACTTCAGGTCGCCTGAACCTTTTGTGTTATTATGCGGTCGAATATTCTAGGGCTTTCCTAGAAAATAATGGCAGCTGTATATAAGGGGCGTAGCTATGTGTCGAGGGACACGGTCACATACAGTCATACAGTTAGTTACATACATTCATACAGTTAGTTACATGGAGAGACATAGAGATGTTCACATAGAGTGATAGTGAGTTTGAGAAGCACAGCAGTATCGTAGTGAGCGTATGCAGTAAGTGTCGAATGGAGTAGGCAATCTGGAAGTTATTGGTATACTGGGATAGCTGTGGATGTGGATACTCAGTAGTGTTGACGAGTATTGGGAAGCTATAGTGTACGAGGACAGTAACGGCGAGTCTGGAACTTACTGATATATTGGGATAGCTGTGAAAGTGAATACTCGGTAGTGTTGACGAGTATTGTGAAGCTAGGTATACAAGGACAGTAACAGCGAGTTGGAGTCGATACTCGGCATTGGTGTTGAAGAATTATGGTATACGAATAGTTGGTGATACTGAGGCTGCGAAAAGAGAAAGTTTGTTACATAAATAGACAGACAGTGAGGTAAAAGGTGTGACTTCTGTCCGAGCAGTTGAATATACAGACGCTGTTGAGTCAGTTGAGTATATAGACGCTGTGGAGGTCGGTAGGCGGACAGTTGAACATGATATAAGTATATAGTGATATAAATAAAGTGATATAAATATCGCGTAAACAGTCTTCAAAGATCTGCAATAGACCGGCAGTCTAAGATTGGAACGCGTAGTGAAATAAATAATTAGTAATATCGTGGAAATAAATAGTAGTGATAGTGGTTAAATAAATAAATAGTGTTAGTGTTATCTAGTTAATTATAGTTTTAGTCTTAATTAATTTTTAATAATTGTTTAATATTAGTAATAGTAATTTTCATTATAGTTTAATAAACACTTAATTTTAATTAATAATAATTGTCTAATATTTACACTTTACCCAAATAAATGTAACGGAGGGTGCGTAGGGTGTAGTGAAAAGCACCCTCGTTGACGTACTGAATTAAAGCGCAGACAACCACAGTAAGAATATAAATAAAGTTATACTTATCTGTGTCACTACGCTGGCCTGTGCTGACACTGGAAAGGAGTTGACAGGGTTGATGCACAATTAATTTAAGTATTTTTTTGAAAATAAATAGATTATAATTAAAATTTAGAACAAATATTACACGTAAAAATTACATAGTACGACTAAGTTAAACCAAATTATAATAAGAAATAATTGAAAGAAACTATACGACTGTTCGCCTCCACGACCGGGCTGAGAATCCCTCTCGATTGTGGATACGAACACTTCCTGGTCTAGTTCAATTGACCACGTAAACAATTTCGCTTATCTCCAATAAGTGCGTTCGGTTTTGTAAATCTGATTCGTCGATTCGCTCATTTTTGTCACAAATCGTTCGGAAATATACATTTGTCAGCTCGGTTTGATCTGATCTGCGTTCGTTATTGGCGACCTTGACTGAATCGAGCACATCGAAACGCTCCGTATTTTACCAGAGATTTTACAGAGCTGTCAGTAGCATACGAGGGAACCCGGGCAGCTACATAACCTTTTAAAAAAATGGATACTTCTTTTGAGTTATCAGTGTTGGACGAAAATTTTGAAATACATCTAATAAACAATCAACAATATTTATTCAACCAAAAAGGTAAATATATATTGTAAGATTACTGCAAAATTACTAAATTGGTTATTATTTTGTAGAAAATACATATGAACTATAATACAAGAGAAGCAAAATGAAGATATGGAAACTGAGGAGAAGAAAACGAAAGAGACGGAAAAAGAGGAGAAGAAATTATGGACAAACGGTTCCATACTGATGCTTATTAAATTAGTGGAAGAATTTGATGAGAAATTTCAAAACTGCGTCAAAAAACAGATTTGGACAAAAATAGCTGCAATTATGAAAGACAAATTGGGCATTTCTTTCACATGGCAGCAGTGCGACACAAAATGGAAGGGACTAAACAAAATATATAGAGAAGTTAAGGAACATAATAATACTTCAGGTAAAAACAGAAGAAGAAGGGAATATTTCGAAGCAATGGATAACATCTTGCATAAAAAACCCGAAATTACTCCTGTTGCTACATGTAGCAGCCAAGCTGGTCTACAAACTAGAGATCATACTACTAATACAAGTAAAAATAGTACTGGCTCAAAAGAAAGTGATTCGGAGGAATCAAAATCTGGGGATGGAAGTATTTTCCCATCATCATTCACAAAGAAAAGAAAAGCTATGGAAAATGCAGTTGAAAGAAGACACAGAGATAAAATGGCTAGACAAGATAGATTTCTCGAATGTTTCGAAAATTATGTGGATATACTCCGCAAAGACAAGAAACAAAATGAGTAAGAACTTAATAAATAAGTAATAACTAGTTTTCAAGGAATATAATTTTTTTTATTATCTAAATTACATAGTATAAAATAATCAGAAGCTGTGATTATTAAAAATAGGTACCTAGTTTTTAAGGGAATATGTTTTTTGTTTATTTTTATCTCTGATTATATTTTTATAATGAGTATATGTGATTTATGTTACGAAAAACTGCAATAAAGCAAAATAAATTATCAATGTCTTATTTTTTATTTATACATCATCATTATCCATTTGCAAACCGTTCATTATATCCAATCTTTTAATTATTGCTTCGTTTGCTTCATTGTATTGATGCTCAAGATCAACTATTTCTATTGCATTTGCATTTTCACCATTTTCATTAATCACTTCCCTTATTTCATTTTCATCTACTACTTCTTGTGGCAAATCGCCATTAAGAATGCAAATATTGTGCATAATGCAACCAGATACAATTAATAAGGCAATTAAATCTAATCTCACAGTTTCAAAATATTTGAAACGTCTAAATCTTCCATTTAAATATGCAAAAGCATTTTCAATGACAACTCGACATTGAGATAATTTGTTGTTAAAGTTTTTTTGTCTATTCGTTAAATCACCAAAATTTTTGAATCCAACTAAGAGATGTACAGATAATTTATAAGCCAGATCACCTATCACATGACTATCTTCTGGAAAATCTATAGATAAATTTTGGATTCTTTCGTAAAAATCAGATTTCCGAAATAATCGCATATCATGTAAAGATCCCGGCTCTCCAGTGTATACATCTAAAAATAACTTTCGATAATCGCAGACTCCTTGTAAAAGAATTGAATGATAATTTTTCCTGTTACAATAAGAATTGGGATGATCTTTTGGTTTTAAAATTCTTATATGCGATCCGTCTATTGCTCCGATGATTCCTATTTGCAAAATAAGTATTATAATTCCTTGTTAAAATAAATACCTGTACCAGAATGTATTATATGTACATACTTTGAAAACCGTTAATTTTCTGGAATCCTCTCATAATGGTTAACGCCCGTTCTCTATTTGGCCAAGAAATGATTTTATATCTTGAATTCACTTTTAATAAATTTCTACATGTTCTATATAGAACATCCCAACAAGTACTTTTACTTATAGCAAATCTGTCTGCAACTGAACTGAATATATACTAATTAGTTTATTTTTGTTGTTACAAATAAACAGTTTTGAAACAAACCGAAATGACTCAAGATTAGATAAACACCAAATAGTGATCATTAACTGTTTTTCAAGTGGAATTGGTTTATGCCCACGATGTATTTCATCATTTGCAACAGTTTGAATTTTGCAAAAAAGGTCCTCAAATGTTTCAGGTGTTATTCTAAAATGTAATTTAAATGTCTTATCGGAGAAACGAGGTACCACATCTTCTGCATAATCATAAACTTTCGGTATATTTGAATTATCGTTTTCGTTCTCACTGTCATCAAAGAACATATCTCTGGCCAAATTTAACGCTAATCCCATTCCCATATCCATTTTATTTATTTTTTGATCCCGCAAATTTGTACATACAATCTAACCTCACATGTTTTTTACAACTGACAGCTCTAACAGATCCGAAAACCGTTCGGCAAAAATTTAGCCATCTATCTACTCGAAAGTCACGTGATCTATAATCAGCATCTGCTCGCTCGCATCTGAAAATGTAAAACCGAACGCACTTAATATTCGACAAAATATTGAGCGGTAGATCGCCCGCCGCATGTCAGCAGTTTGCAACAGTCACGGAGTTCGTTCGAAGGAAATACTGAATTACAAAAATTTAGAGTTCACGCACGTGGCTGTTACATAAATCAGAAACATTACAATATGTATTACATAAGTACCTGTAAAAATTATAACCATTTCTCAAATGATTTGCACAATTTGCAGCAGAATAACCCGTCATTGTAGATTATTTCTATGATTAATTAAATCTGTAACACTGATACTGAATGATTGCAGTGGCTCCATAATGGCAAGTCAGCTGTAATTTATCTAGTAGCTATAGTCTAAGGGTTTACGTCATCGTTTATTCTGAAAAGTACGAATATATTTATAATATCTGCATAGGTATCACCAGTCATTCTTCCGCACAAAATGATGTGGCCAGCATCAAACACACCTTCTCCTTGCGATACACATTTAGAGTTTTTTCTAGTACCTAATATTTAAAATACTCTAGAAGTCCTAGCTTCATATTTCCTGAAACAACAATATATAATATAAAAACAGTAACTTACCATATACAGCCATACATCATACAATGTAAACGATACCCCAGGTTAAAGTTCCAATATAGGCCGTGTGTAGCGCTGACATCTACGATGGAATCGCGAGTACTTTTACCGCTTGAATTGTTTGCAATGTAAATAGTGGCGACATGAAATGAAAATACATTCCAAAAGAAAAGTCATCTTCTACAAGTATAACCATTCATTTATGTATTTGTTTATTAATATATGTACTTGTTTGAGGTTATCAAACAAAACTATGCGTTTTTGTAAATAAAACTGATCGTATTAATAAATAATGTTTAAATATGTACTTAAATTCAAATTTTTGATGATTTTTCTGTATTTGTATACAATAACAGCTATGTCTTTCTATCGCTGCAAATAGTAAGTAAAATGGCGCCAACAACTGCCAGTTGGGATGTCAAACGAAACATGAAAAATATTAAAGTCACTAAAATATCAGTATCTTTGGTGAAAATTCTTTTTGTAACTCCTTTCGAGAGGGTTTCTTTTTAAAGTTGTCAAAGATTTTTTCACATTTGACGTCTAAATAGGGGATTTCGACGGTCAAAGCCAGTGGATATACTAAAGTACCGCCATGACGGCCATCATTGCAATGTTAAAGAAAATAAACTGAGAATTTGCCGCTGAAAATGCTTCGTTGCTGTGCAATGAATAGTCATCATAATAAAAGTGGAGCCAATAATTTATCGAAATATGCAATGCTTTGTGAAGTAAGAATTTTTAATGTAAATAATGTTGTTGAAATTAACATTTTCCATTATTACAGAATAATATTACAGAATAAAATATATTTCTCTATCATTTGATATTTTTGTTAAAAATAATAAAATATTGGTTTGTTTCTATAAATTTGGGTGAAGTGTAAATATTAGACATTTATTATTAATTAAAATAAGTTTTTATTAAACTATACTGAAAATGACAATTGGTAATATTAAACAATTAAAAAAACTAATTAAGACTAAAACTATAATTAACTAGATAACACTAACGTTATTTATTTATTTAGATATTTATTTATTTATTTATTCAACCAATTAATACTACTATTTATTTTCACGATATTACTAATTATTTATTTCACTACGCGTTCCAATCTTAGACTGCCGGTCTGTTGCAGGCTCTTGTAGAGTGTTTACGCGATATTCATGTCACTATATTTATGTCACTATATACTTATAACACGTTCAACTATCCGCCTACCGACCTCCACAGCGTCTATATACTCAAATGATTCAACAGCGTCTGTATATTCAACTGCTCGGACAGAAGTCACATTTCACCTCACTGTCTGTCTATTTATGTAGCTAACTTTCTTCTTCCACAGCCTCAGTATCACCAACTATCCGTATGCCACAATTCTTCAACACCAATGCCGAGTATCCACTCCAACTCGCTGTTACTGTCCTGGTATACCCTGGTATACCTAGCTTCACAATACTAGTCAACACTACCGCGTATTCACGTCCACAGCTATCCCAATATACCAGTAACTTCCAGACTCGCCGTTACTGTCCTCGAACACTATAGCTTCCCAATACTCGTCAACACTACCGAGTATTCACATCCACAGATATCCCAGTATACCAGCAACTTCCAGAGTACCTACTCCACTCGACACTTTACTGCATACGCTCATTACGATACTGCTGTGCTATGTGAATATCTCTATGTCTCTTAATGTAACTAACTCCCGAGCATAGCTGCGTCCCTTTTATACAGCTACCATTAACTTCCAGAGAGCTCTACAATGTTCGACCGCATAATAACAATGAACACAAAAGGTTTAAGCGACCGGAAGTAATTAAACACATCGCGACTTGTAGCCCGGCTGCTAGCGCGATTGCGTCATTGCTATAAATAGACACTCGCTCATTCCTGCAGCGACGGCGACGGCGGGCGTTCTAAGTTACAATATTATTGGTATAATCAATAATTTTTTATTTAACTTACCATGGAAAAACTTCAAAACGCGTAGAACAAGATGTTAGGTTAGGTTTTGTAATCATTTCTTTCATAATTTGACATTTAAGGTAGTTGAGGTGATACGATCAAAGAAACAAATCATCAAGCAAAGCCGGATTGATTTTGAAAACATTTGCGTTTTCCCACGTACTTTAAATGGGTGAATTGAAAAAATAGTGGGCTTTGATATTCTGTAACAGTGTTATGGAATGTGTTCATTTTGTATTAGTTTTCAGTTACAGGATCTGTGAATTCCATAGTAGTATTAGCGAAATTTTTTGTAGATGACCAATAATTTGAAAATGCCAACATTACAGAAAGACATTGGGTGGTATCACCGTCAATCATTTATGAATTATTTTAGAGGAAAAAACTTGAAATATAAGTTGCGTACAATTAATTTTTCTATAACTGTTATTTGAAGTATGTTTCTCTAAAATAATCCATAATCGATTGACAGAGTTAAAACACTTCCAGTCATCTCGCTTATCAGTCTTAATCACTTGTTCATGGTATAGCCCGTGTCAAATCTCATCAGCTGTTGCGCAGAAAGCAAAACTCTATCTTTTTCTTTCTCTCTCTCTCCTATTGCCTAACCTTTCTCTAGCTGTCTCTCTTCTTGATCTGCGCATTTCATAGCTCATGACATTTGGCACCATCTACCCTACCCTATATGATTAAACCGAGGATTAAACGTAAGATTAAATGCAATATTTACATCTGCAAGTAAATCATTCTAAATAAATACTTGTTATAGTAATAATAAACTGAGTAATTGTATATTTCGCAAAACACACTAACTTTGATGTAAGATAATTTTTCTCAGTTATATTTAATCTTCTGAATTCAAGCTGCCTTCTCAATTCTTTGACAATATTATTTCCAAATTTGGCACCTGATATGTACAATTTCTGGCTTTAAAAAATACATTTTGGCCAAAAATAGTGTATTTTTTAAAGTTTGAATAATGCTTTTTGTCTGCAAAGTTCACCAGAAGTGTCGGTGGTGTAGCGAATTATGACATCACTGTCGAAATCACCTATTTGGAAGAACGCCATTGATTTCAGCAAGGAAGCAAGTGCTTATAACTCCCGCGAATTATTCTTACTATGCGCAGATCCCCATTACTCATACCTTCTATCTCTTTACTTTAAATTGAAATGGTCTATTATTAGCGTCAGAAACGAAGATTAACTGACAGCTTCGCTCACTTTCAACACCAAAATCTTCGGGTATTCGTTTGATGCACTATTTGCACCGAAATCACATGACTGTCAATTGCACACTGCGCTACAATACACCACTTTTTTACCGAACGCACCTATTGCAGTTGTAATCTTTGTTCAATTGCTGAGATTGATTTACTGTGCAAAAGTTTGATAGTATTGTTTATATGATACAAATATACAAAGGTGCATAATTATTTAATTGATATATGCCCGGTTTCATTAAAGTTGATTAAAATATTAATCAATGATTAAATTTTAAACGCCTTGTTAAAAATTTGGCTGGTTAAATTTTTACCAAGTCAATTAATTGCACAAAGAATTATCTAATATAAAATATAAAAAGTGAATTTAGTTTATTAACGTAAAGGTAAGTTACATTATTATAATACAAGTTTTAAAGCATTATAAAATATTTATTGAGGATTTTTTAAATATAATGGTAATGGTAAATAGTAGACCATTTCAGAAATCGTCGAAATATAGGTTCGATAAAGATACGATTTTGTTTCATCTAGCAAAAATTGGTGTACATTTGGAGTCCTCTACCCAACAGCTTTCACAAGTTACTGTAATGAATCAATGATGACTCTTATGCCCGGTTTTATAAAAGTGAATTAAATTTTTATAATTATAATCCAGTATTTTGCATACAGGGTGTAAATGAAATAAGTGCATTAATATAACCAGTAATATAACTCGTCGAGAGCAACAATATTTCTTAATAACTTTTTCTCGAAATCGCATATTTTTTTAGTATTTTTACCACCCCGTAAATTGACGAGTCGTTCCAAATATTTTTGTGATAATTGAATGCAGTAGCAATAGCTATGAAAAATTTAGTTTTAGCAATTGACAGTGCTGTCAATTGTTCCAATTAAATTTTGACATTAGTAATAATCTTGTTTATAAGGTAAAATTCTGTCAAAATGCGAGTACATAGACATTGTAATTACTTACTTAGGGCTTATTTATTTATTTTTTTACTCGCATCTGCACTACATTTTACTTGACGTCACGGTTGACATAAATAAGACAATGTCATGGAGTTGCCAACGCATTTACACGGAGCGTTTCCAAATCATTCTGTTCTTAATATTCGCACATTTGTTAATCTTGTACATCTTTATCACATCACAATACGGAGTGCCACATATGACAATTTTAAAAAAAGCAACAGTTATATCCATAACATGTGCAAAAAGTTCTATGTTTTCAGCACATAACAGACTTCAATTTTGGGAATGGCTCATAATGTTCAATAATGAGACTGAATTTACTGGGAAGGTGTATTTATTATGCACAATACACATCTCTGCATGCTGTAAAAATTTTCATTAAAAAATGTTTGGGTGGGAACAATAAATGGACTCATTATTGGTACTCATTGTTTAAATAGACAAAAGTTTGTACTTACATTTTTTGAATAACGTATTTAAACTATCATGATTTGTCGACGATAAATAATAATCTCATAACCTAATAACTATGCTTTTGCTCTTCCTCCCTCGTTACCTCGTCACTCATTGTCTTTCTCTATTCACAGGTGATTAAATGCCAACTTTATAATTTTGTTATCCAAAATTCAAATTTATTTATTTTAAAAATTGTATTATTCCGTATTAATTAATAATAATGTTATTCCCTTGATTCATTTAGTAATTACGGTGACTGTAAGTGTAACCGATAACCGACAATTTTTGAGGTGTTTGTATCCCATTTGAACACGGCCGCAGCCATTGGTTCTCTATGGGCGGGTAACGAAATATGCAGCAAATATTTAAAGAATTTTAACTCAAAATCTAAAAGACTTAGAAAAAAAAGTTATTAAGAAATATTGTTCCTCTCATCGAGTTACATCTGGTTAAAATTAATGCACTTATTTCATTTACACCCTGTATATTATTATATGTACAAAATCTCGGATTTTGAAATCCGAGATTAAATTTGTTTATAAAACCGGGCCTAAGATTCTATCACTATTTAAGATATACTGGTTTTGCCACACTCCGAATGTCCAAAGTGATACGTGTCTTGCTTTTTCCGATAGAGCCGCAACGTGACAGGTGACAACGACCCAACTGTCACTCGCCTTTTTGAAAAGAATATTTATAAAATCTCATCTAAAATGTTCATAACATGTATTACGGGGTATTTATTTTTATTTTATAATACTCTGGTATTTTAAATCCTGATCAAAATAAATAAAACTTTTGTGATTTGAAGTTGTCATTTTGACATAAATATCAAAAAATCCCCCGATGTCAATTTAACGGGTTGATTATTAAATCAATCCAAGTTAACAAATGAATTAATTTCATGAAATGCACAAGTACTTTAATCAGTGATTAAAGTTAACAAGGCAGTTAGCTAATCATTGATTTAACATACTTTCATAAAACCGGGCATTAATATAAAAAATAATTAAATATTTATAATTTTAGGTCATTTAATCTGTTCTATACTGTCTATGAATGTAATCAAGAATTATATGTTATATACAGCATTGTCTTCTGATCAACTGATCACTGCAATTGTTTATCTCATCATAGGAATGTACAACTTATATTCCCTGTTTTATGTTATAAAAGAGAAAGATTTTTGTGATATTCTGTTTGCAAAGTTTTCCGAAATGGATAATATGATGGCACGAATAAAAGTTCCAAATCATTCTGAAGTCTTTGTTGTTGGCGTCATATTTTATTGTGCATCGATATGTTTGAGTCTATTTTCATTAATTGTCTGTCAAGTTGTTACCATGTACAATGACGACATAACTCTAACTCTCAGCAGAGCCTATTTGACATATTTATTACATTGTGTAATTATAAATCCATGTTTTATCTATTGCGGGCATTCATTTGTTTGCGGCCAACGATTTTATGAACTAAATAAAATAATACAGGAAGACAATGAAACAATAGAAACAAGTATTATAGAAGACAATATGGAGTTAACAGATAACCAACGAAATTCTAACATAAATCTACAAATACTGATCGATATACATTTAAGACAATGTGAGATGAGTAAACTTGTATCACAGTATGTGACTTTTGGTGCTAGTCTAGTGTTCTTCGTATACGTATTTGTGGTTGGTGCGACTAGCTTTATCTACATTAAAACTGGAATAATTGTAGAAACGTTATTTGTTTTATCTTTGATGTCTACTTTTACTGTTATTACTGGTACAATGGCTGGGGAAATCATGATTACGATGGTGAGTCTTTTGTGTTATTTTAAAATTATTATTTATGCAATGATTTTGATTAGCAAATCTTATTTACAAAGTTGATAAAAGAAAAATTAATTTATTTGTAAACATTAGTTTAGTTTGATTTACCACTTTGTTTATATGATTTACACGCCTACCTGATTTTACTAATTTCAACAATTCTAGCATGGCTGATTATACAGGTGAAACCGTAATACTAAATCTGAAAATTCTTTTAGGAAAAAAAATTTCTACGAAATATAAGCGACTGGTGCTTTTGTCACTTTGATAATAACATGATTGAAATTGTAAGTATTTTTGAATGTATCAGAAAACGTTAGTATGTTCTTTTTTTTCAGAGAAATTCCATATTACTTCAATCTTTAGGTAACAAGTGTGTAATTAGTTTCTTTGGAATTGCATCACTTGATTGTAAATTGTTGATACTGGTAATATTATAGGTACATTTTTCTATGTTTTATTTTTAAAATATTATATTTCAGATTTTGAAATTTTATATTTCATTTATTGTATTTTTAATGCAGTTCTTTTAAATTGGGAAGAGGAACATGTATATCTATATAAAACAAAAGATTATTATTATTATGCATGAATTACAAATTTAAATGTATTGTTTAGAAAATAAGTAGTTTTAGAGTTGATGGAAAACTAATTGTCCTCCAATTTCACGAAAAGAAAGTTGAGTTTTCTGCACATGTCGTGCAAATAATATTTTTTTCTCTAATGTGTAAAGTAGTTACAATTAACTTTTTGAAATGTCTGATCAAGGTTATCTTCGAATTGTACATGTTAAGATTTTAGCTCGGCCCATTCTTTTAAATTAAAGCTGGGAAAAATATTCAATTAATCAAAAAATAATCGATAATCAATTACGTTGATTTTTGTTTTCAAAATCGATTAATCGGGTAGCGATCATTTCTACCGATTATCGATCATTATCATTTTTAGTCGAGGGAACAGGTAAAAATCGCCTGGTGCAAGGTTCTGAGAATAGGACAGGTTGGTGACATTGTTCTTTACAAGATAGTTGTTCTTTAGTATCTGAAGGGTTTCAGATAATGATTTCTCCAGCAGAACACAGAATTTCACGTTTTCACTGTACTCGAAGACGAAATTCTAAATCTGACGAACGGATAGCTAGAAACAACCTGCAGCTTTCGCAGACAATAATTAATGGGTGCCGGGTGGCTTGACGCGTTCCCTAGCTGGCTACCAATCTAAGAAAAAGAACCTGTTTGGCTATAGGTAACGATTGTGGGTACTTTTTGTACCATTGTAAAAGAGCTAATCTATTGATTTCACAATTTTGGACAACCTCGCTAGTATTACTGACTGACACAGTAATCGAGGTATCGTCAGCATACTGAATAAAATTGGGAGCAACCAACCAAGCCGTTGAGATACACAACAAATAAAATTGGAGAGAGTACTGTTCCTTGTGGTGCTCCTTTAATGTCTGATAATATATTATTATAAACAATGATATCGTTTTCAATATTTAATGACACGAAGTTGTGTGTGCCAATCTGTTTTGTAAACAGATTTTGGTAATGAGGATGACATATTTATACCGTGCGGGCATTTTTTAGGCTAACAGTAATTTCTAAAGTATTTAAACATTTTTGAGAATGTAGATGATTGCGATACTGGTCTAAATTTGTTTGTTTCCTTTGTCACCTTTTTTTGTGAATTGGTGTGATTTTACAGAGTTTAAGTTTATGAATGACATATTTATTAGGAAAGCATAAGTTAAGAAAACAGTGACTGGAGAGCTTTCTATTTGTCTTGCGCCTGCATCTGTCGCTTTTGGAAAAACCTAGAAGCAAGGATTTCCGCTTCTATAGGTATATGTTATTCTAAAGGATGCACAGTGTTGTAGATACTTGGAATTCACACATTCACACTGCACTTTTGGAAATTTTGGTTTTAATTTCAAATTATTCATAATATACTGCGGTTTGGTATTCTGTTTAAACCGCGATGCGTATAAGAAGGCCTTCTTAGGTGCGGCTTCCAGTTTTGATTTTTTGCTTGAGTTGCCGATAATACTAATGTATAGCCTTATTTTCTTCTGTTTAGTATTATCTCTGGTATTGCTATTGAGAATTAACAATATCTTATACGCTATTCATCACAATATTACTCAATATCCTAGCTTATAAATCCGTATTGAATTTAATTGATCCACAGAAAAATGGTATTTGAACAATAATATAAAAATGATCTCGGTGGCTGTAAAAGCTTATACCACAAATTGTATTTTTGATTTTAATATTTTGATGACATATTTGTACCGTGCGGGCGTTTACCAGGCGTCACCTCACGGGCACTCATTGTTGGCGGGGAGGGTGCATGTCATCATCATTACCGATATCTGCGTACAAAGCAGATTGGCACACCCAGCAATGGGTAATATGCCGTGATGATATATTTAAATTTATTTATTAATTTTAATATTTTAAAATTGTCATTAATATTTGCAGTACAAACCAATAACTAAGTTTTATATCACTGACTATTACAGCCACTTTTTACCTTGAGCATATTAGGTTTATTTACATTACAAAATATTAATCTCTATACATGTCGTGGCTTCTGGGTACCTAAATTGTTCGATTCTTCTTTATTTCATTTTAAATACTGTTTAAATCTACTTTACTCGTAAACCTGTCTATGTACATACTCGACCGACAAATTAAACAGAACTCTTTCGAGATCAGCTGTTTGAGTAGCAATGCCATAGGTACTATTAGTTCTCAATTATCTCTGGTAAATGGTAAAGCTATTATGTCTGGTAGATATAATAGTACTAAAACTATTATAATTACCCCTTAATATTAGAATTAATTATAATAAAAACTAAATACGTATTTCGAGAACTCACAGAGTTGTTAGGACCTCTGACATGGTTGACATATTGAGTAATCTTGACTACTCTGTTTAAATTTCCCTTGTTGTACTACTGATGATGAGAACTTAGTTCTCGAAATACGTATTTAGTTTTTATTAAAATTAATTTTAAGGTTAAGGGGTAATTATAATAGTTTTAGTAATATTTAACCTTAGACTCCATATATTATAAATTTTTAAGATATAATAGAGTTAATTGTGTAAATTTGCCAACTTATTAATTAGTTTATGATACAGATGACCTTGATTCAGGCATCTCAAAAGAAAAAAAATATACCTGTTACGCCACACAATGATTTCAGTGCGTGAAGTCTGACTCACAATGCATTTCGTGTGTAGTTCACTTCAGTGTTACTTTTTGGTACGGATTCATATTTGAATACATTGCTGTGATGGTTTTTTGACATTTGATTCTGCAGGAAAAATATTTTTGAACTTTAAATTCTTCATGTGCAATAAATGCGTGATGTCTTTTTTCTACTCGTGTAAAAAAGTTAGCCTCACGCACTTCACACACAATACTATTATAGTAGAATATGTAACCAGTCTTTATAGATATTTTTAAAATATAGGTATTTGCTTCTAAGGAGTTGTAAATTTATTTGAGACCTTTCTGGACAGTTATGCATTAGCAGCCGTAATCATAGCAACTACATTATTCCACACTTGTTCCCAGTATAACTATTCCACATAGATTAAATTTAAAACTGGTTTAACATTTCGGTTTTCGGTATTCATACTTTACATTTATTGGGTTAACTATTCAAGATAAAACATATGGCAACATTATATTTCTATTCAATTTGACGTTTATGCATGAGCAAAAATAGGAGTTGATTTGTTTTGGTGAAAAACAGATACGAGTAAGGTAAGTTTTAAACTTATAATTACAATTTGCTATCTTGTATCAAATACACTCATGGCCAAAAAAAAACCGGATACTAAAAAAAAGTTTTTTGTCGACTTGTAACAACCGAAATATGGGTTTATTTTTTTTATTATCTGTAAATTAAGATGAGAAAATAAAAAAGTTTAGCAAGTCCTCTATTTATTAAAAAAAGTTCCTGATACAGAAAAATGAATAAAAGTAACAAATTTCTTTTTCCTTATTAAGTGTGATTTATTTTGAGTAAGTAATGGGGTGTATTGTCTCCCTGAGCTGTAAAGATTTCTACCATAAGATTTGGTAAACTTTAAATATAGTTGATAACTCTTATTGTTAATTATTTTTCCATTCTTCTGAAAGCGGTACTGTTAGTTGTTCAATGGTTTTTGGTATGGATTATCCATGCTGAACTCTTTGTCGTTACGTAATCTCATATTTTTGGCAGGGATTGAAGTCAGGGCTGCGATCTGATCATCGTAATAATCGAATGTTGACTGATTTTTTATATGTGTAAAGTTAAGACGCAAGTTGTCAACTTTTAAGATGAAATTCTCGGAAAAAAATGGAACGAAAGCTACGGAGACAGCTGTGCATTCAGAATATATTTTGTTGCGTTTAGCATTTAAGGGTTTGAAGCAACTAAATTTAGGTAACCAATTTGAAAATAGAAGATTGTAATCGTCAATTATTAAAAAGTAATCATCTGTGTAATTTTTAATAATGTCGCCTTATATAGATGGCTGGTACACATCAAATGTTGACACGTAATACTGTATACATAAGTCTTCAGCAGTGGAGAGTCAGTCCAGTCATTGCACAGATTTAAATTAAATTAGAACACCGCCGCCAAGTGATGTTAAGCAGTCCGTTCTATCGCGCCGACATACAAAATAGTTTCTAATATTACAAATTCCGTGCCTTAAAACACTATTATTAAACCAAGTTTCAGTGAAAATTACTAAATCATATCTAAGTTCATAGTACTTTAAAGATTTGAACATATATTACCAAAATGTTAGAGGTATGAAACCGAACTTTTAAATAACTATAATGAATACGCTACAAACGACTATGGCCCGAATTGCAACCTAAAGTAGCGCTATTTCAGCTGCCTTGCGGGCTAGTAATGCAATTCATAATACGTGCGTTAATAATGTCTATATCCCACACATATCGTAAATAAGGATTAAAAAATCATTTTTACGCATTGCTATCAATTAAATTTTGCCTCCAATCTCTAATGATATTACTTAATGACAGGTCGCTTACCTCTTGATCATCGCCTCCAATGACATTGCTAGCTATATATATATATATATATATATATATATATATATATATATATATATATATATATATATATATATATAAATAAATTAAAAAAATTAGTCCAAAGTATGATGTAGAGTAGTAAAATAGTAATTATTAAAAAATAATTATTTAAATAATGTATACAGTTTATTTGCTCTTATAAAAGGAGAGACACAAACTTATTGATTGTTTTATGCTCATTTTGTTTAATATTTAAAACAATCTTTAAAAATTAATACATACATTTTCAATATAAAAACTAATTCAATTACCCTCGTATTTATTATTGAAAATGACTACTCAATGTCATGTATTACACATTTCAAATAATATTAATTGCAAATAACTCTATTACATTATATACGTTGGAGTACGTAACGAGTGCACGTTGCAACGACGGATTGCACAATTCGGAAATGGATCGAGCGCATCAAAGTTTAACGCGTGTCCGATACAAGTACTCGTTTTGCATTATCTAATTATAATATAAATGTGACTTTTTCGTTACATATTTTATAAAAAATGCTGACAATAACGATAATCTAACGAAAGTCAATTTGACGAAACTCGGCTAATTACATTAATATTGAATTCCATGCATTTGTATTGAGCGCGCGTTGTAGCGAGATATGTGCGCTCGATCCATTCCCGAATCGTGCATTCCGAAGTCACTGTAGCGTGCGCTCTTTACTACTGTGTGTGTTAGTATAAATACAAATAATCGCAAATGTCAAGAGAATAATTTCTGTCTGTCAAAATCTTTTATACATTGTGAAATATGTTACTGTTCCGTTCTTAGTGTAATTTTACCTTGATTTCAATAATTGTGAATTTAATTTTTATATAAATAAAGAAATAATTGGTGAAAGTACTTTCGCTCACTCGTCACAAGAATAACTAGAGTTGAAAAAACAGAAAGTTTTAAGTTCAGTACCCAAGTAAGAAACAACAATTTCAATAAAAGGATTAAACAAACTACATGGTACACTATTTACACTTAACTTTATAATGTATGTCTCATAAGTTTTGGCACAAATTTCAACAATTTTTTGTTTTTTAATATTAAATACATTCACTGAGGCCCAGTTTTATAATTGCCAATTAAAATTTAAGTCATAGTTAACTAAGCGTTATATATTTTATCTGTTTTACAAGTAGTATTTATTGTTCAAGAGGTGTAGTATCAATTAAATATTTCATGTCAATATTTGTTATTTCCACACAATTTGAGGTCCTCTACATATTCACGTGACTTTGTTGGCCTAGACAAGCAGATATGGGGGCCGGTGTTAGAATGACAGCTAGTAATTATGTAAAATGTCATCATTTTTCATTTCAAATTTCATGATGTTCTAATTCCATGTGGTTTATTTCTACACTTATTTTTAAGTGCATCATCATTTCGAAAGACACCCATTTTATTTTAGCTATTAAATTCCTTTACAATTTGTAGCCACACATTTTTCTTTGGGTCTCATTAAGTGCCGATATTTGCCAAATTCGTCGCTAGAGACACTGACACTTAAAATCTGCAAACAAATGTAAATGTGTTTATTAATTTTTCAGGCATTCAAGCTTATACCATAAAGTGCGCATGACATTTATATCTCGTTATGATTAATAATACAAAGAAACGATTGTTTACTTTTAAAAAATCTCTATCATTTGCGAAAGACACAAAAACATGTTCGGAATATTGGAAGTAATAACTGGCAAAATAGCAATTATATTAAATATTTTAGCAAATAAACTTAACTTTAAAATAAGATATGATTCAACTATTGACGCATTTTACTGGGTTAACCAGTTTAATTCTGCAATTGGATTATTTTTATATTCATTTCCAATTATTAATGACAAGGTTCAATATCGAAAGAGGAAGCTACAAATATTTGACTATATAATATTCACTGGTAATTATTTAATATTAATGCAAACATGTCGTACGTATGCATGCCAATAAAGCAATGAGAGCAAACACTATGTTTTACCTTTATCCTTTTCCTTTCCCAGCGTAAATCCATATAGCATGGTTCTACACTTTTTGAAATGGTTTGACAAATGAAGACTAGTGTGAGCTTTTCGTAATGAAAATAGAAAATTGTATAGTGGTATTTTTTGTGTGAAACCCGGTGCGAATGCCTGCTTCAGCTTATAGCTTTTGGAAATGAGGTTATGTTAAAAGTACAAGCTGTCTGAACTCAGATCTCTACGCCTCTACGCTGAACTATAATATATATGGGAACGCTGACGTCACAAGGATATGCACTGTACCCGTGTATCGGAATGGAGTCTGCCATTTTGATGGGTTGGTAATGGTTAAAATTTCAACTGTTTTACATTAAAAAAATTGGTACCTCGGTAAATATGAAAAAGTACTCGTAGTACCAGAAAATTTAATATTAATGGTCCCCACTCGACATAAAAAAAATGGAATAACGCTCAATTAATTATAAAGAAAATATTTATTTAAATAAAATTGTAAAAATAAATAAAAATAACCATACAAAAAAGCCAGTCGTTGTTTATTGTATAAGAAAACAAAAAGTGTAGTGTTATTGTGTAAACTTTATAAACATCTATACATAAAATAAATATAATAATACTCATAGGCGTAAGTAGGAGGGGGGACTAGGGGGGGGGGCCGGCTCACCCCAGAATTGTTATGGCTCCCTCAGGAAAAAGTATATTTGTGTAATTATTTTATATATTAATGATTGATATAATTTTGTGAATGGTGTGGTGTTAATTGATTAATCGACAGGTATAGTGAGTAATAAATCATGTAAATTTCGATGTGAAAAATTCTGATCAGGCTATAATTCTTCGACAAATTATATTCTTTTTTTGAGCAATAAAATAAGCGTTTTATACTTTACATCCTAACCACATTATTCTTAAATTCACTGTATTTAATCACTAGCTAAAGTATTCGGTCATGCCCAGGAGTTTTCACGTGGAAAATTTCAAAACAATCCACATTATAGGTATACTTAAACATTCCGGAAGTTCGAAAAGTATCTAACATGTTCTAAAATCGTCGAAACTGTTTATAAAGGGTTCAGAAGATTTTTGATAAAGTTCCAGGGCGTTCTAGAATGTTTCAAAAAGTTCAGAATTTCGAGTTCCAGTGATTTTCAAGACATATTTTTTAATGCGTACGTACGACAAAATTTGATTTCCCATCTACTTTGCATTTCGAACTCAAAGGGCCTGGCCCCCCACCTAGAAAAATTCTTTAGTTACGCTCATTATAATACTTCTATACCAAATTATATATATATATATATATATATATATATATATATATATATATATATATATATATATATATATATATATATATATATATATACAACGCCTGGTGTAAGGGTTGGTGGTCGGAGTTGA
This sequence comes from Harpalus rubripes, assembly GCA_963082715.1. Lineage (NCBI taxonomy): Eukaryota > Metazoa > Arthropoda > Insecta > Coleoptera > Carabidae > Harpalus > Harpalus rubripes. The sequence continues at coordinate 13,665,828 of OY720459.1, read as the reverse complement.
AGCCTAGAATCGGTGCGCCGTTGTGGCCCCGGCCTAAATGTGTGCATAAGAGAACTACAGCTCGGCCAGCGAGCAGTGGGCTGTGGGGAGTGCACAGAGAGAGAACGCATTCGGCGGAAAAGAGAAAGAATGTTACGCGCGACAATAAGTTTCAGTACTAAACACTGATTTATACAAATATTGGATATTCATGTATATTTCACTCGAAAAATTTCAACCAATCACGTTGCAGTATTTTTTGAATTTCGTACAGTGACAATCGACTATCAGTGACAATCGTCCTCACCTGTCAGTTTAAAGAATTGGACCAATCAAAATGGCGTATTACTCAGATATTAGCCAATCACATACGAATTACGTGAATATTTTGACAGCGAATATTTGGCCGTGTTGAAAATGATGTTTTCATTTGTTATATTTATAAAAGTTTATCTGATTAAAATAAGATCATGTATGTTAATAGTTTTTTGATTGATATGTAATTTTTCATGATTAAAAATATGTCCGATGTCATTTTATGTTTAATAAATATTTTATTGTGTTAAAAGAACTTTTCTTCATTGAATATTATATAATTTAACAGGTTATGGGCCCAGATAACTCTAGCTGTGTATAGTAATTGGTAATTTGTTGGTTTTAGTAAGTTTGTGCATAATTTTTGGTAAAAGACTCATTGTTTGAAAAAGAAAAAAAATTCAAAAATGGACGCAACTCGTATTCAGATTGGTTTGTTAGAAGGAAAACTAAATTGGGCTACATGGAAATACAAAGTACGTATTTTGCTCAGAAGTATTGTAGGAGCAATGGACGTAGTAGAGGGAAAACTCTTTATGCCAGAAAAATTAAATGAAGATGCACCCTTAGCTGATAAAACTAAATACGAAACTGCTCTTGAAAAGTACATAAAGGCAGATAGTGCTGCAATGATAGTTTTAACAACCAATATGACAGAATAAACTCTACAAAAAGTTATGCGTTTTAATACTGCACGAGAAGTTTGGGTCGAGTTACACAATTTGTTTGATGGCATTTCGGAAGATAAGGCATATGACTTATGCATGCAGTTTTTTAGCTATAGAGGAGATTCAAACGATGATATTGGAAGTCACACGGCAAAATTAAAGAATCTTTGGAATGAGCTTCGAATTGAAATTACCAAAGATAAGGCGTCTGATTTACCAGAATTATTATTAATATGTAAAATTTTAGAAACGCTGCCTGAAGAATATTTTGCCTTTAGATCAAGTTGGATGTTAATAGCTAAAACAGAGAGAACCATTGATAATTTAAAGAATCAGTTGTGTGCTTATGAAAAAGCATTAAATTGTAAAGCTGGAAGTACTACTCAAGAAGCTTTAGTTATAGAAAAGAAGAGATTTAATGAACAAAAGTTTAAGAAAAAGGGTAATGTAATATGTCATTATTGTAAACTTCCAGATCATAAAATTAGACAATGCTTTAAATGGAAAGCAGATGGTAAACCTACTAAACAAGATAATAAGAAAGAGGATATTACGAATAAAGACAGAAATACAAATTTGGTTTCAAGATATACCACTTTAGCTGTTGAAACAAATAATATTTTGTTGTGGAGTTTGACAAGGAGTCATGGTATGTAGATAACGGCGCTACAAACCATATTACAAACAGGAAAGATTTGTGTCAAAGTTTTGTGACATTTGGAAAAAGTCATATAGTTATGACTGCAAATGGAGACAAAGTTAAAGCAATTGGCAAAGGAAATATTAATGTTATTGCAAATGTTTATGGACGAAAGGAAATAATAACATTAAGTGATGTGTGGTATGTACCAAATATTCGTAAAAAATTATTTTCTGTTCTTTCTGCTCAAGATAAAAATCCAAAGAGTAATTTCCTATCTAATTCCAGAGAATGTAAATTAACTATTAATGACAAAGTTAAACTTCTAGGAACAAGAAATCGATACGGAGGATTATTTAAGTTGCATATTAAAAATATGATTCCAGAATTTCCTCATCAAATAAATGTACTGACAAATAATACAAATTTATTACAGTTATACCACGAAAGATTAGGTCACCAGAACAAGAGATATGTAAAGGAGACCGTAGAACATGAATTTGGAATAAAGTTGCATCTGGATAGTGAGATATGCGAAGGATGTATTTATGGAAAAATGCATAGATTAAAATTTGGAAGAAGGGAAAGAGCTAAAATTCCAGGAGAACTTATTCACTCGGATGTATGTGGACCATTTGCATATTCCAATTCAGGGTATCGTTATTTCGTTTTGTTCAAAGATGATTACAGTCGATTTCGGTATGTTTATTTTATTAAAGAAAAGTCAGAAGTAGTTAATAAGATAAAAATTATGTTAAATGAAACAAAAAATGTAGGACATAATATTAAAGGGATTTTAAGTGACAACGGTGGTGAATTTGACAATAATCAAATTAGAAAAGTTTTAGAAGAAAATGGAATAAAGCAGAGATTAATTATGCCGTATACTCCTGAACAAAATGGTTGTAGTGAGAGAGATAATAGAACGATTGTGGAAACAGCTCGTACAATAATGCATGCTCACGAAGACTTACCACAATGTTTATGGGCAGAAATGATAAATAATGCATCTTATATTTTAAATAGAACTGGACCATCCAGTGAAGATCACAAATCACGGTATGAATTATGGACAAAAAAGAAACCAAGTTTAAAGCACTTAAGAATTATTGGATGTACATGTTTTGTCCATATACCAAAACAAAAAAGAAGAAAAATGGATGTAAAAGCAATTAAAGGAATATTAATTGGTTACGACAATAATGATGGTTATCGAATATGGTGCAAAGGAACTAATAAAATGCTGCGATCGAGGGATGTTATATTCCAGGAAGAGCCTTTAATTCAGATGAAAAGTAATGGTACTCCAATACAGTCAGACGAAATAAGAAATATGAATAAATTACAGGAAAAAGAGTCTGAAAGTATTGAAAATGCTTATGAAGAAAATTTAGGTTGTAATGATTCAGTATCCGAGATAGAAGAAGAAGTACAAGGAGAAGAGAATACTTCTAATTTTGACAGAGTTCTTCGTGATCGTGCAAGTATTAAAATACCAGGAAAATTTGAAGATTACGTTATACCTGTAGAAGTAAATTTATCTGATATTAAGGAACTATACACCTACGAAGAAGCAATTGGGAGTAAAGAATCTGAAGAATGGAAAAATGCAATGAGTAGTGAAATGAAATCACTTATTGATAACAATACATGGACGTTGGAAAAATTACCAAATGGAAAGAAATGTATTTCGTGTAAATGGGTTTATAAGTTGAAGACTAATTCTAATGGAGAAATTGAAAGATTTAAAGCAAGATTGGTAATAAAAAGTTATAATCAGAAGAAAGCAATAAATTATGATCAAACGTTCAGTCCAGTTGCTAAAAGTAGCACAATAAGAACATTACTCAGTGTAGCTGCAAATGAAGATATGTTTTTACGACTCTTTGATGTTTCAACCGCATTTCTATACGGAAGACTTGACGAAGAAATTTATATGCGTCAACCAAAGGGATACGAAGACGGAACGGATCAAGTTTTTCGTTTAAGAAAAAGTTTATATGGACTCAAGCAGGCACCTAGATGCTGGAACAAGAGATTCAGCGACTTTCTTGTGCAAATAGGTTTTAAACCAAGTTCTGCAGATCCATGTTTATTTATTAAAAGAAGAGATAAAGAAAAACTGATAGTTGCACTTTACGTGGATGATGGTTTAGTTGCATCTACGAATGAAGAACAGTTAAATAAATTTATGGAAGATATAAAAAGGGAATTTAAAATAACTGAAAAACCTGCATCCTATTATCTTGGAATTGAAATTGAAAAGAGAACAGATGGTTCAATAAAAATATGTCAAGCATCTTATACAAAGAAGATACTTCAAAAATTTGGAATGGAAGATATTCGCCCTGCATCTACACCTATAATTAGAGAAGATCAACAAACGGGGAAAGTAAGTGAGACAGAGACTTCATAGTTTCAATACAGAGAGGCAGTTGGTGCATTGATCCATTTAATGACGAACACAAGACCTGATATAGCGTATGCTGTAGGAATTGTGTGTAGAACACTAGAAAATCCTAGCTGGAATGATTGGATGAAGGTTAAACGTATATTCCGATATTTGAAAAACACTGTTAATTTAGGAATTGTATACAAAAGGAACTACAAAAAAGGTATACTTGAGAACTTCAGTGATGCAGATCATGGAGGAGATTTGAACACTGGAAGATCAACATCAGGTGTTATTTGTATGTATTCCGGAGAAACAGTATCATGGTCAAGTCAAAGACAGACATCAGTAGCTATTTCGACGACAGAAGCAGAGGTAGTAGCTGCAAGTGAAGCGTCAAGAGAAATAGTCTGGCTGAATCGTCTTTTAAGTGACATTACTGATGTTGCTGTTCCTCAACTTCAAGTCGACAATGAAGCCGCTATCAAGTTAGCACAGAATCCAGAGTATCACAAGAGAACGAAACACATAAGAATTCGACATCTATTTGTTAGAGAATTAGTAACAAATGGAGAAATTGAAGTAAGAAAAGTGTCAAGGGAATTTCAAATGGCTGACTTATTAACCAAGCCTTTATTTAAGTTGAGACACATATTTTTATGTAAAGCGATAGGACTTTTATAAATATTTCCAAATGAGGGAAAGTGTTGAAAATGATGTTTTCATTTGTTATATTTATAAAAGTTTATCTGAATAAAATAAGATCATGTATGTTAATAGTTTTTTGATTGATATGTAATTTTTCATGATTAAAAATATGTCCGATGTCATTTTATGTTTAATAAATATTTTATTGTCTTAAAAGAACTTCTCTTCATTGAATATTATATAATTTAACAGGCCGGGCAAAATATTTGAATATGATTAAAGGTAAACAACAAGAATATAAAAATTAAAATTGGAACAGTTGGCGAAATTAAAAGTACAATAATTATGATAAACATTTCGATGATATTCTTCCGCTTCATTCACCGGAGTATTGCTTTCAATATGCGAATTACGAATTATTTATACCAATTATTGTGCCGGATCGTAATTCTTTAACAATTTTGGCGTGATGTTCCCCGTCAAATTGCAAGTAAGGTTTTATCGAGCTACTGCTTGAATGTCCAGATATCTTGGTCAAAGATTGTTCAGGAACGCCATCTTTTGCCAGATGGGAAATAGCAGATGATCGGTGGGAATGATTTGTAATTTTTACTTGCTTTGTATTAATACCAATAGCTTCTGCGGCCTACTTTGTAGTATTTTTACCTACCGGAGAATTTTTAAACCACGGGGAATTTAAATGGTTCGGATTAAAGTCGGAATTGGGAATTAAAAATAGTCTATCGGTGGTTATATTTTTTCCTCTTTTAGACAATAATTTTCTTAATAATCTGTAAAAAAATACTTCACGGGTTAACATTGGATTTTTTTTGTTAAATACCTTACTGGACACGCTGATTCATTCGTTTTATTTGGTATCAACCACTTGAAACCGGTAAGTTTCTTTGCTCCCCCTTATGCTGTTTTTGAAATGATTGGATTATATTCATTCCGTCCAGTACAGGTTCCCTTGCTGTCCTGTTCTTCTTTAAAGTAAGTGATTAAGCAATGCGTACCTTCTCCGCCTCGCCACATAAGTTTGTGGGCAGCCACGTTGTAATTTTTTTTTTGTAACTCCTCTGGCGTATTTTCATCGTATAATTGTACTATTTTTTACTTCCTTGTACAAAGTAAAAGAAGTATTGTATTCGCGAAAAATCTCGGTTTTCAGATTTCAACGGAAATATCTATTTTGACCATCCCTGAATCCATTCTGACTAATATCGTCGTGACGTCTGTACGTATGTACGTACATATCTCGCATAACTCAAAAACGGTAAGCCGTAGAAAGTTGAAATTTGGTATTTAAGACTTCTGTAACATCTAGTTGTGCACCTCTTTTTTGGTTATTACATAATTTCCAGAAATGGTACTTTATTTGAAGCTTATAATAGATTTTAATGAAAAACTATATTAAAATATAATCTAAAACTTGTCAAATTTGGTATATAAGAGTTTTATATAAATTGGAATAACATAGCAGATTTTGGTTAAAACAGGCTAACCGGAAGTGATATATTACCTGAAGTTGTTAACGGTTTTTCTTGAATAAAATGGTTTCATTTTGATTTTAGAAATAAATGCTTCAAATAAGAGTTTTAGAGAATTAAATTCTGCGTCTAGTACATCAAGTATTATTAAATTAGCCTTTTGTATAAGAGAGATATGTAAATTTAAAACATATACTTTTTGGTTTTTGTAATAAAGCTTGCTATGGATTGGGACAAAAAATGACAAAAAAAATAAAAAATAGATGTTAGTGTTAAATTACGTCAAATACGTGCAATTTTATAATTGAGTCTATACTTCATGTTAGTCTTGCGTACAAGGAAGTCGTGTGGTGTCCACATCAGATTTTTGTATTTCTGATTCAGTGAGTGCAGCCTGCACTCACTTTCCTTAAATCGGGGTTCATTTGCAACTTTTTTCTTTGCAAATCACGAGCATTTCTTCTAGTTTTAAAAGCAGTATCTATAGAAGGATTAATTTTGATTTTAAATTTTTCATATGTTTCTTGAATCTGCTTTGCTATGGAGTTCCACATTTACTTCACTACTAATTCCTTATAGAGTGTCCCATTAGACTTCCTCCAATAAAATATCATTCAGTTTTTCAATCGGTAGAGCTTCAGTAGTAACATCATACGATCTGTCACCACACAAAATTTTTCAAACTGCGCCCATATAGATTTTCTTGATTTTACTGTGTTAAATGGCGTACAGCTTTTAACTTCCTCGTTTTTTTCCCTTCTTCTCTCATACGCGTGTTTGTTGTCCCTTGAAAATTCTCGTTGCAACAAACAGTTGTCTGACAGGTCGGGAAAATTTTCGGTAATATGCCTGGCACTTGGGATATTTTATATGAATATTTGCACTTGTGCGTATACCCGAGTATTTGTACAAGTGCAATACCCGATTATTTAAAATAAGAGTAAACACAAGAAACGCATCAACAAGACATTAGCTATTTACTAAAATTACAATTTGTGAAAAAAAAATATTATATGCAACTCTGCTTTCTTCTAAATTTGTTTTATTCGTGTTCAGATCATTTTCTGTTTCTTGATTTCTTAAATTCTGAATTAGAGTTTTGTGATGTTCAGAATCTATTTTTAGATAAGAACTGATGGAGATGGTATTACTATGGCCTGTAATTTTTGTAATTAGATGTTTTCCCACTCCACTTTTAGCTAAATTTGATATAGCCATGGAAAGAATAGAATGATTCGTTATTTTGCATCGTTTTACATCTAATCCTATTTGTTCTGCTGTATCCGAAGTCCACGTAGAAAATATATTTTTTCCCGACTGGAATATTTTTTAAGAAAGCAACAGAATTCTTTTCCTTCCATAAGGGTTTGGCAGTCTCTCCTTTCCATAAGTTTATGATATACTAAAAAAAAACATTTGATATTATTGTATATATATATATATATATATATATATATATATATATATATATATATATATATATATATATATATATATATATAATTATTATGTAAATACCTATACTACCTAACTAACGGGGCATCGATTAGGATCTTTTTCATTTTGGACTAGCCATTTTTTTGCACTCAACGGCTGTGCTCCTCCGTGACTGGTTTTGTCGAATACCGGATCATAAATAATTCGTCCAGAAGGTTAACCAAAATTATCAAATTCTTGTTTCAAAATGTCGTTAAGCAATTGACGGCTTCACCTCGTCGCCAAGCTAATTCATACGATATTATGTGATAAAACTTGCGTTGCAATCCTTCTGGTGTATTTTCATCCCACAAGTTTATTATTTTTTCATATTCTTTTCCACTTAGCGCCGCAGAACTAGCTTTTCTCTTTCCAGGAAATACCTGTAGTTGTTTCCTTTTGGCATCTCGTGCACTGCGTGCATTTGAAATGTAAAATCTTTGAAAGGATCAAACGAAATATTGAACTCGTAAAAATTTTCTTGCAATGTTTTAACAAACCTGTTCCATTGAGTTTTAATTACCTCTTCTTTATAGTCGGAACCATCATATTTCTTCATATTAAAACCAAAATCCTTCAATATATCTGCGAACATTGGCATAGATGTATTTTAATTCATCTTGTATCCTCTTTCGCAACAAAACTGTTCAAACAGCTTGTATGAGGAATAGTGTGCTTTCTTCGTATTGAAACGAGTAACATTATCAATTTTTTCATTAATTTCTTCCAAAGAATTACTTTCAAAGCGGCCATTATTACTAATTTTGAACACAATTTGACACCACTAATGAAAAATTACGTTTGTTTGATAACGTTTCTAAGAAGATTGTTTTATTGCCTATACTATTTGATAAATATATATTTTTTATTTAAAATTGCATTGGACGTTTATGAAGTGTCAAAAAACTGACAACTAACGTTTATGTGACAATAAAAAATATCGAATGTGAAGTTTTTCTCGGGAAATATTCTACAAATATACCACTTGTGCACGTCAAATACAATCAGAACATTTTCGCTCGTGCACATTCGTGCACTCGAAAAAATATTCAGGTATTATTATTATTATTATTATTATTATTATTATTATTATTATTATTATTATTACTATTACTATTACTATTATTATTATTATTATTATTATTATTATTATTATTATTATTATTATTATTATTATTATTATAATTATTATTATTATTATTATTATTATTATTAATATTATTATTATTATTATTATTATTAATATTATTATTATTATTATTATTATTATTATAATTATTATTATTATTATTATTATTATTATTATTATTATTATTATTATTATTATTATTATTATTATTATTATTATTATTATTATTTTTATTATTATTATTATTATTATGTATTTCAAACCATTATTAAGTAAAATTTTGTTAATCTTTGTAAAATGACGTTTGATTATTTTTTAAAATTATTGGTAATTCTGAACATTTATATCACGGAACAAAAACGTAAACAAGAAGTGCAAGTCAATGCACCAAGTGGGCACACAGAACTATTGCCCCCTGGAGGTTGTTCGGTAAACTACTTTTGATATGTCAAATACATGTCAAATATATATCATATAAACCCGTCAACATTCACTTGTAGGGTAATTACTTAATTTTTATAATTTTAGTATATTCAAATAAAAAATAATTTATATTCATTATTTTTATTATAATTGTGTACAACATAGATTATTTAAACAAGATATATTATAATATAATCATTTTCCTCTCGTTCTTGATTACTTGGATCAGCCGGATGAATTCTTCTTCATATTATTTACACATTATTTAAACATATGTATCAATTTTAGACAATTTGGTCACCTTATGAACGTTGTTCCACGTGGATTTTGAAGCGCCATTTAAAACGATCGCCTGCATTTTCTGGATATAGGTTCTTCTATTTTATTTTCTGATTGTGTCTTGCCAGCGGAACTTTGCTGGTACTTTGGTCTTTTGTGGATACGTTGACTTCTAAGACAAATGTAATACGGTACATATCTGTACCACTCATTTTTTCACATCTCACATCTTCTCATTGATTATGTTGTTGCTTACAGTTAAGTAAAGATGCCCCCGTGAAAGCGGCGCTCATCAAATTTAGTGGTTGACCAACATTTTACACCACACATGTTCATTATCAAAAGGCGACCTTGAAATAAGTTTCCAAGTTCTCCGTTTTGCCATTATTTAGACGAATAACAAAGTAGCTAACACAATCACATCAGACCTGAAGTTGCAGTTTGCTTTTTTATACGAAAAGTTGGAAAAAGCCTTGAAATTTTGTATTGCTCCTGTCGTCAATGTGCGTGAAGAGGAAGAGGTGTTGCGTGTTGTCAGAAGATGTTTGAAGTACTGATAAAGAATCCCTTAACGGGCGTAGGTCCAATTGGTTACAAATAACGACTTTTTGGTGAATTTCTCGCAGTGGGGATGCCGACATTTAAATTTATAACTACGATTGAAACTGAAATGTTGTTACAAAAAATAAACTAAAATAAAACTCAGTTACTTACCTATCATTAGCCATAATGTACATATTTTTTAGTCCAACGACCTAAATTTGACACAATGCAGTAATGACAATATCGACAATATTTTCAAATCATTTTTTAAATTTTAAAACTTGTTTATTTGCCCTCAAAAACGAACGCAATTTGGCTTTTATCGGCCTAGGGCCTATAATGTTACTAAGCAACAGCTATTCAAACGTCAAAATCCTGGTTTATAGATAAATGTCAGACAACACAATAAATTTGATAAATAATTTTTTTAACACCGCTGCTCGTAAAACTATTCTTATCCTTTCTCGTATATGTCTTTTAACTTGCGTAGAACCAACTTGCTTTGTGTGCAGCCTTAAATTCATCCGATATATATATATATATATATATATGTATATATATATATATATATATATATATATATATATATATATATATATATATATTTGAATAATCGATATCTTTAATTTTCCTTTGACACTAAATGAAAATTGGTTACAAGATTAGATAGATAGATATATATATATATATATATATATATATATATATATATATATATATATATATATATATATAAATAAAATATTTTTATTTATTACCTTTCGGTATTAAATTTACATGAACAATTTCTGTTGTAGTTACAATAGTATTATATTCATCTATAAACATCATTTCATTTAGTTATTACATTTTATTCTGTTTTTTTTCTTGTCTGCAGTGCAGTCACGTAGGTTTTTTTTTCATGTATTATGCTTTATACTGACTTGTTATTTCTTAAGTGTTCTTCACAGTCTCTTCTAATATGGTCTAGTGTATCTTTGCCGTTTAGATATATCCTGCATTTCCTTTCATCTTGTGGTTAACAGTTTGATAATTCCTCATTTCCCAGTCTGAATCTCGCAACCATTTGAATGTGCTTATTATTTTGTTGTAAATAATCTTGGAGTATCTTCTTGCATTATATATTTGAACTTTGTGTTATAAATTGATTTCATTATCTGTTCTCTTCTTGTCTGTATTTGTACCTCTTCTTCTCTTATTTTTATTTGTTGTTTTATGTTGTTTCCTTGTTTCATTACATTGCTGAGTAACCGTTTCTTTCGTAAAGTTTCTTTTTTTTCCATTTATTTTTTCCTAATTTTTTGACTTTCTTCTTTATTCTACATTGCCAACAATCATGTACTAATTGTTTCTCTGGCGTCATTCTTATTTTATCTTCATAATTTACCGCTCTTCTTCCTCCTATTGTTCTTAATTTCCATCTTTTCGTTTCTTCTAAGATAGTGTACTTGGGTGTGTCTTTGTTCAGTTTTAATATTTACCCTATATATTTACACTGTATATTTTCTATTTTTTCTTCCTCTTGCCAGCCCCATATTTCTGCCGCATACATCATTATTGGAACTATTAATTTATCAAATAATATTATTTTCAATTTGAAATTACTACTAAATTTTCTTTGGCCAATCCCCCAGACTTGTGCTAATGCTACGTTGGTCTTTTTTGTGATTTCTTTTATATGTTCATCTGATCTACCATTTCTTTGAAATGTATATCCTAGGTATTTAAACGTTTTTACTTTTTCTATTTCTTGTTCGTCCCACCAAAATTTTTCATTTGGTTCTCTTCCTTTGCCTTTGGAGAATCAAATGATCTTTGTTTTCCTTATATTTATCTGCATTTCTTTTCTTTGCAAGTATTCTTTGAGACGTCTTATCATTGAATCCATTTCTTCTTTATTTTTTGCCATCAATACGAGATCGTCTGCATACGACAGTGTCCAAAATTTTCTTTTTGAAATGACTATTCCTCCCGTTTGCCCGTTTTTGAAATGATCTTCTATGTCTATGTATATCGCAAAAAGTAATAGGCTGAGCGGGCAGCCTTGTCGAACCCCTTTTGTAGTCCAGAATTCTTCAGATGTCACTCCATTACTTTTTACTATATTAATAGTTTCCTCGTAGATTTCTGAAATTATAGCATCTAATGTTGGGTTTATTTTTGATTTCTGTAGCTGTAAGTCTGCGAATAAAGTATATATTTTTCCTTGTTTTTGGGCTATTTCAGAATATAGATATTATCAATTGTTCCTCGTTGTCTTCTGAAGTCGGCTTGATTATCTCTTAACACATTTTCTTCTTCTATTTCTGTTTCTAATTTTTCTTGTAATATTAACACGTATATTTTATATGTCGTGTCCAGTAGAGTAATTCGTCTATAACTGTTTGGTTCGTTTTTGTCTCCTTTTTTAAAGATGGGACTTATTATTCCTTTCCTCCATTTCTTCGGAAAACCCTTTCCTTTCCATATTTTGTTTATTATAAATGTTAGTCTTTTTATTGCATTTTCTGAACCATGTATCCATGCTTCGTTTTGTAAATTGTCCTTTCCAGATGCTTTCTTCCTTTTTAGTTTCCTTATCTGCCTTCTGATATCATCTTGTCTAATTTCTGATTTTTCTTCTTCGACTTCTGATATTTCGTATCTATTAATTTCTCTTCTGCCTACTCCTCCCATTTGTTTTATAATATGTTCTTTCCAATCATTTATTGTTATTTTATTTATGTTGTATTCCTTTTTCTTCCTTTCCATGTTTATGTACTGCCATATCGAAATCTATATTTCCTTGTGAGAGTGAGCAAGGTTTTTTTTCTGTGCGCAAATTTATAAATTTTTTGTACCATTGCGATAAACATCTATCCAAACAATGTCAAATCTCTGCGGAGAATGTAAAGCAGTGTGTGATGTCACTTCTTTTATCAAGTGCTCAAATTGCAGTCTTGATTTTCATGCTAGATGTCTCGATTTTTCTCACAGTGATACACGTGCCTTACGATCAAAGAAACTATTCTGCAACAAGTGCAATAATTTACCAATTTTAACTGCAGATGCTTTCAAAGTTATGATCGATGCTATTACTGAACTCAAAAGCATGATTGCAACTATGCAAAATGATATTGTAACGTTTTTATATTTATCTGGGTGAAGTGTAAATATAAGACAATTATTATTAATTAAAATTACGTGTTTATTAAACTATAATGAAAGTTACTAACTTCGGTACGGCTAGCTTCAAAATGTCATTCTTAAGCAGATGATCCCTCAAATCGCACAGCGAGTTCCACAGGTAGCGGTACGACGGCTTCTGGTACGAGCGTGGTTTTGTAACCAGGTAATAGATGTACCGCTGATGGTCTGCATTGCTATCCCTCAGGCGCACCGTTTTCCCAACAGTTGGGCGTTGGTTGGCCAGTTCTTGTTGTCGCCCGAATTTCGCCTTAAAGGCTGAAGCTATGCCACGGGAAATCTTTAAGTCTTCTGATACGCAGTGACCGAGGGAATAATCTGAAGACACGGTGAATAGATCTCGGTGTTCTTCTTTCGTCACGCCGAACCGCGCCTTGCGGCCAAAGGAATAGTTCTCCATGAAGTCTTCAAAAGTTGGTTCTTGTGTTATGATCCGACGAACCGTTGCTCCGTTATGGACTTCGTGGTTATCTCCGGCGAAAGGGGCTAGCCGATTAAAGTGTACTACTCTCGGCTTCCCGCTAGGTTGTTTCTTAATTCAGTATACCACGTCATTTATCCTTTTGACTACCTCATAGGGAGCTTTCCAATTATTTTGCAGCTTTGGTGATAACCCACGACGTCTTTGTGGGTTGTAAAGCCACACTAAATCCCCAGGTTGATATCCACCCTTTTCGGCCTTGATGTCATACCGGTCCTTCATTCGGTCGCTGGCAGCTTGAATGTTCGTACGGACTTGTTCATGAATGTCATCCATTCTTCTCCGTAAGTCCGTAACGTAATCTTCCCCAGGTTTACTGCCGAACACCAAGTCACATGGTAAGCGCAACTCACGCCCGAATAAGATGTTCGCAGGAGTTTGCCCTGTTGTTTCATGCACGGATGAACGATAAGCCAACAGGAACAGATGGTGGTGTCGGTCCCAGTCTTTTTGGTGGTTAGAGACTACCTTCGACAAATATCGGTTGATCGTTCTGTTCATTCGTTCAACCATGCCATCAGACTGCGGATGTAAAGCAGTTGTTCTAGTTTTATTAATTCCTAATATCTTACAGATATTTTGGAAAACGGCAGACTCAAAATTTCTTCCCTGGTCGGAGTGGAGTTCACGTGGTACTCCGAATCGGCATATACATTCTTTAACTAAAGTTTCAGCGACCGTAGTGGCTTCCTGGTTGGGTAATGGATACGCTTAACCTACTTGGTGAAGTAGTTTATGACAACCACGATGTATTTATGTCCTTCGTCACTTTCTGGGAATGGTCCAGCCACATCAATTGCAATACGCTCAAATGGACTGCCAACGTTGTATTGACGCATTGGAGCTTTTCGTCATTTATGCGGACCGTTACTTCCAGCGCAAACCACACATTTCTTGCACCAATCTTTAACATCTTCCGTGAAGTTAACCCAGTAAAACCGCTGGCGCAATCTTTCTAGCGTTTTGATGACTCCAAAATGGCCTCCAGAGCCGTCATGGATCTCTTTCAACACGACTGGTACTCTACTCTTAGGAATAACTAACTGAGTTCTCTTCTCAGTTCCATCAGCAGTTTCTACCACACGCTTTAATATGCCATCCTCAATCACTAAGGAGTCCCATTGCGCCCAGTACGATTTTACACTCGGTGAGTGCGGTGCAACATCTTCCCATACTGGTTTGCTCTCCTCTGCTTTCCATTCCAGAATAATTTTCAAAGTTGGGTCTTTTTCTTGGTCTTCGCGTAGTCCATTGGGCTGCCAATTATCGTCGACTACTGTTGTTCTAGCGACCATGGAAAATTTCTCTTCTAGTCGACTACAGTGCTTGCATCCATCTTGGCATGGCCTTCTGGACAATGCGTCGGCATTACGATGGCAGGTACCTGTCCTATGCTCGATTTTGAAATAGTATTACTGTAGTCTTTCAATCCACCTAGCCACGTGACCTTCAGGATTCTTAAATTGGTAGCAGCCATTTTAATGCAGCATGGTCAGTTCTAATCAAAAATTTCCTTCCATACAAATATTTGTAGAAATGTTCCACGGATTTCACGACTGCCAAGAGTTCTTTTCTGGTAACACAATAATTTCTCTCTGGTTTTGACAAGGTCTTACTAAAATAGACAATAACCTTCTCATGCCCGTCTTGTATCTGGGAAAGAACGCCACCAAATCCCACGTTGCTGGCATCTGTGTCTAGTATGAACTCTCCTTCAGGTAAAGGATAACTCAGGACAGGTGCGCTTGAACGCAACTTTGCAGTCCATTTCCCAGACAAATCTTCGACCTTCTTCAGTAAGCCTTGTCAATGGCTAGGCTATGTTGGGAAATCCAGGTACATATCGTCGATAATAGGTACATAAACCAAGAAAACTTCTAAGTTCGTGTTTGTCTCTAGGTGCTGGCCAATCTCTCACAGCTTTTATCTTTTCCGGATCAACTGCAATACCCTTATCCGAAACCACGTGTCCAAGGTAATGAACTTCCTTTTGAAACAGGTGGCACTTCTTGGGGCTAAGCTTCAGGTTAGCCTTCCGCAATCTCTGGAAAACCTCTTCCAAATTCTTCATGTGGTCCTCGAATGTTTTACCTACCACAATAATGTCGTCGAGATAGACTAAACAGGTTTTCCATGATAAACCAGCCAATACTGTTTCCATGAGTCGTTCAAACGTTGCAGGGGCATTGCAGAGCCCAAATGGCATTACAGTAAATTGCCACAGTCCGGTACCAATTGTGAAGGCTGTCTTTTCCTTATCTTTTGGATCCAAATCGACTTGCCAGTATCTGCTCTTTAGATCCAGAGTGGAGAAGATCTTCGAGCCAGCCAAAGTGTCTAGTGTATCGTCTATTCGAGGTAGCGGGTAGCTATCCTTTTTGGTGACGTTGTTAAGTTGACGGTAATCAACGCAAAATCGGGTAGAGCCATCTTTCTTCTTTACTAACACCACTGGTGAAGCCCACGGACTGCTTGAAGGTTCGATCACATCTTCCTTTTTCATGTCTTCAATATTTTTTCTGCTTCTTCAGGCTTCGCCAATGGTAGCCTTCTTGCTGGTTGGCGGATGGGTCTTGCGTCGCCGGTGTCTATCTTATGGTGAACCACATTAGTTCTCCCGTTGGTCTTCTTGTCAAATTGAAACACATCTTGAGATCTTCCAATTAATTTCTTCGCCTTGGTTCTCTGGTCGGCGGTCAGTTCTTGGAAAGATGTTGATAATTGGTTACTTAAAGTGTCCGGAACTTTCTGAGATATTTTTCCCTTGGTCTTCACAGTTCGAATAATCGAGGAAACTTCCAAGCATTCTCCTACAATTGTTCCTCTCTTAAGAACAACAGGATAACAATTTACGTTCATTACTCGAACTGGTATTACCTGACTGGCTTTGATCAGTGATTTTCCTACCACAACTCCAGTACCAGTCTTCACATCATCATTCTTGGGCTCAAGCATAACAATATTCCCATCACAGAAACTACCATCTAATTGTGCTTGCACGATAGATTCACTTCGTTCTGGAAGGGTAACATCTTCGGCCATTAGTATGCGCATAGCCTTGTCTTCTCGTGGGTTTAAAACAAGTTCTTCATTGACCATCATTACTCCATTCTTCAGGTCAAGTTTAAAACCGTGCTTTTTCATTACGTCCATACCGATAAATTAATATTCATCTTCAACGTCAGCTACCAGCGCACGATGCTTAAAGGATGTGTTTCCAATAGTGATGGTCATATCTATTTCTCCTAATGTGGTAGCTTGTTCTCCCGTTGCTGTACGTAATCGCCACTTGGTTGGTTGAAGATGCGTCTTGCCTGTGTTCTTTACTAAGTCGGGTCTAATTATAGTGTTCGTCGCACCCGTATCCAGTAACATTTTTAGTGGTCTTCTATCAACAGAGCCATTCACGTAGATGCTGCTGGCTTGATGATGAAGGGATGCGACATAACTGATGGATTGTGGGGCTACTAGATTACGGGTCGACGATTGCCCCTTCGCATCAACCCGACTTAGTTTTCCGACTCCTTTTCTTCTTTTGCCGATTCTGTCTCTCTTTGCATTTTTTTGCAAAGTCTCTGCGGATGACCCTGTTTACCGCAATACCAACAGACGAGTTTCTTTCTTCCGGCAAACACTTCATTTACAATTCGTCGCATTTTCTCTTCTAGGTCTTCCGTGTCTTCTTTTCTCTCGGCATCAATATTTCGCACTCGAGATTGATTACGTGAAGCTTGTTTGGCAGGTTCATGTTCTAGTGCATATGAGAGTGCGTTAATTAATGTTTTTGAGCGGGCCAATCGCAGTGCTTGCTGCGTTTCGCTATCTCAAACTCCGTAGATGAATGCTTGAACGACCAGGCACTCCAAAACGCTGTCAGGAGCTGCAGGATGTGCGAGACGAACCAAACGAGCTACGTCGACTTCAAATTCTTGAAGGCTTTCTTTTGAACTCTGATAGCGGTTCCTCAGTTGCGTCTGGTACACCTGCTCCAGGTGCGCATTGCCGTACCGCATGTCCAACCGCTTGACTAGTTGGTCGTAGTCCTCTTGTTCTTCTTCCTTCAGCGTTTGTAGGATGTCGATGGCTTCCCCCGCAACGAAACAGTCAACGCTGTAGCCTTCTCTTTGGACGTCCAGTTATGTGCTTTCGCAGCCGCTTCAAATTGTTTTAAATAATTCGGCCACGAAGATTTTCCATCAAATTCCGGTGTATTGATATGCATTGTTGTAGTAGTTTCAGGTTTCACTACTTTCCTTTCTTCATGTAAATTTGCTTTCGCTACATCGGAATTTGGCATTGGCGACAATGTAATTCTAGTGACCTTTTCTTGTAGTTCTTTAAACTTCTTGTCATACTCATCTTTTAAATACTTCAAGTCCTCTTCAGATTTTTTAGTACTCTCCTCTAATTTCTGTTCTAAACTTCTAGAATGTTCCATTAATTCTTCTTTTAATATTCTGGAATTTTCTTCTGCTTTTCTAGAACTTTCCATTAATTTTTCTTCTAAACTTCTAGAACTTTCTTCTGATTTTCTAGAACTTTCCTCAAATTTTTGTTCGAATTTTTGTTCTAATGTTCTAGAATTTTCTTCTGATTTTCTAGAACTTTCCTCAAATTTTTGTTCGAATTTTTGTTCTAATGTTCTAGAATTTTCTTCCGCTTTTCTATAAGTTTCTTCTATAAGTTTACGAATGTCACACTGAATTTCGAATAAGTAATCATCAGGATTTTCACCAGCATCGATTAATGCTTCTCTCAGTCTCTCTTGAAGGACTGACTTCTTTCCTGTTGTGTCCAAATCTCTTTCTTCCAAATCGGTCTTGAAATCACTTACTTTTAATTCATTTAGTTTTACTTGTTTAGTTGCCATATTATTTATTTTTATTTAACACTGCACAGTTTATTAACCCCACGCCTGACACCAATTGTAACGTTTTTATATTTATCTGGGTGAAGTGTAAATATAAGACAATTATTATTAATTAAAATTAAGTGTTTATTAAACTATAATGTATTTTTTCGTTCGAGGAACAAGTGTCAAACACGTGGTATAATCCTCTGTTATAAAAGTGCAATCTATCCAGATCAAAACGAAACCTGACCAGCAGATGCAGCAGATATCAAAACTAAGGTAGAGCTCAGTCTGTACAATTAATATCTATACCTATCCCTTTCCTTTCCAACTCCTAACCACACTAACTAAATAAAATAAAATCTCAAATCAGTACCCTATGCCAACACTAACAGCCATCTAGCAATAAACAAACAAAATAAATACGCAAACAGGCACCGCTGAGTACACGGGCGCCATCTCAATTCAACATGACTACTCACCCACTCACACAAACCACCGACCAAGCAAGTCAAAACTCCAACCTAAACAAAACATTTGCGGACATGACTCGCAAAGAAACAAAAGAAATCTTTCCACACAAAGATCAAGCTATAGTCATAAACTCAATAGATGGAGTAAAAATCAAAAATTTTATTATCAACGTTGGAAATATTGTCGGCCCAGTAAATATTCTTTTTGCATCGCGAATTTCAAATAATCGTATATGCATCTACTTAACATCCAAAAACCTTGTAGCGAAATAAAAATAAACGAACATACTACTAACATTAGAAGACTAATTACCCCGGCAAAGAGACTAATTCTGTCAAATGTATGCCCCTCCATACCCCATTCTATAATAGAGAACACCCTTAAAACCACAGGACTAAAATTTGTATCACCCATTAACTTCCTACGAGTAGGAATGCAAGAAACGGAATATCAACATGTACTAAGTTTCAGACGCCAAGTGTATGTTACCCCAGACGAAAATACACAAATACCTGAAAATATCCTAATAAAATATGAACAAACAGATTATAGAATATTTATCACCACAGATGAAAATATGACCTGCTTTATTTGCAAAAAAACCGGGACATAGCAGCAAACAGTGCCAAAACATCAATGCTTCAGAAATGATATCCCTAACAGAAATGAGCTCAAAATCCGGAAAAAGACCCAGATCACAAATATCCGACAACACAGAAGCATACACTGACGAACAACACATAGCCAGCAAATCTAAAAATAACACAAACACGGAAGAAAAACTCTCGACCAGCTCAACAAACAACATCCCAAATACAAAAAAACCACCCACATCTAGTCAATCCATCATGAATACAAACGAATTTAACGAACAAACACTATTCGTAAAACCTATAACCAAAAAACTCCGATCATCCAGTCCTGGTGAAGAGGCCCAAATAGAAGCAATGCTCAAGCCAATTGAACAGCAAATAAAAGAAAACGAAGACAAATATATCCTAAAATATGACGAATTCAAAGAATTTATCGAAAATGTGCAAGGAAACACTAATCCTCTCTTAATAGCTAAAGACTTTACAAATAATATACCACAATTAATAGAGATGATGAATAAATTATACCCTCTCGTACAACATAGAGCCCTTAAAAATCGACTTTCCAGACTCAAAAAAAAATTAAAATTACAACTACGACTAGAGAAATCCACATCTCTCAACTCTAGTCAAGAATCTCTAACACCGGACCCTTTGCAATTGCAATCCCACAGAGGAGTACTACAACTACTAATTACTGAACACAACCCAGACTACATTTGTATCCAAGAAACTAGAATGAAAAAAATCAAAATTTTAACTTAGCCAATTTCAGCACACATAGAAAAGGTAGGTTGAATACAAATATTGCCAGCGGCGGCATTGCAATTCTCGCAAAAAACAACAATCACGTAGAAGAAGTAGACCTAAACACAAACCTGGAGGCCGTAGCTATCAAAATATTCACACCATTCAAAATGACACTATGTTGCATATACTTACCACCATACACAAACATTACAGAATCACAACTAGAAAATTTAATAAACCAGCTACCAAAACCATTCGTATTATTAGCAGACTGTAATGCACATAACTTTATATGGGGCTCCAACAATACCAACCAACGTGGAAAAATAATAGAAAACGTAACAGACAACCAAGATCTCACCATACTAAATGACGGCTATCCAACACATTTTTGTAGCCAGTCAGGTAACTTTTCATCAATCGATTTAACAATATGTGACCCACAAATAACACCAAACCTCTCATGGGAAACCATCCAAACACTCTTCAGCAGCAATCATTTCCCAATCAAAATAACAATATACACACAAAGCCCACCAACATTCCACCCCATATACTCTCGATGGAACCTAGAAAAAGCAAATTGGAATCTTCACCGAATTAACAAAGATTAAGGAAGAGAATATAAACCAAAACGACGAAATAGACAATATAATTAAGGACTTAATACAACACATTACCACTGCAGCAAACATAGCTATAGAAAAAAAGAAAACAAGAAAAGGAAACAAAACAGTACCATGGTGGAACAATGAATGCAACGAAACTGTAAAAGAAAATAAAAAAACATTGTACAACTATAGGCGAAACAAAACCCAGGAGAATTTGATATTGCTGAAAAGATCACAAGCAAAATTCAGAAGAATTATCCTAAAAAGCAAAAAAGAATCATGGCAGAAATTTGTATCCAACATGAACCCAAACACACCAGTCCAAACAGTTTGGAATAATATCAGAAAAATAAAAGCAGGCAAAAGTATCCAACAGACAACTGCATTAAACTACAAAATAAAATTATTACGAATAACCAAAATATAACAAACATTCTAGCGGAGACATTTGAAAATAACTCATCAGACGCAAACTACACACAACAATTCCTAAACTACAAAAATGAAAACGAAAATAAACAAACTATAATAGACGAAGACAATAGCAACCCCATAAATATACCCTTCACATATAATGAACTACAACAGGCATTACAAAACACTAAAAAGAAAAGCAGCCCAGGCCCTGACGGAATACCATATGAAGTAATCGCACACCTTCCACAAGAAACTCTTATGTACATACTCCAAATCTATAATTTCATATGGGAAAAACACGTATACCCAAGTATGTGGAGTCAAGTCATAACAATACCTATCCCAAAACCCAACAAAAACAAAACAGATCCAACAAATTACCGTCCTATATCGCTAGCCAACTGTTTAAGTAAGCTACTCCAAAAGATGGTAAACAAAAGACTAACATGGCAACTAGAAAAAAAAATATTAACCAAAGAACAAAGCGGTTTCCGCGAAGAACGATCCACGCTAGACCAAATAATAAATCTAGAAACGGCAGTTCAAAATGCCTTTAACAAAAAACAACACCTCATAGCAGTATGTCTCGATATACAGAAAGCATACGATACAACTTGGAAACACCACATAACAGAAACACTCAAATCTAACAACATTAATGGAAACATATTATACTTTGTACAAAAAAATTTAAAAGATAGAAAGTTTAACGTTAAGAGCAACGGATGCCTATCAGCTGAGAAAAAACAAAAAAATGGTGTCCCTCAAGGCGAAATCCTAAGTGTGACACTCTTTTTAATAGCAATAAACAGTATTACTAAACACGTACCAAACGCTGTCAAAACATCTCTGTTTGCAGACGATCTGGTAATTTATTACAGTGGTAAAAACATTAACACCATAAGAACAAAACTCCAAGAAGCAATCCAAAAATTAGAAGAATAGTCGCTTAAAACCGGATTTCAATTCTCTGAAACGAAAACAAATGCAATACACTTCTGCAAAATACGAAAACCACACGAACATCCCACGCTCAAAATAAAAAATCACAACATTAAATATACAAACACAGTAAAAATCTTAGGAGTGACCTTTGATACTAAACTAAGCTGGACACCGCACTTACAAAACCTTAAGAAAGACTGCATCCAGAGAATGAACATAATTAAAGCAATCAGCCACACAAAATGGGGTGCACACAGAGATACTACAATAAATGTGTATCGCACGCTAATCAGATCAAAAATAGAATACGCATGTATGATCTACTCCACAGCATGCCACACAAAACTAAAAACAATAGAAACTATTGAAAACACAGCCTTAAGATTAGCTACCGGAGCTCTTAGAACGAGCCTAATTAAAAGCATACTCATGGAAGCAGGAGAACAACCACTCGCGTATAGAAGAAAAATACTAACACTTAGCTACACATTAAAACATGCCAGGAACCCTGATAACCCAACTTACAACAGTATATTCCGACCCAATGCCACTATAAAAACAGATACCCCCCTCCAACAAAAAATACTCGAATACCTAAGTACAACCCAAAAAAGCATCCCCGTCCTACAGAAGAAAACATTCCATAAATATCCACCATGGACAAACATACAACCTGAATATATCCTAGACCTCACAAAAATCCAAAAAGACCAAACTTCTCCTGAGCTCTACAGAAGCACCTATAAAACTTTTAAAGACAAACACCCAGGTGCCTTATATATCTATACAGACGGATCGAGACAAAACAATAAAACCGGAGCAAGCATAACAACAAGAAAGATAACCTCCAACTACCGCCTCCCAGACCTGTGCAGCATATTCACAGCCGAACTATACGCCATGAAGGAAGCCACCAAATATATCCTACAAAACAACCCAAAAGAAAAACAGATTATCATATGCACGGACTCCCTGAGTACAGTACAAAGCATGACAAATATGTACAATAGAAACACCATCATACAACAGGTACAAGACAACATACACAGAGCAATAAGCCAACACAACAAAGAAGTTAGCATATTTTGGATCCCATCACACCAAGGCATTGGAGGCAACGAAGAAGCCGATAAAGCAGCAAAGAACGCCACTTTAAAAAACACTATAACAAACACACCGATACCAGCAAGTGACATAAAATCCCTTATAAAACAAAAAACAGAACATGAATGGCAAACCGAATGGAATAATACAACTAATAATAAACTCAGAACTATAAAGGAAGACACCCGAGCCTGGACAGCAATGGAAAACAAAAAACATCAAACCATAATGACAAGACTCCGAATTGGCCACACATTACTCACACACAGCCACATCATGCAGAAGACTGATCCACCCATATGCGACAAGTGCAACGTACTCGTAACAGTGAGCCATGTAATCTCCGAGTGCCAAAAATTCAACCAACAAAGACTAAAACATAAAATTTCCCGAAATATTAAAACTGCCCTAGCAAACAATCCAACAACACAAAACAATGTTATACAATATTTAATAGACATAGATATCATAAACAAATTGTAACAAAACTCCTATGTAAACATAATGTACCGGGGTACTAGTGACCAAGAAGTCGAAGTACCTGAAAATTTTCTTAAATAAAAAAAACTATAATGAAAGTTACTTATACTAATATTAAACAATTATTAAAAACTAATTAAGACTAAAACTATTATAAGACACTTAAACTCTAAGATTATTTATTTAAGCAATATATAGATCACTTATTTCTTTATACAACTGTATTTATTTATATTCACCACTTGTCTACTATCTGTTTATATCACCATCTGTTTAACATGCAACCCTTATTTATATCAGACTGTCCAATGCCTTCGCTAACGGTGCTTATATACCCTGGCATTTTTATTCCAGAGAATTCTAGAGTATTATTCTAGATAAAACACAATAGGTTACATCAACCGCGTAATTAAGCAGGCTCCGACAAGTCGCTTGCGTCATCGCTAACAATAGACACTCGCTCGTCCCTGCGACAGCGACGGGGACAGAGGTGGCAACAGTGGCGGCGACGGCGGGCACTGCACATTACAATATTATTAATATGAAAGAGTAATTGTTAGCTAAACAACCGACTAAAATCCAGAAATGCGTTGAATTTGAAGAAATCATTGCCGAAATCAATGATCGCAAAAAACGTGAAAACAATGTCCTTATCTATGGGTTGCCTGAAGCCACCAGTACTTTGAATACTTCTAATAATGCTGTGGTTAGTGAAATAATGTCTGCTGTCCTTCCTACTATTGAACAAAGCGAATATAACTTTTTCCGTGTTGGGAAACTAATGCATAAAACTTCAAAACCAAGACCAGTAAAATTAATGTTTAATAACAATAATACAGTCAAATCTTCATTTAAAAATATTAAAAACGTCAAACAAAGTCCTAAATATAATGAAATAATATTTAGCGGTGATAAAATCCTTAAACAACGTGAACATTACTCATTATTACGGGAGGAGTTAAATAAACTTAAAGCTGATGGTAATTCTAATCTAATAATCAAGTACATAAATGGCGTTCCTCAAATTGTTAAATCAAAAAACTTAATTCGCCTAAATACATCCGTGCGGCGTCAATACAAAAGTCTCACAACTTAATTTAAGTGTTGCTACTACATCGTTTGACTTTCTTGTCTTCACCGAAACCTGTCTCAAGGACAGTGTGTGTGATGCTGAACTGTTTGATTTTCGCTACCTGATGTTTCGTTGTGACAGAGTTCCAGCTTCAACCGGCAAAAGCAGAGGCGGAGGCGTTCTAATTGCAGCCAAGGCTGAGTACACTCCATCAGTTTACAATATGTCGTGCAATGCATTAGATGTAGGGTTACTTTGCCTTAAATGTATTATAAATAATGCTTCACTATATTTAATTGCTGTATATATTCTCCCAACAACTAACATTGCTACATACGATCGTGTTTTCGAAACGATTAACTCCCTACCATTTGTGTATAATTCAAAAATTATTATTATAGGTGATTTTAACATAACAAACTTAAATAGATACTACGATAATCAATTAATATCAGATTCATTTGTGAATCCATAACAGCTATGGTAGAATACTCGACGTCGTAGTGAGTAACTTTCATTGTACTGTACAACACTGCATTGATCAATTACTTTTAGAAGATAAACATCACCCAGCATTGCTTTGTGAATTTTCATTTTCTCTTAATAGCAAACATAAATCTTGTGTTTATACAGATTTTTATAATCAATTCAGTAAAGGTAATTATGTGTCGCTATATGATTCTCTTAGTTCAGTTGACTGGTCCCAAGTTATAAGTTGTGATAATGTAGATATAGCTGTTGAAATATTCTATAAAATCATTTATAATATTTTTGATGCTTGCATACCTAAAGTTCAAAGACGAAAAAGTAAATACCCCGTTTGGTTTAACAAAGAACTCATAACTTTAAATAAAAAAATCTGATGTGGCCAACACATAACCTCTCGCCAGATATTTAACCTGGTTGTACGCATAAAACGAAAAATATTTTTAATACAAATACATATATTCATGTCTCACTACAAAATAATTCTTACATATATTTGCAAAATCTATGGGATATTTTAAAATAAATTGTGTACAATACTTACATTTTCTTTATATTCAATATCCTGAAATTTTCTTTTTCTACTTTCCTTTTCTTTTTCTTTATATTCGTCATTTTTTCGCAAATTCCTTTTATATTCTTTTTTACGTATATCTTTTGCGTTGTTGACTTTTTTTATTTTCATAATCTTCATAATAATATACAAATATTTTGGCAGAGGCATACAAATATTTTTGACAGTGACATTTATATGTCAATTGGAAACATTTGAATTTCTTGCCTTGTAGTAGTTTGATCTGAGATTTTTTACATCAAATTATTTTATATGCCTTTCTTTATCTCTAAATATATAGAAGATATAATAATGAATTTATATTTATCGAATAAAGAATTTAACGTTCTTTAATATAAGTATTTACATAAATTTTCGATAAATAATATTTAGACGATTTTTTTCTTGTAACTACTACTTCCGGTTGTCCAATTGTTACCAAAACTGACTGGACTCTTCCCATTATTGTTAGATTGAGGAATCCGTAGTTAAAAATGTCTTAAGTCTCATAGTATTTGAGATATAGTGAATCCAACATCCACACACACACACACACACACACATCCCCCCCCCCACACACACACACACACACACACACATACGGACATCATCGTAAAAATGTTATAATCGGATACTAGGGACCTTAAAACGTGCTTATTCATTAAAGTCTGGATATGCGATTTTTAGCATGAATACAATACCTCTCTTAGCGAGAGGTAAAAAGGAACACCATAGGAAACTTTACAAGGAATTTGGACAAAACGTTCATTTACTTAACTTTAAAGAATATCGTAATAAATGCAAAAACTTGTCTTCAAATTTATATCACTCATATATTAATGATATGCAGGAAAATATCGCTATTCAACCGAATAAGAATAATTTCTGGTCTTATATTCGAAACAAACAGCAACATTCTGGAATTCCTACAATTATGCATAATACTGATAATGAAGAATTTGTTGCCGGTCAACAAATTGCAAATTGTTTTAAACAGTTTTTCCAGAGCGTTTTTAGAATTGATAATAATACTGTCGTCCCTAATTTCGAAGATGTTCAAAGCTATAATAATACTTTTGTTAATATTAATAATGTTTCTACTATTGATATCTCGGATGCAATTAAGTCACAAAACAATTCTAAATTTACTGGTCCAGATAATGTTCCCACATTTATTGTCAAGGGCTGCTCTGAACTATTCATATTACCAGTTCACCATAATATTCAACTTAACTATAAAACATCAATTCTTTCCTTCATTTTGGAGGACAGCTAAAGTTTGTCCATTGTTCAAAACGGGTGACCGCTCTCAAGTGAGTAACTACAGACCAATCTCGTGTTTAAATGCTTTCTCAAAAATATTTGAAACAATTTTATTCAAATATATCCAAATTCAAACGAAACACTACATCAGTTATTTTCAACATGGATTTGTCAGTGGTCGTTCTACGGTAACAAATTTATTATTATTTACACAATTTGCGTCAAATGCTTTGGAGGAAAAGGCTCAGGTCGATTGCGTTTACACGGATTTCTCTAAAGAATTTGACACAGTGTCGCATAAATTATTAATTTTAAAACTTGCAAAAATAGGTTTCTCACAAAGCATGATAAACTTCATTTCATCTTATTTTCGAAATAGAATACAATACGATTTTATTGAAGCATTTAAGTCGCAGAATTATTTAGTACCTTCCGGCGTCCCTCAAGGATCTGTCCTTGGCCCGTTATTATTTATATTGTTTATAAATGACATTGTTGATGTTATTAATTTTTCTAAATGTCTGAGCTTCAAATAGATTTAAATAGCATCTACCAATGGTCTTTACGTAATAATTTATTTTTCAACTTGGATAATTGCCATATTTTGAGTTTTTCAAGAAAGGTTGAAACTATTTATTACAACTACACAAGGGATAATTTAAGTGTGGCCAGAGTCAATTCTAAAACTGATCTGGGTATTTTATTTGACAAAAAAGTTACTTTTCAACCTCACATAGAACAACTTATAAGAGGTACCTACAAGAATCTTGGATTCCTATTTCGCGTAACTCGTAATTTTAATAATAAATGGTGCTTAGTGAATATCTTTTTTACTCTAATTAGAAATAAACTTGAGTATGGCGGCGTGCTTTGGAATCCATTCTATAACTATCAAATAGCTGCTCTAGAAAGTGTTTAAAGAAAATTTTGTAAATATTGCTATTTTTGTATTTACAGCTCCTGGCCTGATATTGATTATTATTGCTTACTGCAACAGTTCAATTTAGAAAGTTTGTCAGCTCGTCGGTTTAAGCAACAAATTTTATTTGTTTACAAAATTCTAAATGGTTTTATAGATTCACTTGAGTTATTGGGACAAATAAATTTTCATATACGTCCATGTAATACAAGGAACTCTGTCACTTTTGTTTGCAAATTTTCAAGGACAAATAATCATTTGAGGTCTCCCATGAATGCAATGTGTAAAACGTACAATATTTGCTCATTACACTTAGATTTTTCTGATAGCTTATCTGTGTTTAAACGGAAAGTATCTGAATTAGATACGTAGATTTGTAGTTCAATTTCTTAAATTCTTTTTTATATTATTATTATTATTATTATGATTATTATTATTATTATTATTATTATTATTATTATTATTATTATTATTGTTTTATATTTCATTTATTGTATTTTTAATGCAGTTCTTTTGAATTGGGAAGAGGAACATGTATATCTATATAAAACTAAAGATTATTATTATTATTATTATTATTATTATTATTATTATTATTATTATTATTATTATTATTATTATTTGAGAACCACACCCAACAGGCTGAGCCCAATTACAGGGTAGGAAAAAATCATACAAATTAATAAAAAAATTTTAATATCATCAATGAGCAAAAAAAAATATCTAGTTTGTCTTCTATAGCATGATACGAATTAATCATAAAATGTATAGGTGATTTGTTTAAAGTGTTGGATTTGCCAGAGGTTACGTAAAAGGTTGTTGCATGTCTCGATGATAATCTTGGGACATGAAAATTTATTATAGACAAGTAAGGGCTATCGATTATATTATTAATGATTTTGCACAAAATAATAACAGCATGCATGCTTCTTCTTTGTTGCAGAAAAACAAGATTATATTTTGCTAACATTGATTCTTGCGACGTGCCCCTAGCAGGATAAGCACCCTCAGCATAGAAAATGGCTGATTTTAAAAATATTCTCTGAACTTTTTCTATTAGTACCGCGGACTTAGAATAAATCGGATTCCAGACTGTTGAACAGTATTCTAAATGAGGACGTACGAGGGATACAAAAAGTATTTTCAACACTTGGCTATTGAAGTTCTCAGCATTTCGGATGAGAAACCCTAGGTTCCTAAAAGCACATGAGACTTTATTTTCAACGTGTTCTGTGAAATTTAACTTGGGATCGAAAATAACACCCAAATCATTGATAGAATCCGGCCTATCAAGCACACAGTTGTTGATGTTGGAATCATATTTGATAGAATTAAGCTTTCGGGTGTATGTCATGACTTGACATTTAGAGACATTGAGCTCAAGATTATTGTTTTTACACCAACCAGAAATAATGTTCAGATTCCTTTGGAGGTTTTCACAATCAGCATCAGAAGATATTCTACAAAATAACTTCAAATCGTCCGCATATAATAAGTACTTGGAGTCAACATTTTTAATAATACCATCGATGAAGATGTTGAACAGCAAAGGGCCGAGAACCGAACCCTGAGGAACACCAGATTTTTGCAAAAAGTGATCAGATTTATAACCCTGATAACAAACATATTGATACCTATTTTGAAGGTAAGAAGACATTAGATTGATTAATGGGTTCGACAAACCAAAAAGGTCAAGTTTCTTGATTAAGATCGAATGATCAATTTTGTCGAAAGCTTTTGATAGATCAGTATAGATTACATCAACCTGAGAATTATCATTTATGCTTCACAAATGTAATGTGTAACATACATTAAATTGGTCTCAGTTGATCTGCCTTTGATGAATCCGTGTTGCTCACTAGATGGCATATTATGGACATGATTATAAATTTTCCTATGGAGAATTGTTTCAAATATCTTACTAAAATTACATATAATTGAAATAGGTCTATAATTATTAATGTTGTTCTTGTCACCTTTTTTGAAAACTGGTGTAATTTTAGAAAGTTTCCATTCTTGAGGAAAAACAGATGTTTTAAGAATAAGGTTGTAGATAATTAGTAGAGGTGGAATAATGACAGATCTGCAATCTTTAATAATGAAAGCAGGAATAAGATCAGTACCCATTGTCATTTTACATTTTAATTTATTAATGGCAAACTCAATGTCTTCCTGAGTAACAGCGGTGAGTTTCAGAGTAGTACAGTTATCAGTATCATGAGTGTAGTTGTCAAGAATGGAGTCGTGAATGAGTTTGAAAACAAAAGAGCAAATTTATTAACAATATCCTGTGGAGAATTTAGTATTTCATCGTTATATTGCAGAATGGAAGGTATAGCAGAGGAATTACGTTTGCTATTAATGAAGGACCAGAATTTTTTAGGTTCAGCAACCATTTCATTTTGTATACTTGTGCAGTAACTTTCGTAAGCTTCCTGTACTTCACGCTTTATGAGAGATCGTAAGTTAGAGTATTCTAATTTGTCTTCAATGTTATTGGATTTTTTATATTTGCTCCATGTTTTGTGCTTTAATTTAATTTTATGTATGATGGTGCCATTGAACCAAGGTGGATAATTTTTGTTCGTTTTGCGTTTCTTAGGAACATTTCTACTAAGAACTGCATTAAAATATTATATAAAGCATCAAGAGCAGAATCCACATTAATGTGTTCATGAAGAAAATCCCAATTAATGTTGGACAACTCTTCATATAATTGAGGGAAATTAGCTTTTTTGAAATTAAATGCTTCATTAGTTACGGATTTAATTTTTTTAGAGAGTGATTTCACATTAATTTCAACAGAGAGTGCAGGATGGTAGTTGTCTTCTTTAATCTCCGTATCAATTACTTTTGATACTGAACAGTTTTTATTACTTATAATCAAATCAAGAATCCTTCCACTAGTATTTTCAATAAAGTTGTATTATTTCATATTAAAAAAGTTCAGAAAATGCAATAAATTATTATAAAACTGACATTTAGCTTTGTTTTTAACGCAGTCTAAATAGTGAGGTATATTGAAATCACTGAAAAATATCATATTTGAATTATACAGTAATTCTAACAATGACAGAGAATTAAATAGAGAACTATAGTCATTAAGAGTACTAGTAGGTGGAATGTAGATATTACAGATGTACAATATATTATGATGTAAGATTACTTTAATGAGAAGAATATCAATAAATGGAAAATCGGAAAACGAGGGACAAACACTAGGAATGTCAATCTGCATAGAATCGATAGATTTATTAAGAGCAACAAGTACACCACCACCACGTTTTGTGTCTGTTCTACGAAAATCACGATCAGATCTGTATACGTTAAAGTTGTTTGAATCAAAAATCTCAGAGTTATTAATAGAATTGTTATATCAACCATATGTATTTTAAATATGTGTACTGAATTTAGAATACCTATATCGCTACTGATTTATAATTCATACCACACTACTCTAAGTTATATATTTTTTTGCTGTTATTTTTAAATTAATGTTATTGTTTATTAATTTCTTACTTTCTCTTTAATGTATTCATATATATATATATATATATATATATATATATATATATATATATATATATATATATATATATATATATATATATATATATATATGTTATTCTGTTATTGGGATGTACAATATATTATGATGTAAGATTACTTTAATGAGAAGAATATCAATAAATGGAAAATCGGAAAACGAGGGACAAACACTAGGAATGTCAATCTGCATAGAATCGATAGATTTATTAAGAGCAACACCACCACCACGTTTTGTGTCTGTTCTACGAAAATCACGATCAGATCTGTATACGTTAAAGTTGTTTGAATCAAAAATCTCAGAGTTATTAATAGAATTGTTATATCAACCATATGTATTTTAAATATGTGTACTGAATTTAGAATACCTATATCGCTACTGATTTATAATTCATACCACACTACTCTATATTTTTTTTTGCTGTTATTTTTAAATTAATGTTATTGTTTATTAATTTCTTACTTTCTCTTTAATGTATTCACATATATATATATATATATATATATATATATATATATATATATATATATATGTTATTCTGTTATTGGGATGTATCCTGTTGAATAATGGTAATAAATAAATAAAAATATTTCCGTGTCATTTTAAATTTGATTTATGCTTTCTTTTTCTTTCTCTTTTATTTGTTTCTTTTTACAAAGTTCTTTATATTCTTTTTTTAGCTTTAAGTATTCTTCTTTTCTCTTCCCGGAATTTTTCCATCTCTCAATTGCTTTCCTGAGTTCATTTCTTTTGTTCCTACGTTCTTGATCCCACCATTGTTGTTTCTTTGTTGGATTTAATCTTCTTTTTGTTGTTCTTCTAGGTAGACACTTGTATATCTTCTGTGCTATTTCTTCCACCGCTGCATTTATTTCTTCTTCTTCTTCGAATTTTATTGTACTCGTTGATGTTTTTTTAATTTTCAATACCTGTCTCTGTCCAGTCTATTCTTTCTATGTCGCTCATTT
The DNA here is from genome assembly GCA_963082715.1 of Harpalus rubripes. Classification (NCBI taxonomy): domain Eukaryota; kingdom Metazoa; phylum Arthropoda; class Insecta; order Coleoptera; family Carabidae; genus Harpalus; species Harpalus rubripes. Next base: position 13,633,145 of record OY720459.1, on the reverse strand, counting down.
TTATTTTGGTGTCTCTTGTTTCTAAGTTCAGTTCAATTGATATTGGCTGATGGTCGGATTCTATTTTATTCTCTACTCTGAAATACTTTATTTTTTCTTTTGCTCCTTCGCTGGCTATTCCGTAGTCAATGACTGATTCCCCGTTTAATCCTATATATGTAAAGTTACCATGTTCAGCTCCTGCGGTTGTTCCATTCAGTACAGTTAGTCCGTTATTTTGTACCATTTCTAAAAGTGTTTTACCTTCGTTATTTTGAGTTTTGTCTTTTGATACTCTCTTTTTTCTGTTCCATCTTCTCAATTTAATGTTGTGCCTTCCTCACTTCTTCTTCCATTAAAATCTCCTGCAATTATAAATTTGTAATTGTTAATATTTTTTGATCTTTTCATTTTCTCTTATATTACATTAATCGTACCGATTAGTTTTTTGGAAACTCAATTTTCTGTAGTGTAGAGTTTACTAAGTCCCATGTAAACCAAATGTTATCTATTTTAATTCTATTGTGTCCCAGTTTTACGGTTTTATTATTTTCTTTTTCTTTGTCTTTAATTGCTCTTAATTTTTTTGTATGTCTCTTTCTTGTGGTGCCAAATCATCTTCGATGAAAATTTTTGTTCAAGATTTTTGAGTTTTCATTTGTTCTTCTTCATTATTGCTATTTTTTGTTCTTTATTTTCCAGTTCTGCTATTGTGATTTCATATTCTTTGCTTTTAATAATTTTTATCTTTTTTACTGTTACGTCTGGCTCGGTTCCGTTCTTTATAAACTTTTCTGCCTCTTCTTTTGGGTTTGAGGAGTTAAATACTTTTTCTTTAATCAAAATATTATTTTGCCTTTTGTCTTTTTCTAAATTCTCTAATTCTCTTTCCACGTTCTCTATCTTTGTTTATAATACATACTTGTCTTTTTTCTATTTTTTTTTGTTTTCCGCGTCTCGCATCTTGATCTCTTCTAATAACGTTTTCCGTTCGTCTTCCCATTTCTTTTGCTTGTCTTTAAGTTCATGAATCTCTTTTCTTATTTATTATATCATTACTTTGAGTTGACTGCTGTTATTGTCAATTTTTTTCTCCAGAATATGGGTGCCATCTTTCATTTCTTGTCTCATTTCTTCCATTCCCTTAGTGATTTTTTGCAATAATTCTGTTATTTTACCCATACCTTCTGCTTCAGATTCCTCATGTTCTTTTCATTTTCGTATCCGGATTGGTGATCTTTCTGTTTTCCTACTTTTTTCGAAAACCTCTAAATTTGACCAGCTATTATTTCTATGTCTCTCTTCCATAATGTTTACGCCTTAATAAATTACTTTAGGCAACCTAATTTACCCTGTTGTGAAGTAGTGGTCTCATTCGTCGACTCACCTTGCTACAATCTCGCCAAAAGCTTGAACAGCTTCTTAAAAACTAATATCCGTAATTTCAGTAGCCGAAACCGGTCACTTTATTTACCAAAGAACAGTGTGATTAAGAATTTTTGGGTTTTTTTTTATAAAAAATCTTCTCTTTCCTTGATCTTCCACGTCAAACTTGGGTTCCCCTTCTTCATTACAGTTTTTATTGTTTATCTTTGTCTGTTTGATTTGAAACCTGTAAATTGTTGTCGATATCTGTTTGTTTTGCAGTGTCCTGTTCTAAATTTCTCAACCAGAAGCGATTTGTTTTAGCGTCTGACTACAGTTTAGCTTCTCGTTTTAAGATGTTACTTCTACACTGACTTTAAGTATATATATATATATATATATATATATATATATATATATATATATTGCACGTGGGAGTAGGTTAATCTAACACTTAACTAAAATGTAAAGCGGTATATTTTTCCTCCTACCTTGCCGATTTTGTTATATCTTCTGTTATATTTTCTTCTGGTCAGGTAATCATTTATTATGATATAATGTAATTAAAATTTATTTTTCTCTTTATACTCCGTTATTAGATATCTATTTTTCTATCACTGTAACTATAATCCAACTCTCTGGTTATCCTCAATATTACAAGATTGGTTATAAACAAACAATATAGCTACATACCAAAGCGTACTTAAAATTCACAACTCCAGCACAACGATTCATAATATATACCTACAATCTTTTGATTATGCTCTCAATAAATAAATAACTATTTTATTGTTTATTTCTGAGTAATAATTTTATTTTTTTATTCTTATTCAAACTATAGCAGCGACATGAACCTTTTAGTGACATCTCTGTCACATTGGGTACACTTATTCCCACTGCTTACTGTTTGCTGCCAGTTTTCCAATACATGTTGCACCGGGGCCGTCTGATACATTTTTAGGGAGTAGAGGCAATCGACTTGGATTTAAACACCATACTTCTGTCTCGGACTACTACGACTTTACTTTCATGATGCTAGTAAAACTATGGGTGCAAGCAAGCGAATGAAATCCCCACCGTGTACACTTAAAAAACTTAAACATGTACCCCAAAGTTGTTCGTTTATTCCATTTTGTGTACACTGTGCATAAGTAGTACCTTTCGTTAAAAGTAGTGTAGTGCGCATGCGCATGGTGCTTACACTATTTTTCCTACTTCGGCCAGTGTGGATGGATTTTACGTGCACTATTGGCAAAAAAATTCATATACGAAAAGTGATAACTTTCTGAAGAGTGTCATTTTTCGTTCGAAAATAAGTACGTAAAATTTCACTTTTCGTTTAGGTAGACCGAAAAAGATTTTGTAACTCCTTTTGAGAGTTTTTTTTTAAAGTTGTCAAAGATTTTTTCACATTTAACATCTAAATAGGTGATTTCGACGGCCAAAGCCAGTAGATATAATAAAGTACCGCCATTACGGCCACCATTGCCTTAAAAAGCAACGATAACGATTTTGTGTCGCTAGAGGCGCTGGTCCTTAGCCTATACCGACGACCTACTAATGTTAGCCAAAACTGAAGAGGAAACAAAATCAGTGATAAAAAGACTACAAACGTATCTAGTGAGAAAGAAAATGCAGGTTAACGTAGAAAAATCGAAATTAATGAAATTTAAAAAAGGCGGCGGTAGAGAAAAGAACATTGACTGGATGTGGCAAGGACACAGAATAGAACGGGTAAGGGAATACAAATATCTGGGCTATACCACAGAACAAGGAAGAATTCTTCCTTGTTCTGTGGCTATACGTTCAGCCAAAGCAACAGTGAAAATAAACATATAGAACATCAAGTAAAAAAGGCAAACATTGTGCCGAGAGAAGTATGGGCTATAGTTAAAAGGAAATTCACTAACAATTAAAAAATAAGATTAATGCTTTTCGACTCTATAGTGAAAAGCATTTTAATGTACGGCGCTGAAATATGGGGTTGGTCTGAGATTAATAAAATAGAAAATATCCAGAATAAATATATTAAGTGGACTTTAGGCTTAGAACACCATACACCGAGTTATATAATTAGAGAAGAAACTGATAGAGACAAATTAAGAATTTCAGCTGAACTTAAAGCCGCCAAATACGAAGAGAAAAGTTCGCACTAATCGCACCGTTTTTCGTGTATTTGCAGCCGTATAACTGTAATAAAGAGACGAAACACTAAATTCTGGTCACCAAACTGTTTCACCAGAAATGTGATAAGTTAGTAAATAATTAATTTACCTTTAAAATATCCAATTTATCTTTTTTGTAACTTTATTATCATTAAATATATGCCACTATTTAAGTAAGATTTAGTGATAAAAACCGCTACCCCGGTAACCCGCCGGCAATCACCCCGCTTCTTTCCGTGTTTGCTCCCATCGACGCTTAATATAACATCCTTTACTTTTCAGAGGCGCAAGAATTTTATTGACCGTGGTTTTAACTGGGGTGAATTAGGGGCTGAAATATTGGAAAAAAACTATTTTTATTGAATGCAAAACCGATTTTGTCTTTATTTTGCATTTCCTCGCTTTGGGACCGATACCAATCAACTCTAGATAGACTCAAAAAATATAGTGAATTCATATAATTTTCACATTCACGTCTTCCATTAGCGTTGACTCCACTCCATGTACTGTACACTTTTCATTAAATTCATGAATCAAAGCTATAAAGTTACCAATCCTTTTTATTGCCTCGCTTCTCGCAGTTGTTAAATCGATCTCGTCGCGAATTTTAAACTGTTATCTCGCGCTCGTTCTCGTCTCGCATAGTGTAACGAGGCGAGACGAGATGCGAGAGTACTCTCGCCTCGTCGTGCATCACTAAGAGAAAATTAGGAACTGTAACCTGGATAGAATATTATACCAATGATGGATAGAAGTGAATAAAAAACATTATAGACATACAATAGAGAACAGCTGGGAAATAAGAAGAAGACTATATTACGAAAGAAATGGCTACTCAATAATAGAAGTAGAAAGATTAAGAAATAATAATATAGACATTAAACCCAAATAATAATAATAATAATATTTTGTCGGCTTTTCAACTCGTCAGAGTTATAGCCCTAAATCAAATACTTTTATTTTATTTTATTACATTTTATTACACATATTATAATTAGTATTTGGAAACACTTACAAACATCCAAGCCCCTGGTGGGAATCGAACCCACAACCTCAGGGTCGAGCGGTGACGGTCGCTTCGAGCGCTGGTCGCTGCCTCAATCCACACGACCACTGAGGCGGCAATAGACATTAAACCCAAACTAAACATAAGAGATCAGGAATTACAAAAACAAGATCAAGACAAGAAAATCAGAGTATCCAGATATAATGAAATATATAAAAACATACGCCCAATAACAACGCCGTCATATCTAAATAAGAAAAATAATCGAGCTATAAAAACAATAGCAAGATTTAGACGTGGAAATGAAGAATACAACAACCAATACTGGAAAAGCGACGAAGAAAGAAAATGCCGTTTATGTAATAAAAGTAAAGAAACAATACATCTTATGTATAATTGCAGGGCATTAAAGAGACAAGAGTCAAGCATTTACTATACATACTAGATGAATCCGGCAGCGGAGAGTCTTGGATTAAAGAAATACGAAGAAAAAGAAAAGAAATGACACCATGAATTGACTATAAATCAGTCGTTGTTATTACTACCAATAAGAAATATTTTACCTATGATATTATACTCGTACCATTGTTTTGTTAAATAATCTCTACTAATTTATTGTATAATTATGTATAGAATTCAAAGCCGAAAGGCATGAATTTAATAAATCTAATCTAACCATGGCTCCCGCCAATTAATCTTACTATGCGCAGATCCCCATTACGCATATCTTCTATCTCTTTACTTTAAATTGAAATGGTCTATTATTAGCGTCAGAAACGAAGATTAACTGACAGCCTCGCTTACTTTCAACATCAAAGCGTTCGGGTATTCGTTTGATGCACTATTTCCACCGAAATCAGATGACTATCAATCAATTGCACACTGCACTACACCACGCCAGATTTTTTTTACCGAACCCACCTATTGTAGTTGTAATGTGTGTTCACTCATATGTCAACGGTCACTTTTCATTTAATCGAGATTCCATTGCTGAGATTGATTTAAGGCCGTCGCGCACCTGGGCGAGGCAAAGCGAAGCGCGGCGAAAAGCCGTTTTTTCATTCAATATATTATTCTGTGTATACGCGCACTTTGGAGCAGCGAAGCAACTCGCCGGAAGGCCGTCGCACACTTGAGCGAAGCGCAGCGCGACGAAGCGAAGAGCGGCGAAGAGTCATTTTTAGAATCAACGCGCAGTTTTTAACGAGAAACGGCCGCGTTTGCTTTAATAGATGGATAGCTCTGAGGAAACGTAACAACGCAGGCACTTTCTGTACGAGACAAATTTATAAATTATTTTGTTTCATCCGTAGGTTCAGTGCAGTAGCAAAATGTCATGGTATAGAGAAGCCGAAATAATGTTTAAATTTTTTGATATATTCTACTACATTCTATAACCAAGTAGTTAATGTCCTTTTTTGTGGAGTCTGCAATACTATTTTTTTACAATAGAAATCGTTTAATATGTAAGGAATTTTCTGAACTATTACATTTTAAATACTTCTGAAATTGAATGAAGATATAATATAGTATTCAATAATAAATAAAATGGTACGACAGGCAAATATTTGTAGTACCTATACAAATATAAGACAATTAAATGATTATTAATATTGAAAAACTGATAAATATATGTTATTTAAATTTTATTTTCAAGTATTTATATACCTTGCTGTGAGACTGATATTAAATGCTTGTACTGGTATCAAATAATTTATATTTTACAATACAATAATAAATATTTTTTGTGTGTGTTTTGTTTGATAATGATATACTATTCCATTATTTTGCTCCATATAAAACCAGGCAGTGAATTCTAAGCTTTTCAATAAAATTTTACATTGTATATCAATTCTCAAGAAAGAAGTACCTAGTTTAAAATAAAGATGCACGCCCAGTTATACAATAATTGTTATTATTACCAAAACTAATTACATATTTCAATACAAATAGAACAGAAGAATTCAATCATGCAATCATCACTCTTAACAAATAATACTAGAAATATGCATATGCTATTTTCATTGATTTCTAAAGGCTTTGCACTCGATGTCTTATTCTTACACTTGAAATAAATTTATATTGTATATAAAACCAGACATTAGAAATGTATCTAAGGTGAATAAAGCAATCTATGGATTAAAACAAGCAAGACGAGTATAGAAAGAAAAATGAGATAACAAATTATTATCGGGGCAGTGCTTTATGCAGAAATAAAAGCATCATATATAGAGTATATACGAACAATGCTGAAGAATTAAAAATAGAATAATATAGGACAGTAAACACTCAGGCTGCTTCGTCCAACATGGAGATCAGGAGATCTGGAGAACCATAAAGGCCGTTGCGCACTTGGGCGAGGCGAAGCGAAGCTCACCGAAAAGCCGCTTTTTCATTCAATATATTATTATGTGTATACGCGCACTTTGGAGCAGCGAAGAGCAGAGAAGCGAAGCGACTCGCCGGTTTACTTCGGAGAGAATATTTTTCTTTGCTCTTCGCTACGCTGAAGAATATACCTGAGACGCATCGGAAATAGCCGATGTAGAACCAAATTTCACACCTTTCACACATCATAGCAAAACAATACGTATAGATTATGGAAAATGTGAAAAATTGGTTATTTTGGTTTCAAAATATAAAGAAACGAATATACAAAATATGAATTTGATTTAAAAGTAAAAAGTTTATAAAACTAATTCAGAAAATTGACATATTGAACGATTTCTATTGTACAAAATAGTATTGCAGACTCAACAAAGAAGGTGATTAACTACTTGGTTACAGAATGTAGTAGAATATATCAAAAAATTTAAACAATTTTTCGGCCTCTCTATACCAACACATTTTGCTACTGCACTGAACCTACGGATGAAACAAAATAATTTATAAATTTGTCTCGTATAGAAAGTGCCTGCGTTGTTGCGTTTCCTCAGAGCTATCCATCTTTTAAAGCAAACGCGGCCGTTTCTCGTTGAAAACTGCTCGCAAGTGCGCGTTGGTTCTAAAAATGACTCTTCGCCGCTCGTTGCTTCGCCGCGCTGGGCCTCGCGCAAGTGCGCTATGGCCTTAAAGACTGTCGCGCACTTGGGCGAGGTGAAGAGAAGCGCAGCGAAGAGCCGTTTTTTCATTCAATATATTATTATGTGTATACGCGCATTTTGGCGCAGCGAAGAGCAGTGAACCGAAGCGACTCGCCGGAATACTTGGGAGAGAATATTTTTCTCTGCTCTTCGCTTCGCTGACTTGAAGTGTGCGATAGCGCAGCGCAGCGCAGCTACCTAAATCAGAACGAATACGCCTGATACGCATTGGAAATAGCCGATTGAACTAAATTTCACACGTTTTAAACATCATATCAAAACAATACGTATAGGTTCTATGAAAATGTCAAACACAGAAGAAAAATTAGTTCTTCTGGTTCCAAAATTATAAAGAACTGTACGATATGGGATGTGCCGAGTATTCTAACCAGATATTGAAAGATAACTGCTGGTTAGAAAAAGACATGAATTTAACAGGTAAGATATGCTTTGTATTTTAAGTTTATTAATTGTAAATATAACAATATGTATATTACAAAATGGTGAATTTTAAGCAATTCATTAAATTTTTGATCCAATAGATATGGATATGACAACTGATTATCTACTACTATTTAATACAAAAAAAAAACTATATATTATTATAAATAAAAATGAAGTCAATAAAAAAGGAGATTTTCCATTAAGTTACACAATGTAGTAGAAATTTTCAAAAAATTTCAACATTTTTTCGTCCTCTCTGTACCATGGCATTTTGCCACTGCACTGAACTTACGGATGAAACAAAATAATTTATAAAATTGTTTCGTATAGATAGGGACTCCATTGTTGCGTTTCCTCGGAGCTGTCCATCTTTTGAAGCAAACGCGGCCGTTTCTCGTTGAAAACTGCTCGCAAGTGCGCGTTGGTTCTAAAAATTGTTCTTCGCCGCGCTTCGCTTTGCCGCGCTGCGTCTCGCTTAAGTGCGTGACGGCCTTTACTGTGCAAAAGTTTGATAGTATTGTTTATATGATATAAATATACAAAAACGTGTAAATATTTATTTGATTTATGGCCGGTTTTATAAACGTCCAAGTAAATTTACTTCCAGAGTAAATTTATTCCAATGAACAAATTTGAATCAATTTTTATGTTCTTATGACATTAAAATTATTGCTGTCAAAAAACTGCGTTGCATTTGTTCAATGGAATAAATTTACTCTGGAAGTAAATTTACTTGGACGTTTATAAAACCGGCCATTAATATAGAAAATAATTAAATAATTATAATTTCAGGTCATTTAATCTGTTCAATATTGTCTATGAATGTAATCAAGAATTATATATTATATACAGCATTGTCTTCTGAGCAAATGATCACTGCAGCTGTTTATCTCATCATAGGAATGTACAACTTATGCACCCTGTTTTATGTTATAAAAGAGAAAGATTTTTGTGATATTCTGTTTGCAAAGAATTCCGAAATAGATAATATGATGGCACGAATAAAAGTTCCAAATCATTTTGAAGTCCATGTTGTAAGCACACTATTTTTTTGTGCATTGATATATTTGAGTGTATTTTCATTAATTGTCTGTCAAGTTGTTACCATGTACAATGACGACATAGCTCTAACACTAAGCAGAGCCTATTTGACATATTTATTACATTGTGTAATTATAAGTACGACTTTTATCTACATTGGGCATTCATTTAGCTGCGGGCAACGATTTTATGAACTAAATAAAATAATAAAGGAAGATATTGAAACATTAGAAACAAGTATTATAGAAGACAATATGGAGTTAACAGATAACCAACGAAATTCTGACATAAATCTACATATATTGATCGATATACATTTTAGACAATGTGAGCTGAGTAAACTTGTATCACAGTATATGACGTTTGCTGCTAGTCTAGTGTTCTTCGTATACGTATTTGAGGTTGGTGCGACTAGCTTTATCTACATGAAAACTGGAATAATTGTTGAAACGTTATTTATTATATCTTTGATGTCTACTTCTGGTGTTATTACTGCTGCAACGGTTGGGGAAATCATGATTACGATGGTGAGTCTTTTGTGTTATTTTAAAATTATTATTTATGCAATGATTTTGATTAGCAAATCTTATTTACAAAGTTGATAGAAGAAAAATATATATTTATTTGTAAATATTAGTATAGTTTGATTCATCAGTTTGTTTTTATGATTTACCCCCGCGTCAAACTTTAGTAATAGTTTGATTTAGAAGTTGCTGAAAAATGTGAAAATTTTGTTTTCCACACCTACCTGATTTTACTATTTTCAAAAATTCTAGCATGGCTGATTATACAGGTGAAACCGTGATAATAGGTCGATTCTGTTCCCATCTGTAAGTCTTACAGATCTGTAAATCTGTAAAAACCTGACAAAAACGCATCAATTTTTGTTGATTGATATAAAATTATTCATAAGGGTTGCAGCTTTCGTTGCGATATTATTCATTATTTACAAATTTACAGATTTGTAAGATTTACAGATGTGAACAGAATTGACCCACAAATCTGAAAATTCTTTCAGGAAGAAATTTTTTTACGAAATATAAACGACTGGAGCTTTTGTCACCTTGAAAATAACATGATTGAAATTGTAAGTATTTTTGAATGTATCAGAAAACTTTAGTATATTATTTCTTTTCAGAGAAATTCCATATTACTTCAATCTGTTGGTAACAAGTGTGTAATTAGTTTCTTTGGAATTGCATCACTTGATTGTAAATTGTTGATAATGGTAATATTATAGGTACATTTTTCTGTTTTATTTTTAAAATATTATATTTCAGATTTTGAAGTTTTATATTTCATTTATTGTATTTTTAATGCAGTTCTTTTGAATTGGGAAGAGGAACATGTATATCTATATAAAACCAAAGATTATTATTATTATTATTATTATTATTATTATTATTATTATTATTATGCACGAATTACAAATTTAAATGTATTGTTTAGAAAATAAGTAATTTTAGTGTTGAAGGAAAACTAATTGTCCTCCAATTTCACGAAAAAAAAGTTGAGTTTTCTGCACATGTCGTGCAAATAATTTTTTTTCTCTTATGCGTAAAGTAATTACAATTAACTTTTTGAAATGTCTGATCAAGGTTATCTTCGAAATGTGTGTTAAGATTTTAGTTCAGCCCATTTTTTTAAATTAAGGCTGGGAAAAATAATAAATTAATCAAAAAATAATCGATAATCGATTACGTTGATTTTTGTTTTCAAATAATCGATTAATCGGGTACCGATCATTTCTACCGATTATCGATCATTATCATTTTTAGTCGAGGGAACAGGTAAAAATCGCCTGGTGAATAGGACAGGTGTTCCAGATTGGTGACATTGTTCTTAACAAGATAGTTGTTCTTTAGTATCTGAAGGGTTTCAGATAGTGATTTCTCCAGCAGAACACAGAATTTCATGTTTTCACTGTACTCTAAGACGAAATTCAAAATCTGACGGAACGGATTGCTAGAAACAACCTGCAGCTTTCGCAGACAATAATTAACGGGAGCCGGGTCGCTTGACGCGTTCCCTAGCTGGCTACCAATCTAAGAAAAAGAACCTGTTTGGCTCTAGGTAACGATTCTGGGTACTTTTTGTACCATTGTAAAAGAGCTAATCTATTGATTTCACAATTTTGGATAACCTCGCTAGTATTATTGACTGACAGTAATCGAGGTATCGTCAGCATACTGAATAAAATTGGGAGCAGCCAACCAAGCCGTTGAGATACACAACAAATAAAATTGAAGCGAGTACTGTTCCTTGTGGTGCTCCTTTAATGTCTGATAGTATATTATTATAAACAATGATATCGTTTTCAATATTTAATGACACGAAGTTGTGTGTGCCAATCCGTTTTGTACATAGATTTTGGTAATGATGATGACATATTTATACCGTGCGGGCGTTTACCAGGCTAACCGTAATTTCTAAAGTATTTGAATATTTTTGAGAATACAGATGATTGCGATACTGGTCTAAATTTGTTTGTTTCCTTTGTCACCTTTTTTTGTGAATTGGTGTGATTTTACAGAGTTTAAGTTTATGAATGACATATTTATAAGGAAAGTATAAGTTAAGAAAATTGTGACTGAAGAACTTTCTATTTGTCTTGCGCCTGCATCTGTCACTTTTGGAAAAACCTAGAAACAAGGATTCCCGCTTCTATAGGTATATGTTATTCTAAAGGATGCACAGTGTTGTAGATACTTGGAATTCACACATTCACACTGCACTTTTGGAAATTTTCTTAGGTGCGACTTCCAGTTTTGATTTTTTGCTTGAGTTGCTGATAGTACTAATGTATAGCCTTATTTTCTTCTGTTTAGTATTATCTCTGGTATTGCTATTGAGAATTAACAATATCTTATACGCTAACTGGTGGCCAAACTAGCGAGAATTATTTGTTTATACAATAAGCACAAGATGTCGATCTTGAAATCGACAGGAGCCAGGAGAGGGATTATGTAAATCGTAGTTAAAAAATTGCTTAAACATAAAAGTTTGTTCACTGCATTTTAAAAGAAAGACTTTATATTTACAGATACTAATATAAAAATAATATGGAACTATTATAATTTATCACAATATTACTCAATATCCTAGCTTATAAATCTGTATTGAATTTAATTGATCCACAGAAAAATGGTAACTATACAATAATATAAAAATGATCTCTGTGGCTGTAAAAGCTTATACCACAAATTGTATTTTTGATTTTAATATTTTTAAATTGTCATTACAATTTGCAATCCAAACCAATAACTAAGTTTTATATCACTAACTATTACAGCCACTTTTTACCTTGAGCATAATTTTATATATTTAATAGTACTACGTTTTATACTATAATAACATAAAACACCTGAAATGTGTTAGTATCTTTTGCTCTGACCTATTACACATAAACATCCAGCATCAGAATGTAAATATTGACGGGCTTTTACTTCGAACAGTAAGTTAATTGCGTGCTTGGAATTCATGGCACTTGTTTGCAAACGTAGTCCAAAAATATTATATTTTTTTTTATAATTGTTCCCTTAATCCACAAATTATTAGATGTTATGCATTTATAACCTTTGCTCCTATTAAATGAAATAATGTTTATTTACATTACAAAATATTAATCTCTATACATGTCGTGGCTTCTATGTACTTCAATTGTTCGATTCTACTTTATTTCATTTTAAATATTGTTTAAATCTACTTTACTTGTAAACATGTCTATGTACATACTCGACCGACAAATTGAACAGTACTCTTTCGAGATATGCCGTGATGATATATTTATATTTATTTATTAATTTTAATATTTTAAAATTGTCATTAATTTTTGCAGTACAAACCAATAACTAAGTTTTATATCACTGACTATTACAGCCACTTTTTACCTTGAGCATATTAGGTTTATTTACATTACAAAATATTAATCTCTGTACATGTCGTGGCTTCTGGGTACCTAAATTGTTCGATTCTACTTTATTTCATTTTAAATACTGTTTAAATCTACTTTACTCGTAAACATGTCTATGTACATACTCGACCGACAAATTAAACAGTACTCTTTCGAGATCAGCTGTTTGAGTAGCAATGCCATAGGTACTATTAGTTCTCAATTATCTGTGGTAAATGGTAAAGCTATTATGTCTGGTAGATATAATAGTAGTAAAACTATTATAATTACCCCTTAACGTTAGATTTATTTTTAATAAAAACTAAATACGTATTTCGAGAACTCACAGAATTGTTAGGACCTCTGGCATGGTTGACATGTTGAGTAATCTTTACTCTGTTTAAATTTCCCTTGTTATACTACTGATGATGAGAACTTAGTTCTCGAAATACGTATTTAGTTTTTATTAAAATTAATTTTAAGGTTAAGGGGTAATTATAATAGTTTTAGTAATATTTAACCTTAGACTCCATATATTATTAATTTTTAAGATATAATAGTGTTAATTGTGTAAATTTGCCAACTTGTTAATTAGTTTATGATACAGATGACCTTGATTCAGACATCTCAAAAAAAAAACTATACCTGTTACGCCACACAATGATTTCAGTGCGTGAAGTCTGACTCACAATGCATTTCGTGTGTAGTTCACTTCAGTGTTACTTTTTGGTACGGATTCATATTTAAATACATTGCTGTGATGGTTTTCTGACATTTGATTCCGCAGTCAAAATATTTTTGAATTTTAAATTCTTCATGTGCAATAAATGAGTGATGTCTTTTTTCTACTCGTGTAAAAAAGTTAGCCTCGCGCACTTCACACACAATACTATTAAAATAGGAGATGTAACCAGTCTATTTATAGATATTTTTAAAATATAGGTATTTGCTTCTAAGGAGTTGTAAATTTATTTGAGACCTTTCTGGACAGTTATGCATTAGCAGCCGTAATCATAGCAACTACATTATTCCACACTTGTTCCCAGTATAACTATTCCACATAGATTAAATTTAAAACTGGTTTAACATTTCGGTTTTCGGTATTCATACTTTACATTTATTGGGTTAACTATTCAAGATAAAACATATGGCAACATTATATTTCTATTCAATTTGACGTTTATGCATGAGCAAAAATAGGAGTTGATTTGTTTTGGTGAAAAACAGATACGAGTAAGGTAAGTTTTAAACTTATAATTACAATTTGCTATCTTGTATCAAATACACTCATGGCAAAAAAAACCGGATACTAAAAAAAAGTTTTTTGTCGACTTGTAACAACCGAAATATGGGTTTATTTTTTTTATTATCTGTAAATTAAGATGAGAAAATAGAAAAGTTTAGCAAGTACTTTATTTATTAAGTAAAGTTCCTGATACAGAAAAATGAATAAAAGTAACAAATTTCTTTTTCCTTATTAAGTGTGATTTATTTTGAGTAAGTAATGGGGTGTATTGTCTCCCTGAGCTGTAAAGATTTCTACCATAAGATTTGGTAAACTTTAAATATAGTTGGTAACTCTTATTGTTAATTATTTTTCCATTCTTCTGAAAGCGGTACTGTTAGTTGTTCAATGGTTTTTGGTATGGATTATCCATGCTAAACTCTTTGTCTTAACGTAATCCCATATTTTTGGCAGGGATTGAAGTCAGGGCTGCGATCTGACCATCGTAATAATCGAATGTTGACTGATTTTTTATATGTGTAAAGTTAAGACGCAAGTGTGTCAACTTTTAAGATGAAATTCTCGGGACAAAATGGAACGAAAGCTACGGAGACAGCTGTGCATTCAGAATATATTTTGTTGCGTTTAGCATTTAAGGGTTCGAAGCAACTAAATTTAGGTAACCAATTTGAAAATAGAAGATTGTAATCGTCAATTATTAAAAAGTAATCATCTGTGTAATTTTTAATAATGTCGCCTTATATAGATGGCTGGTACACATCAAATGTTGACACGTAATACTGTATACATAAGTCTTCAGCAGTGGAGAGTCAGTCCAGTCATCGCACAGATTTAAATTTAAATTAGAACACCGCCGCCAAGAGATGTTAAGCAGTCCGTTCTATCGCGCCGACATACAAAATAGTTTCTAATATTACAAATTCCGTGCCTTAAAACACTATTATTAAACCAAGTTTCAGTCAAAATTACTAAATCATATCTAAGTTCATAGTACTTTAAAGATTTGAACATATATTACCAAAATGTTAGAGGTATGAAACCGAACTTTTAAATAACTATAATGAATACGCTACAAACGACTATGGCCCGAATTGCAACCTAAAGTAGCGCTATTTCAGCTGTCTTGCGGGCTAGTAATGCAATTCATAATACGTGCGTTAATAATGTCTATATCCCACTCATATCGTAAATAATGATTAAAAAATCATTTTAACGCATTGCTATCAATTAAATTTTGCCTCCAATCTCTAATGATATTACTTAATGACAGGTCACTTACCTCTTAATCATCGCCTCCAATGACATTGCTAGCTATATATATATATATATATATATATATATATATATATATATATATATATATATATATATATATATATATATATATATACATATATAAATAAAAAGTATGATGTAGAATAGTAAAATAGTAATTATTTAAATAATGTATACAGTTTATTTGCTCTTATAAAAGGAGAGACACAAACTTATCGATTGTTTTATGCTCATTTTGTTTAATATTTAAAACAATCTTTAAAAATTAATACATACATTTTCAATATAAAAACTAATTCAATTACCCTCGTATTTATTATTGAAAATGACTACTCAATGTTATGTATTACACATTACAAATAATATTAATTGCAAATAACTCTATTACAGTATATACGTTAGAGTACGTAACGAGCGCACGTTGCAACGACGGATTGCACAATTCGGAAATGGATCGAGCGCATCAAAGTTTAACGCGTGTTCGATACAAGTACTCGTTTTGCATTATCTAATTATAATATAAATGTCTTTTTCGCTTACATATTTTATAAAAAATGCTGACAATAACGATAATCTAACGAAAGTCAATTTGACGAAACTCGGGTAATTACATTAATATTGAATTCCATGCATATGTATAGAGCGCGCGTTGTAGCGAGATATGTGCGCTCGATCCATTCCCCAATCGTGCATTCCGAAGTCACTGTAGCGTGCGCTCTTTACTACTGTGTGTGTTAGTATACATATAAACAATCGCAAATGTCAAGAGAATAATTTCTGTCTGTCAAAATCTTTTATACATTGTGAAATATGTTACTGTTCCGTTCTTAGTGTAATTTTACCTTGTTTTCAATAATTGTGAATTTAATTTTTATATAAATAAAGAAATAATTGGTGAAAGTACTTTCGCTCACTCGTCACAAGAATAACTAGAGTTGGAAAAACAGAAAGTTTTAAGTTTAGTACCCAAGTAAGAAACAACAATTTCAATAAAAGGATTAAACAAACTACATGGTACACTATTTACACATAACTTTATAATGTATGTCTCATAAGTTTTGGCATAAATTTCAACAATTTCTTGTTTTTTAATATTAAATACATTCACTGAGGCCCAGTTTTATAATTGCTAATTAAAATTTAAGTCATAGTTAACTAAGCGTTATATATTTTATCTGTTTTACAAGTAGTATTTATTGTTCGAGAGGTGTAGTATCAATTAAATATTTCATGTCAATATTTGATATTTCCACAAAATTTGGGGTCCTCTACCAATTCACGTGACTTTGTTGGCCTTGACAAGCAGATATGGGGGCCGGTGTCAGAATGACAGCTAGTAATTATGTAAAATGTCATAATTTTTCATTTCAAATTTCATGATGTTCTAATTCCATGTGGTTTATTTCTACACTTATTTTTAAGTGCATCAGCATTTCGAAAGACACCCATTTTATTTTAGCTATTAAATTCCTTTACAATTTGTAGCCACACATTTTTCTTTATGTCTTATTAAGTGCCGATATTTGCCAAATTCGTCGCTAGAGACACTGACACTTAAAATCTGCAAACAAATGTATATGTGTTTATTAATTTTTCAGGCATTCAAGCTTATACTATAGAGTGCACATGTCGTTTATATCTCGTTCTGACTAATAATACAAAGAAAAAAATCCCTATCATTTGCGAAAGATACAAAGACATGTTCGGAATTTTAGAAGTAATAACTGGCAAAATAGCAATTATGTTAAATATTTTAGCAAATAAACTCAATTTTAAAATAAGATATAATTCAACTATTGACGTATTTTACTGGGTTAACCAGTTTAATTCTGCAATTGGATTATTTTTATATTCATTTTCAATTATTAATGACAAGGTTCAATATCGAAAGAGGAAGCTACAAATATTTGACTATATAATATTCACTGGTAATTATTTAATATTAATGCAAACATGTCGTACGTATGCATGCCAATAAAGCAATGAGAGCAAACACTATGTTTTACCTTTATCCTTTTCTTTTCCCAGCGTAAATCCATATAGCATGATTCTACACTTTTTGAAATGGTTTGACAAATGAAGATCAGTGTGAGCTTTTCGCCATGAAAATTATATAGCGGTATGCCATATTTTTTGTGTGAAACCCGGTGCGCATGCCTGCTTCAGCTTATAGCTTTTGGAAATGAGGTTATGTTAAAAGTAAAAGTTGTGTGAATTCGGGTCTCTACGCCTCTACGCTGAACTATAATATTAATGGGAACGCTGACGTTATAAGAATATCCACAGCACCCGTGTCCCGGAATGGAGTCCGCCATTTTGTGGGTTGGCAAAAGTTGGAATGTTGGAAATTCAACTGAGTCTTATATTTAAAAAATTGGTACCTTGGTAAATATGAAAAAGTACTCGTATAGTAAAAATGAACAAGCAGAAGACTCACGTCATCAATAAATATTACTAGATAATGACGTCAGTTATTACTACGTATACATGGGGTACTAATTTATTCTAGAAAATGTAATGCGTGTTGCATAACTTACTGTATACAATGCACGACATTTATTTGCTTCTGCGATTGCTTTGTTAAAGCTTTTGGCATGATTGCAGATGAATTATTGTGTAATATTTATTAAGACAAACCAATAATATTCAGGGCCTGGTTTAGGTCGTCTTAGCTCTAACCAAATCAAAGCACCCCAAAAACTACAAGACGAGAAAATTGTGCGCCCTCAAAATCTGTGCGCCCTAGGCTGCAGCCTAGTCAGCTTATCCGGTAATTGGGCACTGCAGTAATTCTGTAGCGTAAGACATAACTCACAAAATACTAAGAAGAAACTAGAACGATTTATTTTATTTATATATTTTATTGACAGTTCAATAGTTCAATATATTTTTAACAAAACAATAATACATAGCTACTTTGATATTTGCAATCATTTATATTAATTCAAGTCACTTGTGCCTGGATGAGATGAGTTAACAATCACCTGTCAATCAAGTGACAGGGACAGGATCGATATTTGATCGATTTTAAATTCAATGTAAACATGGACATTGTCAGTAGTGGTACCGTTCTGATACAAAAATTAACTACAATTATTTCAAATAATTTTATATTTCCTAAAAGGAATAAAGATTGACTTTGATATGAAGGTAAATTTCATTAATATATACGTTTCTTAATACTAGTATTTTTTATTCCCTCTTTTTTAAAAAAATAAATAACATCCAATAATTTCTATGTTATATTTCATTTTATAAGGTTTTTTTCAGGTCGATGACGTGAGTCTTCTGCTTGTTCATTTTTACTACAGTACCACAAAATTTAGTATTAAAGATCCCCACTCGACATAGAAAAAATGAAAAAAAAAACTTAATTAATATTGAAGAAAATATTTAAAAATAAAATTGTGAAAATAAATAAAAATAACCATACAAAAAAAAGTTTCTAAATCACAAAGTTATACCTACTTTGACAGTCGTTGTTTATTGTATAAGAAAACAAAAATGTAGTTTTATTGTGTAAATTTTATAAACATATAAACATCTATAGGCGGTGTGCACAAAAGTAGTCAGCGCCGACAACGGATAAAAATGACAAAATGGTTACTCATTGAAACAGCAAAGTTATGTTTTATGTCAGAATAATTTTGCAATTTCTATTTTATAAAATGTTTGCAATATATGCGAATGATAGGATGTCAAATATTATGTGATGCAGTAGGGGATGAAATAATTCTTATAAAATTACCGATTGAAGTATCAAATTTTATAAATTTCCTAGAAGATTATATGAGGAATTCGTTTTTAAAAACTATACTTGAAACTAAAAATGTACTTGAAATCTTTAGTTACCTATTCGTTAGTGAAATAGAGCAACATGACGTCTAGAGACGAAAATAAGAACTAGTGCAAGGTAGTAAGTCACAGTCGAAGTAGCAAGTAGCGGCGAAATGTTATGCAAACGCAACGTTTCTGTTACTTATTTGGCAAATACAACATGAGTGGAATGAAATATCCAATTTTAACATCAAAATCTAATATTTCATAACGTTTTTGTTGCGTTTATGGATACACGTCATTAGCAGACAGATGTCCAAAAATTAGTTTTTATAATTTCCAGAAAACAGGAACCAAAATTCGATGGAAAATTTTATTAGGGCAGTTTGAAATTGTTGATGAACGAAAGTTTTGGATCCATCTGTTAAAAATGGGAAAGGGACCCAACAAACATATGCATGTGTGCTCCTTGCACTTTGAGAAGCAAGATTATATTTTTCCCAAGTATAAATTATCTAATATTTATAACAACATTCTCTTGGTGGGTGGTGCATAAAAAGTGTAAAAATTTCATGGTTTTCAGCAAGATCAAACAAATTTTGGAGAAATATAGATTCAGCTGTTTCAGTTGCAATGCTATAAATAAAAACATATATTCATCTTTAATTTCTAAATTCATACTTATAAAGTATGATTAATGAATATATTAAGTATAAAAATACCTGTGAGATTGATAAAAAGAAGTACCAGGATAACTTCTTAGTATATTATTATCCTGTATTTAATTTGTAACAGTCTTTTAAAATTTACGTTCTTTTATTTTATATCAATTGTGTTCTAATAAAGGTTTAATCTCATATTTTTCTAAAGCTAAATGTTTCTCTTGTGCCCAAATGCACTTGAAATCAGTTCGAGATAATTTTCTTAACATTTTTATGCCCGGTTGCTGACTTTTAATTTTAAGTGTTCCTTAAACAGGCAATATCGAATCGAAACGAAACGTCAAATGAGTAATTGAATATTGCTGTCAAAATTTCGATTTGTATTTTTTTTTGTTTAAGTCTAGTATAAAATTTAAGTGCCAGTGGTGCAACTGGGCATTAGACTATTTCTGGAAAAACAATGAAATAATCTTCATTGTATACAAATTTAATCAAAATGCCATTTTTTTAAATACCTGTTACAAAAAAGAATCGCGGCAACAACATGCTTGCATTATTGGGTAGACCCAGCTTTGCACGAACATTTCATGTTTAAAATAATGATATTCTTCCCATCTGTTATATCCAGTGTTCCAATAATTTTATGAAACGTTATTTTCAATTAATATTAACTGTATTATTAATGTAATGTGCAGTGCCCGCCCTCGCCGCCACTGTTACCGCCTCTGTCCCCGTCGGTGTCGCCGCCGCTGTCGCAGGGACGAGCGAGCGTCTATTGTTAGCGATGACGCAACCGACTGGCCGGCGCCTGCTTAATTACGCGGTTGATGTAACCTATTGTGTTGTATCTAGAAGTATTCTCGTGAGTTCCCGAATTTTCGGCTACGGTATATAAGCACCGTTGGCGAAGGCACTGGACAGTCTGATATAAATAAGCGTTGCGTGTTGAACAGTGGGTGATATAAACAGATAGTAGACGAGTGGTGAATATAAGTAAATACAGTTGTATAAATAAATAAGTGATCTATATGTTGTTTAAATAAATAATCTTAGTGTTTAAGTGTTTTATAATATTCTTAGTCTTAATTAGTGTTTAATATTTGTTTAATCGTAGTGTTCGTTATATTTATCATCTTTCAATTATATTTAATATCTATTTATCATTATAATAAACTTTTATTTTTATTAATAATAATTGTCTAATATTTACACTTCACCCAAATAAATAAAAACGTTACAATTGGTGTCAGGTGTGGGGTTAATAAACTGTGAAGTGTTAAATAAAAATAAATAATATGGCGACTAAACAATTAAAACTAAATGAATTAAAAGTAAGTGATCTCAAGAGAGAACTGGAAGAGCGGGATTTGGAAACATCAGGAAAGAAGTCAGTGCTTCAAGAAAGATTACGGCAAGCATTAATCGATGCTGGTGAAACTCCTGAGGAATACTTATTTGATCCATCCGATATTCATAAATTTATAGAAGAAAATTCTAGAACATTAAAAGATGAATTGACAGAAAATTCTAGAACATTAGAACAAAAATTTGAGGAAAGTTCTAGAAAAACAGAAGAAAGTTCTAGAAAATTAGATGAATTAACAGAAAATTCTAGAAGTTTAGAAGAAAAATTAATGGAAAGTTCTAGAAAAGCAGAAGAAAATTCCAGATCACTAAAAGAAGAATTAAAACTGGAAATAACAGAAAATTCTACAACATTAAAAGAAGAATTAATGGAACATTCTAGAAGTTTAGAATAAAAATTAATTGAAAGTTCTAGAAAAATGGAAGAAAATTGTAGAATTTTGGAGCAAACTTTAGAACAAAAATTAGAGGAGAATTCTAAAAAAACTGAAGAAGAACTGAAGAATTTAAAAGTTGACTATGACAAGAAGATTGAAGAATTACGAGAAAAATTCACTGAAATTACATCGTCGTCAATGTCGAATTCCGATGTAGTGAAGTCAGGTTTACACGAAGAAAAGAAAGTAGTAAAACCTGATACTAGTACAACAATGCACATCAAAACACCGGAATTTGATGGAAAATCTTCGTGGCCGAATTATTTAAAACAATTTGAAGCGGCTGCGAAAGCAAATAACTGGACGTCTACAGAGAAGGCTACAGCGTTGACTGTCTCGTTGCGTGGGGAAGCCATCGACATCCTACAAACGCTGAAGGAAGAAGAGCAAGAGGACTACGACCAACTAGTCAAGCGGTTGGACATGCGGTACGGCAACGCGCACCTGGAGCAGGTATACCAGACGCAACTGAGGAATCGTTATCAGAGTTCAAAAGAAAGCTTGCAAGAATTTGAAGTCGACGTAGCTCGTTTGGTTCGTCTCGCACATCCTGCAGCTCCTGACAGCGTTTTGGAGTGCCTGGCCGTTCAAGCATTCATCTACGGAGTTCGAGACAGCGAAACACAGCAAGCACTGCGATTGGCCCGCCCAAAAACATTAATTGACGCACTCTCATATGCACTAGAACATGAAGCTGCTAAACAAGCTTCACGTAACCAATCTCGAGTGCGAAATATTGATGCCGAGAGAAAAGAAGACACGGAAGACCTAGAAGAGAAAATGCGACGAAGTGTAAATGAAGTGTTTACTGGAAGAAAAAAACTCATCTGTTGGTATTGCGGTAAACAGGGTCATCCGCAGAGATTTTGCAGAAAAATGCAAAGAGAGACAGAATCGGTAAAAGAAGAAAAGGAGTCGGAAAACTAAGTCGGGTTGATGCGAAGGGGCAATCGTCGACCCGTAATCTAGTAGCCCCACAATCCATCAGTTATGTCGCATCCCTTCATCATCAAGCCAGCAGCATCTACGTGAATGGCTCTGTTGATAGAAGACCACTAAAAATGTTACTGGATACGGGTGCGACGAAGACTATAATTAGACCCGATTTAGTAAAGAACACAGGCAAGACGCATCTTCAACCAACCAAGTGGCGATTACGTACAGCAACGGGAGAACAAGCTACCACATTAGGAGAAATAGATATGACCATCACTATTGGAAACACATCCTTTAAACATCGTGCGCTGGTAGCTGACGTTGAAGATGAATTAATACTCGGCATGGACGTAATGAAAAAGCACGGTTTTAAACTTGACCTGAAGAATGGAGTAATGATGGTCAATGAAGAAGAACTTGTTTTAAACCCACGAGAAGACAAAGCTGTGCGCGTACTAATGGCCGAAGATGTTACCCTTCCAGAACGAAGTGAATCTATTGTGCAAGCACAATTCGATGGTAGTTTTTGTGAGGGGAAAATTGTTATGCTTGAGCCCAAAAATGATGATGTGAAGACTGGTACTGGAGTTGTTGTAGGAAAATCACTGATCAAAGCCAGTCAATTAATACCAGTTTGAATAATGAACGTGAATTTTTATCTTGTTGTTCTTAAGAGAGGAACAATTGTAGGAGAATGTTTGGAAGTTTCCTCGATTATTCGAACTGTTAAGGCCAAAGGAAACCTATCTCAGGACGTTCCGGACACATTAATTAACCAATTATCAACCTCCTTCCAAGAACTGAATGCCGACCAGAGAACCAAGGCGAAGAAATTAATTGGAAGATTTCAAGATGTGTTTCAAGTTGACAAGAAAATCAACGGGAGAACTAATGTGGTTCACCATAACATAGACACCGGCGACGCAAGACCCATCCGCCAACCAGCAAGACGACTACCATTGGCGAAGCGTGAGGAAGCAGAAGGAATTATTGAGGACATGAAAATGGAAGGTGTGATAGAACCTTCAAGCAGTCCGTGGGCTTCACCAGTGGTGTTAGTAAAGAAGAAGGATGGCTCTACACGATTTTGCGACGATTACCGTCAACTTAACAACGTCACCAAGAAGGATAGCTACCCGCTACCTCGAATAGACGATACACTAGACACTTTGGCTGGCTCGAAGATTTTCTCCACTCTGGATCTAAAGAGCGGATATTGGCAAGTCGATTTGGATCCAAAAGATAAGGAAAAGACAGCCTTCACAATTGGTACCGGACTGTGGCAATTTACTGTAATGCCATTTGGGCTCTGCAATGCCCCTGCATCGTTTGAACGACTCATGGAGACCGTATTGGCTGGGCTATCATGGAAAACCTGTTTAGTCTATCTCGACGACATTATTGTGGTAGGTAAAACATTCGAGGACCACATGAAGAATTTGGAAGAGGTTTTCCAGAGATTGCGGAAGGCTAACCTGAAGCTCAGCCCCAAGAAGTGCCACCTGTTTCAAAAAGAAGTTCATTACCTTGCACACGTGGTTTCAGATAAGGGTATTGCAGTTGACCCGGAAAAGATAAAGGCTGTGAGAGATTGGCCAGCGCCTAGAGACAAACACGAACTTAGAAGTTTTCTTGGTTTGTGTACTTATTATCGGCGATATGTACCTGGATTTGCCAACATAGCCAAGCCACTGACAAAGCTTACTGAAGAAGGTCGAAGATTTATCTGGGAAATGGACTGCAAAGTTGCGTTCAAAGAACTTAAACATGCTTTGACAAGCGCACCTGTCCTGAGTTATCCGTTACCTGAAGGAGAATTCATACTAGACACAGATGCCAGCAACGTGGGAATTGGTGGCGTTCTTTCCCAGATACAAGACGGGCATGAGAAGGTTATTGCCTATTTTAGTAAGACTTTGTCAAAACCAGAGAGGAATTATTGTGTTACTAGAAAAGAACTCTTGGCAGTCGTGAAATCCGTGGAACATTTCTACAAATATTTATACGGAAGGAAATTTTTGATTAGAACTGACCATGCTGCATTAAAATGGCTGCTACAATTCAAGAATCCTGAAGGTCAGGTGGCTAGATGGATTGAAAGACTACAGGAATACGATTTAAAAATCGAACATAGAACAGGTACCAGCCATCGTAATGCCGACGCATTGTCCAGAAGGCCGTGCCAAGATGATTGCAAGCATTGTAGTCGACTAGAAGAGAAATTTTCCATCGTCGCCAGAACAACAGTAGTCGACGATAATTGGCAGCCCGATGGACTACGCGAAGATCAAGAAAAAGACCCAACTTTGAAAATTATACTCGAATGGAAAGCAGAGGAGAGCAAACCAGTAAGGGAAGATGTTGTACTACACTCACCAAGTGTAAAATCGTACTGGGCGCAATGGGACTCCATGGTGATTGAGGATGGCATGTTAAAGCGTGTGGTAGAAAATGCTGATGGAACTGAGAAGAGAACTCAGTTAGTTATTCCTAAGAGTAGAGTACCAGACGTGTTGAAAGAGATCCATGACGGATCTGGAAGCCATTTCGGAGTCATCAAAACGCTAGAAAGATTGCGCCAGCGGTTTTACTGGGTTAATTTCACGGAAGATGTTAAAGATTGGTGCAAGAAATGTGAATGGAAGTAACGGTCCGCATAAACGACGAAAAGCTCCAATGCGGCAATACAACGTTGGCAGTCCATTTGAGCGTATTGCGATTGATGTGGCTGGACCATTCCCAGAAAGTGACGAAGGAAATAAATACATCGTGGTTGTTATGGACTACTTCACCAAGTGGGTTGAAGCATATCCATTACCCAACCAGGAAGTCACCACGGTCGCTGAAACTTTAGTTAAGGAATGTATATGCCGATTCGGAGTACCGCGTGAACTCCACTCCGACCAAGGAAGAAATTTTGAGTCTGCCGTTCTCCAAAATGTCTGTAAGATATTAGGAATTAATAAAACTAGAACAACTGCATTACATCCGCAGTCTGATGGCATGGTTGAACGAATGAATAGAACGATCAACCGATATGTGTCGAAGGTAGTCTCCAACCACCAAAGAGACTGGCACCGACACCTCCATCTGTTCCTTTTGGCTTATCGTTCATCCGTGCATGAAACAACAGGGCAAACTCCTGCGAACATCTTATTCGGGCGCGAGTTGCGCTTACCATGTGACTTGGTGTTCGGCAGTAAACCTGGGGAAGATCTGGCCGGGGAAGAGTACGTTACGGACTTACGGAGAAGAATGGATGACATTCATGAACAAGTCCGTATGAACATTCAAGCTGCCAGCGACCGAATGAAGGACCGGTATGACATCAAGGCCGAAAAGGGTGGATATCAACCTGGGGATTTAGTGTGGCTTTACAATATCGTGGGTTATCACCAAAGCTGCAAAATAATTGGGAAGGCCCCTATGAGGTAGTCAAAAGGATAAACGACGTGGTATACTGAATTAAGAAACAACCTAGCGGGAAGCCGAGAGTCGTGCACTTTAATCGGCTAGCCCCTTTCGCCGGAGACAACCACGAAGTCCATAACGGAGCAACGGTTCGTCGGATCATAACACAAGAACCAACTTTTGAAGACTTCATGGAGAACTATTCCTTTGGCCGCAAGGCGCGGTTCGGCGTGTCGAAAGAAGAACATCGAGATCTATTCACCGTGTCTTCAGATTATTCCCTCGGTCACTGCGTATCAGAAGACTTAAAGATGTCGGCATAGCCTCAGCCTTTAAGGCTAAATTTGGGCGACTACAAGAACTGGCCAACCAACGCCCAACTATTGGGAAAACGCTGCGCCTGAGGGATAACAATGCAGACCATCAGCGGTACATCTATTACATGGTTACGAAACCACGCTCGTACCAGAAGCCGTCGTATCGTGACCTGTGGAACTCGTTGTGCGATTTGAGGGATCATCTGCTTAAGAATGTCATTTTGAAGCTAGCCGTACCGAAGTTAGGCTGTGGTCTAGATGGTTTAGATTGGAGGATTGTTAGGAACATGATAGAAATCCTCTTCCGTTTTACCGATGTTGAAATTCTTGTTTGCAGCTTTAACCCTAACGGACATAAAGAAGAAGTCGAGCGGACCGTCGACTGTCATTTCTTCAAAACTTCGAAATGCACCAAGGGTAATGCATGCAGATTTCGTCATCATGAACTGTTCCGGGACGAAACAGTCTTAAGGAGGGGGCAGTGTAATGTGCAGTGCCCGCCCTCGCCGCCACTGTTACCGCCTCTGTCCCCGTCGGTGTCGCCGCCGCTGTCGCAGGGACGAGCGAGCGTCTATTGTTAGCGATGACGCAACCGACTGGCTGGCGCCTGCTTAATTACGCGGTTGATGTAACCTATTGTGTTGTATCTAGAAGTATTCTCGTGAGTTCTCGAATTTTCGGCTACGGTATATAAGCACCGTTGGCGAAGGCACTGGACAGTCTGATATAAATAAGCGTTGCGTGTTGAACAGTGGGTGATATAACAGATAGTAGACGAGTGGTGAATATAAATAAATACAGTTGTATAAATAAATAAGTGATTATATATTGTTTAAATAAATAATCTTAGTGTTTAAGTGTTTTATAATATTCTTAGTCTTAATTAGTGTTTAATATTTGTTTAATCGTAGTGTTCGTTATATTTATCATCTTTCAATTATATTTAATATCTATTTATCATTATAATAAACTTTTATTTTCATTAATAATAATTGTCTAATATTTACACTTCACCCAAATAAATAAAAACGTTACATTAATATTACTTTGCCCCTCAAACTGCAGCATATGAGAATTGAATAGACAATTTAATTGCGGGAAACGAAGCATCTACCTTATTTCGGCCATATTGCTACGTCACGCGCTAAGCCCACCTCTGCTGCACTTGCGAATAGCTACCCATTATTTTCTTACAAAAATATGTCAAATAAAGGTTACGGATAAAAAAATTATACCTAAATCACTAATCAATTTTATTTTTGCACGTTTTGTAACCTGTAAAACAGAATTTGAAATTTTATAATTATAACTCATTTGTGGTGAAAGCATGGAATTGAAACAAAATAACAAAGAAAAACATATCGTTTGAACTGTCTCAAATTTGATTTTACAGGTTACAGAATATGAAAATAATAACAATACTTATTAAGTGTAGAATATAAAAATAAAATTTGTTCAGTGATCTATGTTATTTGAAAACAGTATTCCTGACAGTTCAAACAATATGCATTTGTTTGTCATTTTGTTTCAATTTCATTAGCTATCACCGCAAATAATGAGCAATATTAATAAAATTTCAAATGAGATTTCACTTTGACTTTTTCTAGTACAGAGTGATCAAAAATAACTGATTCAATTGGCAATAAAAAAAAATACTTCAAACTGGCAAGACTGATACATAAAATTTATTTCCTATTGTTGATACTGTTGACAGTGACATTTGACATTTTAAAATCGAATACATTTACAAAAATAGTTGTTGTTTTACTTACCCACATCCTTTTATTTCTTACACTACCCACAGAACAATAATCTAAATATTTCAATCACTCGAAATAATATTAGCTGACAGTCTTCTGCTCTGACATAATCTATATGTATTTATTTTAAAAATGACATGTCAAATAGTATTTCCGCCTTTATCTGGTGTTGTATAAACAAAAATAAAAAGATCCCCATAATTATATTGCCAACTGAAGCAGTTATTTTTGATCACTCTGTATTTTTGGGGTATTGAAAGGGGCGGCAAACCTATGGACCGCCCCGGGCGGCAAAAGTTCTAGCTACGCCTCTGAAAAGATACTTATCGTATGAATAAAATTCCAACAATGGTCGTCTTATTGCAGTAATGAATTATATATAGATGTGTTTCTTAAGTTAATAGTTGAACAATATATAATACAAGAAGCTGAAAATTGTATAATACTTGCATTTGTATGAAACAGAACTCTATATTTGTCATAATTTGTCTATTTATTATAGATTTTGTATATGTAATGTTAATGTTAAAGACAGAAATTCACATGGTTTGTATTTTTCGTGTATTTTCTTTTCCGAACTTGTGCAACTGATTCCACTTAGAGCCTGGTATATTTTCAATGAAGAATCTTTTTCATTTATTGCAAATATAAAAGAAAGATGCTAACATCGTCCACTGATATCGTGATATGTAAAAACTTTCTTCTTTCCAATCATTCAAGTTTTCGAACTTGTTAATCTCAATTTCCTTGTATTGTGAATCTTATAACATTTAACTAATATTATAATATAATTTTAAATATTATAAAATGATTTACAGAAATCACACATATGAGAAAAATTATATTTTCTGCCACAGTACCTTCGCTGGTATTTTGACTTTTTTGAATTAGTGACATCACATCACCAACAGGTCTTAAATAATTTTGAATTTGAAATAGTTAACCCCTTTGAGGTAGCAACCAGTATTATATATATATATATATATATATATATATATATATATATATATATATATATATATATATATATATATATATATATATTGGCATTTGTTAAGGAGTCACTTCCGTGAAGTTTATAAGGCGTCCTGACTTCCATAATAATTAATGGATATATATTATTAAAAATTACATATATAGGCTTAGGGGAACTTCTATATTAAGGTTTTCAAAAGAGGGGTAAAAAAATATTATTTTAAAAATTAATAAACAATTGTACATACTTAAAATACAAAGTCACTTCCATCACTGTAATTGTGTACAAGATATTGAAGCGTATGACTGACTTCCGCAACGTAGCCAAATTTCATGTCAGCCAAACCACATATCAACAAAACATCAAATAACGTACATGATGAATAAGATCTCACTCTGTGTTAACGAAGCGCCATAATGGCGAATTTTGAGCTATTATCTTTGTTTAAAAAATTATAATTTTGTTGTACATCTTGAAAAAAATCAGCCTGTATGTTAAATTTATTTTTATTATTATTTGCATATCTTTAAATAACAAAACATGAAATAAAATCAATTTATATAAATATTATTTTTTACTGTACTGTTTAATCAACATTATAACAAATTAGAAATGTAAATATTTTTATAATAGTTGTGGTGTCAATACAAAGATAAAAAAATTCCCCATCCGAAAATATCAAATACGTAAAAATTATCCAGTATTTTAGGCCCATAAATTAATTTGAAAATTTATTCATTTTCTTATTAATAGCAATACCCATGTCATATTTGAACAAAAAGATAAACAAATACATGACAATTTACCTGTCAGAATAGGTTAATGTCTCTTGTCAATGTCAAATAACCGATTCTGACAGATAAAAAGCATTTGTTTATCTTTTTGTTCAAATTGAGCATGTCTCTTGCTATTAATAGGAAAATGAGTGAATTTTAAAAATTATTTATGGGCCTAAAATATTGGATAGTTTCCACCTATTTGCTATTTTCGAATGAGGAATTTTTTTATCTTTGTATTGAGACCACAATCATTGCCGTAAGTTAAAATGGGGGCAACGGTTTGCAAAAAATTGATTTCCCATGTTAATGTACACCTTGAAAAAAGTCACCCTGTTTATCCACGGTGGACTGGAAACATACGGAATCCCCATATTAATTATTTTAGGTTTTCTCTCATTTTTTTTTGTATTAGCTATAAAATAATTAATTTATAAATTGTTTTACTTAATTTTATTAAAATAGTAATGTAACCATTGTGATGAAGATATTTCTCGTTGAAAATTCAATTTTTTAGCATATTTGTTTTATTCAAAATATTATGATTGGTATATCAAAGGGAATAATGACTATTATTCCTGGGTCATTATTCCCTACGGGATTTATACTTAGCATTATATATCTAAAACTACATAATTAATGAACATATTATTAGGTAGTCGTAGATAAAATGATTTTATCTACGATTAACAAATAATATGTACAGAATGTCTCATTTTCGATGTTTTTTAAGGTATCTCGGGTAATATTACCGATAAATCAAAACCGTTTGCACATTGCAGGGTCAACTTTTCTAGAAAAGTTTAATAGTCACCACAGGAATTTTCGATCTTCTTTTGTTTCTGAGCTACAGGCAAAAACTCGTTCTTCGCTAATTTTGAAAATGTATCATATCTTATTTATTACGATAGTTAGAGAGAAATTGGTTATACAATATTTTTAACGTTTTTTAGATTGAATAAAATGGCGTAATTAGATTTTTTGAAAACTTAATAATTCTTGAGATATAACACAAACTTTTGATTTTTTAAATGGGAACCCATGTTGAAAGTAGTCTCGCCGTTTTGCTTAATTTATAAGCCTTCAATGATGTATAACAAGTCTACATTCTTTTGTTTTAAACATTAATAAAAGACGAATTATTAATTTATTGGGGTGAAAATATTTGAAATTATTAAGAAACAAATGAAAAAATCTCTTACAGATCATCATTTCCATATTTCTAATAGTATTTGTTTCAGTTTTACACATTTTTTCAATTTATTTACTCCAAGGGCATATTAAATCATTTTTTTCAGATTGTGTCAAAGCCAACTGTAACGTAGATAAATAGTAATTTAACTAACACGAAAATAATTAATTAAGAATAATTTTTAAACACAATTAATAGATATAGAATTAAAATAAACAAATGATGATCTGTAATACATTTTTTCATTTGTTTCTTAATAATTTCCAATATTTTCACCCCAATAAATTAATAATTCGTCTTTTATTAATGTTTAAAACAAAAGAATGTAGACTTGTTATATATCATTGAAAGGCTTATAAATTAAGCCAGAAGACGAGACTATTTTTAACATAGGTTCCCATTTAAAAAATCAAAATTTTGTGTTATATCTCGAGAATTATTAAGTTTTCAAAAAATCTAATTACGCCATTTTATTCAATCTAACAAACGGTAAAAATTTTGTAAAAACAATTTTTCTCCAACTATCATAATAAATAAGATATGATATATTTTCAAAATTATCGAAAAACGTGTTTTTGACTGTAGCTTAGAAACAAAAGATGATCGAAAATTCCTGTGGTGACTATTAAACTTTTCTGGAAAAGTTGACCCTGGAATATGCAAACGGTTCTGATCTATCATTATTATTACCCGGAGATACCTTAAAAAACATCGAAAATGACACATTAAATATGTGGTTTTTGCTACAAAATACTAAGTATAAATCCCGCAGGGTATATTGACCCGGGAATAATAGTCATTATTACAAAATACATATGCAAAAAATTGAGTTTTCAACAAGAGATATATTAATCACCATGGTTACATCACAATACATTGCAGTGTTAACCTAACTAATTTCAATGAAAAATACGTCATGTGGATTATTTACTTTGTGGTTATGAAACGGAATTATAAAAAATCTTGTAGATAAAGTGTAGTATACAACTCGCTATAATGGCTATTATTACCTCGGATGATTAGAACCCTTGCTCGCTCATCCTCGGTAATAAGAGCATTCATTATAGCGTCGTTGTATAATATACTATTATTGCCAAGGCTAAAGTTCCATTCCTAAATTTTTTTATGTCCTCTACTAGAGGCAATAGTAGTGGTTTTTGCCAACGTTTTTCCATTAAGGCTGTATTAGCTAGAGATGATAATTACCAAGGGCGTAAACTACGTGGGTGCACGGACGCACATGCACCCAAAAAGCAGCACCCACATTAATTTCACCCTAACATTTTAATTATATTTCATACATTGTAAAAATGATTTGTCAATTTTTCAAGTCAAAAATATTGCAGTCATTAAAATACCTGTATTCTCGGTGAAAATTTGCATCGCTAGACATTTTAAATTCAATAAAAGCTTTTGTAACTTATTTCGATAAGACTTTTTAAAATTATCTGATATATATCTCACATTTTACGTCTATTTTTTTTAGAAACAAACGCCATGGATCTCAGTTGTTCTTACTATGCGCAGATCTCCATTACGCATATCTTCTATCTCTTTAAATTGAAAAAGTCTATTGTTACTGGCATTAAAAATTAGTTGTTTGACATTTGGATAGATTGCTAGATTCAATTTATTTTATAAATTGCACTGTGCAGTCACTCATATTTTATGTTTTTCTGCCGAAATCGTTACAGATATCACAACTTACGCAGAGACAGAAAAGTTTACCATTGAATGTATTATGGTCGTGACACCTAAATTTCATACCGTAGTGGCTCACTAATAATAACGAATATTATCTTAAAAGATGATATCCTTATGGATTATTATAGCAAATTTCATTCAAACCGAACAAAGCGTTTTGTCATTATAAGCAAAATTATACTTTTTTACTAAATGGTACACTTTCGGTTTTTTGCATATTGGTAAATTAAGTTATATCGTGTTACTTTGGGCCCAGGAATCTGTTCTTAAGCCATGTCTACGTGTTTTAGAGATAACTGTATATAACTACTAGGAATATGTTATTTTTATTTTTGTAATAGATATTAATTTTGTATCTGTTAAATGTACATATAATGTAATATATGTATAATAAAATAGGAATGTTTTTTTTACTGTATTATTTGCATTTAAAAAAACATATAGGTACCCGTATTTAAAATAAAAATAATGCACCCACAGCCAAAATTAAAAGTTTACGCCTCTGATAATTACTATTACGTGTGTTAAGGA
The DNA here is from genome assembly GCA_963082715.1 of Harpalus rubripes. Classification (NCBI taxonomy): domain Eukaryota; kingdom Metazoa; phylum Arthropoda; class Insecta; order Coleoptera; family Carabidae; genus Harpalus; species Harpalus rubripes. Next base: position 13,599,805 of record OY720459.1, on the reverse strand, counting down.
GGTTGATTATTGATTGAGACATTTTAATTTTTGAGATCACTAATGGCCATTTAACACATGTGTTAGTTACAATATTTTTCCGTTGACAGTATATCTTATTAAATTGGAAAATCTAATTTTATTCTAGACAAATTTTTTAAGTTAGTAACGTTTGACACATTGAAAAATTTTGATATATAAGAAGAAATTTAATTGTTAATAATACTTATTGGCAATTTTTTTTAAATATGTGTTAAAAATAATCATTATTTCACAGAAATACTCCGTATGTGCTACAGATAACAGTGGTATTTTTTTGTGAATTTTTCATCCATTATTAAAATTTGATATTTTTTATTTGTATATTGTAAATAAAAATTCATTATATAAATTGTGTTTCCAGTCCCACTCATCTTTGGAAAAAACATAACTACAATTACGTACTATAATACACTGTTGCCAAGTTTCGGAAGTGACTAAGTACTTCCTAATGCTATATACACGTCGGAAGTAACATCGCATTGCGTATACCTGACACTGATAGCGATTACAACGCCAGCGGTAAACACATGAACTAAAGTGACAAATTTAAGGGTACTGGGGGTATATTTGACTTCCAACACAATTTTCGTATTTACACTTGTTTAGCCTTGTAGTGGCAGAAAAAAATAAAATTACATGGGAAACGTTGTCACTTCCATTTTCGGAAGTCACAACGTTATATATGAAGTCACAACGGCCAGTAGGTTCCCGTATATGAAGTGACTACGTACCGTATGCGCATATATATATATATATATATATATATATATATATATATATATATATATATATATATATATATATATATATATATATTTGATAAAGCAGTGTTCGTTCATAGAAGAAGGCAGCACAAACTTGATAAAAAATAATAATTTGGTTACAATCGAATCTTGTTCATTCAATACGATTTAAACATATTTAGTTTGCATATAGTTTTTTTTCCCAAACAAACACCAAACACATAAATAGCATTTTAAATAATTTCTTTATTCGTTTCAATATGCTATGATGTATAATATTCATATACAATAGCAACAATTCAAAATAAAATGGTAAATTGTATCAGTTTCTCGAAATGTCAAAATTGATCCGGTAATCAAAAATGCCAATGTAGCCGTTAGAGGCGTTGATAACTCAAAATGTGCATATCGCCTAAACTCTATAGAGCGTTGGGTAAGATATGGCTTAAGATTCTAGCTGTCTGATTCGTTCAAACGTGAACCGAGTTTACACAGTAAAATAATTGACGCGAAATTTAAATTTGCTTGACAACTGAATTAATTATTTCGACGTCTGACAAAATAAATAAGTTAACAAAGTCAATAGTACACGATTTATTACATATTATTAATTTCTGCTCAGTTCTGTTTGTTATTGTTTTTGTTCTTTATGTTTATATAATTTTCATAGTTTTGGTGTTATATTTCATAGTTTTTGCAGTGCGCGTTTTCTTAGTTTTTAGTTAGTAGTCCGTTAGTTTTGTTATTGTTCTCTTCGTTAAATATTATGGATAAAAATAGATAGATAGCACATGTATGTACAAAAAATGTCAATTAGAAAGAATTTTTTAAAATCCAGAAATGGCGCCAAAATTTGAATTCTTTAATTAATAAATGTACAAACGGCCGCGCTCGAAACGCCATCTAGTCTATAGTTAAAACGGATAGAGTATATACATAAAATAAATATAATAATACTCATTGGCGTACTAGGGGGGACTAGGGAGGGGGCGGCCAACCTCCAAAATGGTCATGCCCCCCCCTAACCCTTTCAGGGTTGTTATATACCAAATAACACCCTAAAGCGTGTTATGAGTTGTTGCTATGGTAATGTTGTTAATAAAATGATATTGGCTGCTATTCACAGCTCTATACTAAAGTTCTATACTAGGCTGTATTAGTTAAAACATGTATTAGCGCTAAAACAAAATTTAATACACTGCCTATTCAGAGCTCTATACTAGGGTGTTCTAACACAAGTAATTAGTGAAAAATGCACTTGGCAACATCGCATATACGCAAATTCTAGTAAATTGGCGGCATTTGTTTTCATTTTATTCTGTCACTTCTGTTAGGGCTGTTAGGTTAGAATATTTTTCTAAGGTGAGTATTATAAGTTATTTCAATAAATAAAATTAATTTGAAATGAAACACATAGCTAACCTATTTAGATGAAATGAAAATACAAACATTTAAAATTTTAGGTATCGCAAATTAAAATTATATGAAGATGAGTTCATTGAAAGTGAAGCAAAAGAGAGAAAGAACAGAAAATTGGGGACTGGAAGAAAAGAATTTATTAATAGAGTGTGTGAGTGAGAGGAAGAATGTTATAGAAAGCAAAACGAATGACCCCAGAAGTATGCAGCAGAAAAGGGACGCGTGGAAGGATATTGAGTGTGTGTTTCGAGCGAATGGATTTGAAAGAGAATTAAATAGGATAAAAGAACAATGGCGAAGAATGCAGTGCCAATCAAAGAAAAAAGTTGGCAGTTTTGAAAGAAAAAGAAAGACTACTGGGGGAGGATCTCCTCCAGAAACCCCAACTGCCCAAGATTGGCAAATTAAAGAAATTTGTCCAGACGATTTTATAGTAGACAGCAGCAAATATGATTCAGATGCTGCAGTAATAAAATCGGTAAGACCTGTTTAATAATATTACTTTTTTTATTAATTGTCAAATTATTATTATTTTAGTCTGAACAAATATTTGAGTTAGAAGTAGATAACACAAGAACCGTGTGGGATCAAGGACCGGTGCAAGTCTTAAATCCTGTCACTGGGTAAGTATTTATTATTATTTTAAAATTTTTATGTATAGTTGGTTCTAGAGCAATGGGCATACTATCATAAAAGCCCAAAATAAATAGAATAATGGGTAAGAAATTATTTTTATTTGCGTAAATAGGTATTTCTTAATGCTTTTAGTAAAATTTATGTTTAAATATTATATGCTGATTATAATCATATAATGGGAATAATTGACTTTGCGTCAGAGCTGGGCATTGTGTAAATCAAAAGGAATTAGACATTAATTTAAAAGTCGCATATTAGGCGTATGATTTAGATTCTTAAAATCAAATTGATTTGGGGATAAAGGCGTAATTATTAAAAAAAATGGTCTTAATTCAATTTAATGGGCTTAAATCAAAATATGTGGCCTTAAATCTTTTTGAAAATATATAATTCCTTTTGTTCTTGATTTTGTCCAGCGTTTTTGTGTGAATGAAAAATATTTATATAAATAATATATATGACTATAATTAATAATTTTTCACATAACTAATTTTACAGGTTTATTTCACCTTCTTAAAAATAAATATGTTAATAATATTTATCGTTTTATTGTAGTATATTTGAACCTGAATATATTTCTCATCATGAAACCCAGACCCTTACTCATACCGTTCCTCAAACCCAATGTCTGCCAAGTTCAAGTGAAAATAAAAATAGAAATAAAAAAGCAAAAATTTTACCAATGACAGAATATGAGATGGAATTATTAAAAATAGAAAAGAATCTTTTCTACGCAGAGAAGAAAGAGAAGAAAAAATTATGAACATTAAAATAGAAAATTTGAAAAAGCGAATGGCGTTGGAGGAAGAATTTTTAGTTTTAAAGAAGTAGAAAGAGTTGTTAGAAATTAACTTATTAAAAAATAAAATAAATCCTAGATCTTAAGAATATAATTATTAATTATAAATAAATATGTACAAGTGATTGTTTTACTTATGTAGTAGGTATAGCAAGTTATATAAAATAATGAAATGGGCTCTCGTGGCCGCGTGCCTGAGTGTCTGGTCGCGAATCTGGGAAACCGGGTTCGATCCCGACCGACGCCAAATATTTCCAATTTTAAATGACACAAAATTGACCCCTGTGGTGCACTCTCCACGCCAGCAATGAGTGCCCGTGAGGTGACGCCTGGTAAACGCCCGCACGGTACAAAAATGTCATCATCATTACCGATATCTGCGAACAAAGCAGATTGGCACACCCAGCAATGGGTAACATGCCGTGATGATATATTTATATTTATTTATTTTATTTATGAAATATCAGTTTTGAGAAGTAGACGAAAAAAGTTGAAATCTCCTAGATCATTTCTACGATTACACGGAGTTGGAATATAAATGAAGATACTGCTTATCGAAGGACACCACGCAAAATCTTGTTCAATTTGTGAAACAACTTCATGGGAAATCAAAATCGCCGTCATTGTGTTTCAGCAGAATTGCAAGTGTTATAGGACTAGTGAAAATGACGTTCAATAAATGATGATCTAAACGCAGTTCTTCGAATATTGTTGAGGTCTTCGTGCACTGGCACCGCTGTGCGATCCTCGATATCACTTTCATCGGACAGTGATTCTTCATCAGAGGTCTCATATAGTCCTAAGGAGTTAAATCATTTATAGATGTAGATTTATGATATTTCTAAATATATTAAACATTTTGTTGAATTTGGAAATATTTTGTGGAACATTTATTGTGATATTACGTAAATATTTAGGATTTATATAAACGTTTTTCTTCCTTACCATTATCCATATCCTTGCGAATATTGTACAAAACTGCCAATGCTGCTATAGCAGCCTTAGCAGTATCTAAGGATATGATTAAACCATGTCGAAGAGCTCTAAACATGGACTTCCACTGTCCGAAGCACTTTTCGATAGAACATCGAGTTGTTATATGGGCAGAATTATATTTACGTTGCGGATGTGTCTGGGGATTTAAAATAAGAGTTAATAAAAAATGGCGACATGGGTAGCCACTATCTTCCAATAAAATCCCATTTAAGTCTCCTTGCTGCAAAAATAGACACTTAAAACAGTATTTGTAACTTATGATTTTAAATAGTTTACTTCAAATCTCCGTGCTAGATTACTATCAGCCCATATTCGCGCATCATGCGCACTTCCACGCCATCTAGCATTGATATCAACGATCCTAGAATTTGCATCGCAAACAACTTGGACGTTAAGAGAGTGCCATCCTTTTCTGTTGCAATAAAGGAGTGGCCTCTCTTTATCGGGATTTTTTATTTTTATATGGGTGCAATCAATGCAGCCAATTATTCCCGGAAATCTAGCCAGTTGATAAAATTTTCGTTTTTCCAAGTCTAGATTTTCTCGAAACTTTACAAATTGGGGAAGTTTTTGTGCCAGAGCAAGAGAAACTCGACGAATTATTCGACTAACAGTCGGCTGGCTAATACCATGCAAATCTCCTGTAAGATATGTAGAACATTACAAAATTGGTTGAAATAATAATTTAATTTTACCGCCGGAAGATTTGAAATATACACATGCCTGTACACATGCGCCACAAAGCATAAGTTACGTATGGCAAATATCGATCTGATGAGGATGAGACGTGAAAATGGCGATAGAGTTTATTATACGAGTAGGTTAGATAAACATGTTTATTTGAATACAGTAAAAAGTTTGGGTGGGCATGTTGCGTGGGCAGTTTGGGTGGGCAGTTTGGGTGGGCATGTTGCGTGGGCAATTTGGGTGGGCATGTTGCGTGGGCAGTTTGAGTGGGCATGTTGCGTGGGCCTCATAAACCACTATCGGCGGAGCCCTAGGGAAAACTCGGCGAAGCCGAGGTTACGCTAGTAATATACTAATTTATGAACACAATAAATAGTCAGGTAGTTGGTAGGTAAGTATTTTATGTGATATTGTTTGATCTTGTTGTACATGGTTTTTATGGTTAGATATTTAGATAATGAAAAGAGCAAAGATGTGAAACTTACCGTTATCAGTTTGATACAAACATTTTGCAAAAAATCTGTGCTATCAATACTTGCAATTCTGGTGACACGCAATCACGACGATTTTGATTCCCTATTAAGTCGTTCCGTACAAGTTGAATAACAAAACGAGCGGCGTCCTTAGATAAACGGTATCTGCATTTAAATTCCATCTCCGTATAATCGTTGAATGGGTCTGTATGATTTCTGTATTTTTTTATTCTTTTATTTCTTAAATTTCTTACGTTGCGTGCTCGAACAGCAGCCCTAATCGCTCTTTCAGCCATTTTACGCAAATGTCAAACAAGTTAAACACGGTACTACCTTGTTTTAAGGTTTCATACTAAAAAAGAAACTTAGTATTGCTTAGTATAGGCTAGTATAGAGCTCTGAATAGCCTAAATATTAAACTCCTAATACAAAGGTCTTAGTATAGCCTAGTACAGAGCTGTGAATAGCAGCCATTATCTTTTCATTATCAGGTAATAGTACTTAAAATGGCCTTTGGTGCTACTAATTATCACTACTAAATTTCACTTTTATTAGGTACTACTAAGTTATACTTGCATTAATTTTACTTTATGAGCGCAAAAAATTTAAAAGTGAGTAGTTGCAATCATTAGTAACACTACTAATATTTAGTAAAAGGTTATGAGCTTGGCTCTAAATATATTATTATAAATAAAAATGAAGTCAATAAAAAAAGGGGAATTTCTATTTAGATACGCAATGTAGTAGAATTTTTCAAAAATTTAAACATTTTTTCGTCCTCTCTGTACCATGGCATTTTGCCACCGCACTGAACTTACGGATGAAACAAAATAATTTATAAAATTGTCTCGTATAGATAGGGATTCCATTGTTGCGTTTCCTCGGAGCTGTCCATCTTTTGAAGCAAACGCGGTCGTTTCTCGTTGAAAACTGCTCGCAAGTGCGCGTTGGTACTAAAAATGACTCTTCGCCGCGTTGCGCCTCGCTAAACTGCGCGACGGCCTTTACTGTGCAAAAGTTTGATAGTATTGTTTATATGATACAAATATACAAAGCGAGTAATTATTTACTTGCTTGACTATAAAAAATAATTAAATAATTATAATTTCAGGTCACTTAATTTGTTCAATATTGTCTATGAATGTAATCAAGAATTATATATTATATACAGCATTGTCTTCTGATCAACTGATCACTGCAGTTGTTTATCTCATCATAGGAATATACAACTTATGTACCCTGTTGTATGCTATAAAAGAGAAAGATTTTTGTGATATTCTGTTTGCAAAGTTTTCCGAAATGGATAATATGATGGCACGAATAAAAGTTCCAAATCATTTTGAAGTCCCGGTTGTTACCACACTATTTTTTTGTGCATTAATATATTTGAGTGTATTTTCATTAATTGTCTGTCAAGTTGTTACCATGTACAATGACGACATAACTCTAACACTAAGCAGAGCCTATTTGACATATTTATTACATTGTGTAATTATAAATCCATGTTTTATCTATTGCGGGCATTTATTAGTTTGCGGCCAACGATTTTATGAACTAAATAAAATAATACAGAAAGACATTGAAACAATAGAAACATGTATTATAGAAGACAATATGGAGTTAACAGATAACCAACGAAATTCTAACATAAATCTACAAATATTGATCGATATACATTTAAGACAATGTGAGATGAGTAAACTTGTATCACAGTATATGACTTTTCCTGCTAGTCTAGCGTTCTTCGTATACGTATTTGAGGTTGGTGCGACTAGCTTTATCTACATGAAAACTGGAATAATTGTTGAAACGTTATTTGTTTTATCTTTGATGTCTACTTCTGGTATTATTACTGGTGCAACGTTCGGGGAAATCATGATTACGATGGTGAGTCTTTTGTCTTATTTTAAAATTATTATTTATGCAATGATTTTGATTAGCAAATCTTATTTACAAAGTTGATAGAAGAAAAATATATTTATTTTTAAATTTTAGTTTAGTTTGATTCATCACTTTTTTATGATTTACCCCCGCGTCAAACTTCAGTATTAGTTTGATTTAGAAGTTACTGAAAAATGTGCAAATTTTGTTTTCCACACCTACCTGATTTAACTATTTTCAAAAATTCTAGCATGGCTGATTATACAGGTGAAACTGTGATACTAAATCTGAAAATTCTTTCAGGAAAAAAAATTTCTACTAAATATAAACGACTGGTGCTTTTGTCACTTTGATAATAACATGATTGAAATTGTAAGTATTTTTGAATGTATCAGAAAACGTTAGTATGTTATTTCTTTTCAGAGAAATTCCATATTACTTCAATCTTTAGGTAACAAGTGTGTAATTAGTTTCTTTGGAATTGCATCATTTGATTTTAAATTGTTGATAATGGTAATATTATAGGTACATTTTTTTATGTTTTATTTTTAAAATATTATATTTCAGATTTTGAAATTTTATATTTCATTTATTGTTTTCTTAATGCAGTTCTTTTAAAATGGGAAGAGGAAGATGTATATCTATAAAAAACAAAAGAGTATTATTATGTTTGAATTACAAATTTAAATGTATTGTTTAGAAAATAAGTAATTTTAGTGTTAAGGGAACACTAATTGTCCTCCAATTTAGCGAAAAGAAGTTTTCTGCACACGTCGTGCAAATGAAATTTTTTCTCTTATGTGTAAGCAGTTACAATTAACTTTTTGAAATGTCTGATCAAGGTTATCTTCGAATTGTATGTGTTAAGATTTTAGCTCCGCCCATTCTTTTAAATTGGGGCTGGGAAATATAATCGATTAATCAAAAAATAATCGATAATCGATTACGTTGTTTTTTTTCAAATAATCGATTAATCCAGAATGAAAGAAAAAAATTTCTGCGTATATACATGTACAATGAATAATTACGTAATAAAGTAAAGAGAATCAATATTCGATAATCGATTATCGATTATTTCTTTGAATAAATGATTCTCGATTAATAATCGATATTTTACAGTAATCGATAATCGATTACAGAATTTCATAATCGCCCAGCCGTATATTAAATACAGTCGAGTCATTTACTTAGTTTTTATGGGGGTACATAAAGATACTATTGTTATTTTGTTATACTTTATTTTTATTTGATATAGTATATTGAAAGACAAATATTACAACGATCCTTATTGTGATTCGAGTACAGTTTGCGTAATCGAGCCATAGGCGTGTTACATAAAGTACGAGTATTGCAAATGGACATTGTAATATGTGTTTGTGGTCCGAGCCGAGTGTAGATTATGCCATTCCAAACGTGTTGTAGACTATACTTTCTCCAACAAGATTTTAGAAATTATGCAACAAATGTTGATTGATTATAACAATTATCATAAGCATCAAATAATTTTTTTGACGCCAGTCCATAAATTGTTTATAACAGCATTTGTATCTTTCTTTTGTTTTTTCGTAATAACTGGCCGACTACATCATTAGGAGGTTCCTTATTCCTGGTGGCGTATTCCATATCTATATCTTTATTGCCACTTGACATTTTTCTCTACAAAATGTTATTTAGTTAATTTCTAAGTAATATATTATTATTTACATAAACTTACTGCTCTAGAGATCTCTGAAAATCTGTAGAAGTCAACAGAAAACACCAAAAGTGTTAAAAAATTCAAAACGTCAAACGCTAATTCAGAAATAAATAAATGTAAAACAAAGAGTCATAACCATAGCAACCGAACCAAGATATTTCATATTCCGAGCTAATATGCAGGTAAAAAGATTCTGATTTGTCGAAAGCCGTGTGAAATTATTTCAAACGGCATACGGAGTTATACCACACGGTTTCTTGGAATAATATTGATTCCAACATAATTTTTAGTTGTGGAATGTGTAGTTTTCAAAATTGTGTTAGAGAAAAGTATTTTATGCACAATGGTTATAGTAATATGTCGATTCCTAACCTTTTAGTGTTGGAAATGTGTAGGTAGGGATTGCCTAGCAACATTGCCGTAGATCCCTATAATAAACCTTTTCAATTTAACGGCTATCTCTTTCTATCGCTGCAAATAGTAAGAAAATGGCGCGAACAACTGCCAGTTGGGCTGTCAAACGAAACGTCAAAAATATGTCAGATATTAAAATACCTGTATTCTCAGTGAAAATTTGCATCGTTAGACATTATAACTTCAATAAAAGCTTATGTAACTTATTTCGATAAGATTTTTGAAAGTTATCTTAGATATTCTCACATTTTACGTCTAAATATTTTAAAAACAAACGCCATAGATCTCAGTTGTAATTACTATGCGCAGATCCCCATTGCGCATATTTTCTATCTCTTTAAATTGAAAAGGTCTATTAAGTAGGCTAAACAAATTTTAAGAATTGTGTAAGATTTTGAATAAAATAGTATACATAACCTCGGTGGGAGTTTCATCACAGCCTCGCGCTTAATCTCACATATACATAAGCCCTCGGTTGTAATGAAATATCTCCCATCTCGGATGTAACATATTATTACATTGACGATCAGTATTTTATATATCAATAAATAGGTATTAATATTATTTCCGTGTCGAGTATAATCTCTTAAAAACATTAAAAAGAAAATAAAACAAAAAATAATAGCCACGAAATACGACAGATAAAATATTGATTTCGCTTCACCATGTTTCCTAAGGCTATTTCGATCAAATGGTTTAATGTACTGAGTTGTAGGTTCCAAATTATAAAACATTGTACAATGCTCAAGCGTTACCCGAAATTTACTTACTCGCACAGATAACATTTTGACATTTGATTCTGCAGGCAAAATATTTTTGAAGTTATGAAGTTTGAATCCTTCATGTGCAATAAATGCGTCTTTTCTACTCATGCACTTCTCACACAATATACTATTAAATTAGAAAATGTAACCAGTCTATTTACAGATATTTTTAAAATATAGGTATTTGCTTCTTAGGAGTTGAACATTTATTTTAGACCTTTCTGGACAATTATTCATTAGGTGTATAGGTGGCAGTTAAATCGAAAAATCCTAGCTATGTTGGTGGTAAGTATAAACAGTACTGAAATTTAAATGACTTTTCTTATTAATATTTCTTATTATTTACACTAGTATTGTTTTTTACCTTCCGTCACCTTTAGCTAAGTAAGGTATTGTCTTTGGCCAAGAAATTCAGTGATGAATTTTTAATTAATAAGCAGGTTTTAGGGTCACTTGAATACGATTTTACTATTTTCACGATGCTGTGTGTGTGTGTGTGTGTGTGTGTGTGTGTGTGTGTGTGTGTGTGTGTGTGTGTGTGTGTGTGCGTGCGTGCGTGTGTGTGTGTGCGCGTGTGCGTGTGCCTGCGCGTGCGCGTGTGTATGTGTGTGTGCGCGCGGGCGGGCGTGTGCGTGTGTGCGCGTGTGCGTGCTCGTGTGTGTGTGTGGGTGTGTGTGTAATACAAATTTCTTTTTCAATAACTCTAATACAAAAATTCCAAAAATTATAATTCTTTCTTATTCCTCTTCGTTACATCCATATGAAGAAATAATTAGATTTCACTTAGAATTGGTCAAACGGAAGTACCCTAATTCGAAGATTTTAATATCCAAGACAGACGACAAGTATTAATGATTGTAACATTGAGAAATGTTACGAAATACAGAGAAACGCAATTCAATTTAGGCGAGACGTAAAGAGATGAATTTTAGTAAAGTCAGCATTAATCGCTTAGGATCTCTCTCGTCGAAGCCTGATGCTTTAGTACGCAAATAGGCGGATCCAAGTGAGGTTGCAGTCGCTTGTACAGATAATACGTAAACAAACTGTTCATCACTGAACGTTGTCATAATCGTCAAACAGTATTTAAATGTTTAACACAAATAATATGTGTTATTGTCAAAGTATATTTGTAATTGTATTTCAACATGTTTAGTTATTTTAATATATTTAATCTTAAATTACATGGTGTTGATATTAATTAAAATGAACCCTAAATAACAGTGAAAACTAGTGGAGTCCAATGTAGTGACTAAAAGGGTTCCAGACAACAAGCATAACAGTTAGTGACGTCAACTGGCACGAACAGTAAGTATCCATATTCCTATATAAATTACTGCCAAAATAATGGCCAAATTTCCTGCACACACGTGATTAGGGGTGTGGAAACGTTTGCCTGTTTACATACCCCTGGAAAGAGGAATTCGAATCATATGGATCTTTCGATTAAATGTTTCACGTACACGTTATATATAGACAAAGGGCTATTTGTATCATCATCGATGTTAGAATCGGAAGTTCATTGGTTGCAGTTGGCAGAAACTGTAAAAATACCGGCTGCCAGTAGAAATTGTGCGATTTGTCGCAAGTTGTATATAAAAACGCTTAGTAGGCCGCCGAGAGGTATTGACAATCGGTCAACAACAACGTGAATCACCTAAACCGGACGTAAACGTTAAAATGCATATTCGAATTTCACATTTGTTACATGATCTTGATCACTAGTAAGTCGCCGGTACTAAATCACACCCCAATAATATTACTATTAGATCAAATATAAATCATCTAACAGACCCTAGAGACATAGCTAATGAATTTAACATATTCTTTAGAGATGCTGCAAAGAATGTGATAAACCAGATTTCTAAAAATAATTCACAAACTCAGAATGTTGTGGTAACACAGTCGAATAGCCTTTTCTAATACCCTTATGAAGACACTGAATTACTAACATAATAACAAATAAAATCAAAAAAGTCATCAGGACCAGATGACATTCCCAATTTTCTGATTAAAATTATAGCACCTATTATCATCAAACGCTTGTTCACCTGGTCAATTTATCTTTTGTGTCCGGAGTATTTCCTGAAAAATTAAAAGTTAATAGAATAAACCCAATACATAAGAAGAATGACAAGGAAAATCTGAATAATTACAGATCGATTGCTCTTTCATCAATCTTTTCCAAAATTTTCGAATACTCATTTTTGAACAGACTGGATATGTTCCTCTCTACAAACAATATAATAATTCCTAATAAATTTGGATTTCGTTCAAAGTGCTCAACAGCGAATGCTATACAATTTTCTCTTGAATCTATCATGTTAAACTTGGAAAATGGTGAAAAACCAGTAGGTATTTTTTGCAATTTGACAAAGGCGTTTAACCACGATATTCTGAGATCCAAACACTCTAACACAGGTATCAGAGGTATACCCCTAAATTGGTTAGATTCTTTTCTCAAAAATAGGGAGCAGTATGTAACTATTAAATACACCGACAATAATATAACAACAGAATCAATTTCCGATCGAGTAACTGTCAATATGGGAGTTCCTCAGAGTGGTGTGCTTGCGTCTACATTATTTCTCCTACATGTAAATGATTTAAATTTAAGTTTTGACAAAGAATGTATTGTCACCATGTATGCCGACGATACCTCCATTATAATTACAGATTCTAGTACTGAAAATCTTAAAATTAAATGCCAAAACTGCCTAAATCGCCTGTCAGACTGGTTTTCCAGGAATAATTTATTCTTTAATAAATCGAAAACACAGTACATGCGCTTTCATAACCGTCAATATTCCAAAAATCTGGGTATTGAACTAGTTATTGACAATAATACAATTTCTAGAATTTATAAAAATAAATTTCTAGGACTTTCTTTGGAGGAAGATCTTACATGGAAATCTCATGCGGAATCTGTGGCCGCAAAACTTAGTTCGATAGGCTATCAGTTTAGACATTTATGACATATACTTACAGAGAATCAACAAAGAACTTATTACTTTGCAAAAGTAGAATCTATTCTGCGGTATGGTATCTGTTACTGGGGTAAAGCGCCGGGTGCTACTGGTGTATTTATCTGTCAAAAACGCATTCTACGAACTATGGCTCATGTACCACGCAATTCTTCTTGTAAACCGCTCTTTCAGAAATTTAAAATTTTCACACTTGCATGTCTTTATATTTATGAAGTCTGTAAATTTGATTATTTAAATAAATCTACTTTCCAAACAAATTCTGACATACATAATCATAATACTCGATCAAAAGATAACTTCTACATTCCTAACACAAAATACGATAAAGTAAAAAATGCACCCCACATTCAGGGTCTTTATATTTTCAATAAACTTCCAGAGGAAATTAAATTTTGCATAAATAGTAAAATGTTTCTCAGCAGTGCTTTTACACGGTTTCCGAGTTTTTAAATTATAACATTTAAAAGTTTTGTTTTTCTCACACCTGTCTCTGTCGTGATTTATATTCTTTACCACTTATTGTTTTTAAATGTAGAATTTATTCATGCAAATGTTTTTCTATGTACTGTGACGATTTCCATACATGTGTAACATGTCTTTGAAATAAAAATATATTATTATTATTATTATTATTATTATTATTATTATTATTATTAAGTATAAGTAGTAATTTACCCTAATTCTTAATACCTGACAGACGATATAATGCGCAGATTGGTTTAAATTTGCGCCACTGTTGGTTTTATAGGTTATCACATTTTTGATTTCAATGTTGTCATTTGATAAGTTTGACTAGTTTGAGGTTACATTAAATTAAGAAGAGATTTTGATAGTATCAGTGTAGCGATTATTGCCGAATACTTACGATCACGTTCTCAGAAGATAATCGAGTGTTAATGATGGTTACAATTAAAATTACGTTTATAATGATGATCAATATAATTAAAGTAAGACATACGAAATGTTAAATTAAAAATTAGAGTTTATCATTAACATTTGTCGTCTGTCTCGGCTATAACAGTTTTTCTTGAAAAAACGATGTTAAATATCATTTTTTCACATTTAATATTATTATAAATATTAAAGAATATTTTATTCTCTATACGATTTGACAGCGTTTTATACTTTATATTAAATTGATATAGAGCAGGCGGCTGACACCTCAATGGTTTTCTAATTGCAAAGCAATAGTTCTACCCTGCGGAACCAGTCTGTAGAATATCGCTTGTTTCTGAGCTAGTATCGTAACCAGGCAACCGGAGCGGTTCGTTTATTTGTATGTTTGATTTGAAAGTTGTCGGAATTTGCCGATTTAAGTCAATGCTTTTCAAACCATTTTGTTCCATTTATAGGGCTATTCTGTAAGCATCGTTATGACATAACGAATAGCTAAAACGTTATATCGTTATAATAATAATAACGAAAATCGTTTAATAGGCTTATTCCGTAAACGTTCGTTATGACATTATGCATTGTTCTCAATTATCATTTCGTTAATTATAACGATAATCGTTAGAGTGGTATTCTGTAAACAATAATTTAATTATACATAACGAAAAAAATATAACGATATCGTTATTTATTAACGACTGAAAAAATCATTTGTTACATAAACGTTATTCGCGAAAGAACGATGATGTGGATGGCAGTGTTAAACCGTAAAGGCGGACACCCTAATGGGGAAAATAAAGTAGTTGACATCTGTATTACATGCAGACTTTCCAGCATTATTTTGCATTTCTTTTAAAAATATCGCAATTTATTCATATGTAGTAATGCAGATATCATTATTGAATTTTTTTTGTATCTGGAAGGGACACTAAAATTAAACACTGGAAAAAGTGACATTAAAATTAAACCCCAGACATCAGCACTTTCACTACATGTCACTAATAAGAAACACACACAACAAAATAACAATAATACTCAAACAAGTTCTTGATCGGGACATCTATTTGTTATTTCCACCGCCTTGGTTTGAACCTACCTACCTGTTGAGAGAAAACCTCCGCAGTACGGAACAAGTGCTCCACAAAATTGCAAATTAATTGGGAAAAAAGACTCCATAGTTAGTGAAAACTTGTGTTCCAGCATTTCAAAAGTGTATAAAACCACCTATATTTTCATGTTTTCCAATGAAACTACTATATAACACAACTTCATATTATTGTAAGTTTTCATACAAAATGTTAACAGTTTGTTACATTTATATATAACATTACAGCATCCTGATGAAGGATTAAATAAATCCGAAAGCTTTTTGCCCTTTCACTGAAATCCTACGAAAATGTAATTATAATTTAAACAGTGACGAATTCTAAACACGTATCAACAGGAATGGGGTTCTTCCAATACATCCACCACCATTTTGGCTTACAAGTGAAGAACATAAATCATGGGCTACAACGAATACCAAGATAGCTTGGCTGATAAATAGGAAAATATTTCTGATTTCTGCTCAAATGTCGACAAAATGGAGTCAACCCCCAACACATCACTCATAACTACCAGCAACATCCCCAAAGCATCCAAGACTAGAGTGGAAAAACGCTACAAGTAGAGAGAATGTACAACAGGCTCAACAAACAAATACTTAAAATAGAAATAGATGTTTTAATCAAACAACTTAAACAATTAGAGTCTCAACTCAAAAGGTATGAAGATAACATTTTAAACTCAACCCCGCCATATATTTTAAAAAAACTTTAAATAAAAACAACAAATATCATTTAACAGAAAATTTTATAAAATTAAAAAAACCAACATAGATAAATTAAATAAACTGATTTCTATAGAGCGCAACAAACTGCGAACACAACCGAAATGGTTTAAAAACATCAGATCTCAGACTATTCCAAATGAAGTAAAAACATTACTTAGCCTTGGCCCGAAATTCTGTATAACTCCTACAATATACCAGGTATGTGTTCGGAGATTGTTGAGTGATATACAATATATAATTGCTAATTTTGATGAACAAAAATGCATGTAGAGCGCTAGCCACAAATGTCATTACCAATTACCTCCACACTATACAATGCAACTCCTACATCACACACCTTTATAATACTACAAAAAAATTCCTAAAACAAAATCCAAATCTTATAGTAATACAATCTGATAAGGGCAATGTAACATGCATTATGGACAAACAAACTTATGAAGAAAAATCGCTGGAAATATTAAATGATCCTAACGCTTACACATCACTTACACGCGACCCAACTAATACTATACAACAAAAAGCGAATAAACTAATTTCTCAACTTAAAAACAAACAAGCTTTACACTCCGATATTGCAAAAACTTTAACTATATATAATTCTACAGCCCCCATATATTACGGCCAACCCAAAATTCACAAACCCAACCAAGCACTTAGATCTATAATATCATCAATAAATGCACCTAACAGTAAAATAGCCCAATACATTACGGATATTCTAACGTTATCCTATAATAAAAATAATAATTATTATATTAAAGATTCATTTGAATTTGCTGATTTTATAAATAACTTGAAAATTCCGAATAATTACATACTCATTAGTTTAGACGTTGTTTCCCTGTTTAGCAATATAACAATTGAAACTACTATTGATAGTATAACAGCCAAATGGGATACCATCTCAGATAACACGACTCTCAACCAGACAGAATTCATAAAACTTATACGATTCATATTCGACAGCAGCTACTGCGTTTTCAATGAAAAGTTCTACTAACAGATTCTAGGCAGCCTAATGGGAGCAATAATTAGCCATATTGTTGCTCAATATGTAATGGATACTTGTATACACAAATTAAACTTCGAACTTCCGTTCATAAAAAAAATTGTAGACGACATTGTAACCGCAGTGCCAGCGGACGGAGTTGAACACATTCTTCATACGTTCAATCAATACAACATACATTTACAATTCACACTAGAAATGGAAACTAATAATAGTCTTCCCTTTCTAGACACATTAATAATTAGATATAATACAGGACACACCTGAAATTAGACTGCTATATAAAACCAATATCGTCACAAATATATATATATATATATATATATATATATATATATATATATATATATATATATATATATTATGTATTTTACAGATCAGAGAGTGCAGCAATAGTAACAAAAACATTGTGATATGTCATGTTGAATATATGATAAGGTTTATTGTATGTTTTATTGAAAGACTCAACAATGGTTATGAGCCCAGGACACCCAGTCCTATGCGCGTGGCTCAATAAAGCAAAGATTGCAGAATTTGAAAATTGTTTAACGCAGTGAAAAATGGCGGAAAATAAACCAACGATTACTAAGTTGAATGCTACGAATTATTCAACATGGAGTTATCAAATGAAGATGGTATTGATTGAGTCTGACCTATAGACTGTCATAGAACACAGCTCGACAAGGAAAAACTCTCGCGAAAATTGTTCTTGGTATTTGCGATGAACAGCAAATGCATATACGACATTTGAAAACACCGAAAGATGTTTGATTGTTTGCACCAAGAGACAGTAAATTTAGGATGGTTCAACTTCGTCGAAAATTACATTCATTAAAGATAAGTGATTTTAATTCATTGGAAGTTTATTTAGGTCAAAAGAATGAAACTGTTGCAGAATTATCTAATATAGGTGATAATATTGATGACGGCGATCTAGCTATGTCAGTCTTATATGGATTATCAGAAGAATGGGATACAGTTGTTTCAGCATTATGCAATTTGCCAGAAGCTGAATTCACGTGTGCCACGGCAAAAAGAAGATTACTTGTTGAAGATGCAAGAAGACGTGAAAACAACGACGACAGACGAGATGCTATGTATGCGAAAACTCCACCAGTGTCTTTAAACTATAATCAAAAAAGGAATTCTAATTCCGATACACAACGAAAAGAATCAAGTTTTATTTGCTTTAAATGTAACGGTAAAGGCCATATAGCAAGAAATTGTCCAAATAATTCAAGTAGAATAAGAAACGTAAATAAAGAAAATATGTATTATAAAAATCGAAATAAAAAGCAAAATGCAAAGAATTTAAATGTAAATTGTGGTACAGTAATTTTTTATGATAACATATGGATTATTGATTCGGGTGCAACTCATTATATGTCGCCAAATAGAGATTAATTTTCATCAATAAATACAAATGTTCATGTTGACAAAGTAACAACCGCCAATGGTCCGACTATACCGACTGCTGCTATTGGCACAGTAAGTGCTTAAATTAGAAATAATGAAGATGTAACGAAGGGTGCGTAGGGTGTAGTGAAAAGCACCCTCGTTGACGTACTGAATTAAAGCGCAGACAGCCGCAGTAAGAATATTAATGAAGTTATATTTACCTGTGTCACTACGCTGGCCTGTGCTGACACTGGAAGGAGTTTACGGGATTGATGCATAATTAGTTTAAGTATTTTTTTGAAAATATATCAATTATAATTAAAATTTAGAACAAATATTACACGTACAAATTAAATAGTACGACCAAGGTAAACCAAATTATAATAAGAAATAATTGAAAGAACTGTACGACTGTTTGCCTCCACGATCGGGCTGAGAATCCCTCTCGATTGTGGATACGAACACTTCTTAGGATAGTTCAATTGACCACTTAAACACTTTTACTGGTAATATTCCGCTTTTCTCCAATATTCGACAAAAATATTGAGCGGAAGATCGCCAGCCGCATGTCAGCAGTTTGCAACAGTCACGGCGTTCGTTCGAAGGAAATACTGAATTACAAAAATTTAGAGTTCACACACGTGGCTGTTACAAAGGATTTTTAAATGATTTTGTTGCTAAAAATACATTCTTATTGCCAGAGTTAAAACATGGAATTTTATCTGTCACTCAATTAATTGAAAATGACAGGAAAGTCACTTTTGACAAGAATGGTTGTCATATATATATATATATATATATATATATATATATATATATATATATATATATATATATATATATATATATATATATGACGAGAAAAATAATATTCTAATTAAAGCTAAAAAGAATTGACGTTTGTATCAAATAGAAACTACAATAATAAATGCCGCTTCGTATTCAGTAATAAACGAAAGAAAGATGATGTCAGAATTATGGCATCAACGAATGATTTCATGTAAATAAATATGAAATACTAAAAATGGCAAGAAAGAAAACGATAAATGGTTTACATAGTGAAATCACAACTACCCGTCAACCATTTAAAAGTCATTCATCACAAACAACAAATATCCTGGAACTGATACATATAGATCTAAAGGGACCACTAGATATCGCAAATATGGAAGGATTACGATATGTATTATGTATATTAGATGATGCCAGCAGATATATACAATATACATGTATTCTTTCTGAAAATGAAAGAAGAAGCCCTTGGAGAATTAAAGAAATGGAAACTACAAGCCGAAAAACAAATCCAAAAGACAGTGCGAAGAATACGAACAGATAACGGTTTAGAATTTTGTTCTAAAAATTGAGATATTTTCTGTAATGCGCAGGGAATAGTACATGAGAGAACTATGACTTATACTCCCCAGCAAAATGGTAAGGCTGAGCGTATCAACGGAACACTGATGGATCTTGTGAGAAGTACAGTCAACGATACTGGATTACCGAAATATCTTTGGGCAAAATTAACTTATACAGCTGCATACATTCGAAACCGGAAAACGAATCATCATGATGGTACAAAGAACCCTTACGAAATTTGGACCAATAAGAAGCCAAGTGTTGGACATCTCAAAGTAATAGAATGTGAAACCTTTGTGCACATTCCGAAACAAAAGCGAAATTCAAAACTTGCTGAAAGAGCAAAGAAAGGTTATTTAGTTGGATATGCATTAAACGGTCGAGGATATAGAATACGGATGTCTAATCAAAATCAAATGATTGAATCAAGAGATTGTGTATTCAACGAACATGTGAAATATAATGATCGGCAGAAAATAAAAGAAACGGAAGATAAAGTATATTACGAAATAGATAAGAAAGACGAAATTATTGATAATGAAAATGAAGAAAATACAATTGTTATTGAAGAAAACAAAGAAGATGAGGAAATGGTAGAAACAGAAGATGATTACACAGATAATTTATTTATTTTATTTACTTATTTATTATTCTACAGGATGAATCCCAATAACAGAATAATTTTACATAAATATGCACTAGTAAGTTATAAATATTATTATACCCAGATAAACAACGTACATACATAATGATTAATAATAAACACTGAAAAATAATTAAACAGTAAAAACGACACAATATCTGAAAAAACCCATTATAATATTACAAATTATTAATATATGAGTACAGTTTGTTTTTAAATGTATACAGAGTGTCCGAAAAATCTAATTCAGTGCTTGCAAGATTAAATGCACGACACATTGAATTAAGAGGTGAATTATAACTTGAAGCAGTTTTAGCAAATTTACAAAAAAATGTTCATGTATTTCGAACATTACATAAATTTAAATAGAAATTTAAGCTTGCTAAGAGAGTGGTGTGATCAACTAAGTTGTTTATAAATTTTTACAAAAAGATAATTTTATGACAAGTGCGACGAGTTTGTAGCGATTCTAAACTAAAAGTAGTTAATAACTCTTTGTAATTCTAATTTGGCCATACATGATTTATTCTGTAGTAAGATATTTTGGCAAACCGTTTTTGAACATTTTCTATTAATTGTATTTGATACACATGGTATAGATTCGAAATTATGCTACCATACTCAAGTTTACTGCGCACAATTGCGGAAAACAGAGATTGTAAAGTATTCTTATTACGAAAATTATATGTGATACGCAATATAAAACCCATACTTTGGAAGCCTCAGATAGCATCTTTTCAATATGTAAATTAAATATGAAATTGTTTTGAAACAATATCCCCAAATCTTTTACTGAAGTTACTCGATGCATAGATACATCGTTGATATTGTAGTTAAAATTCAACACATAACTTGACATTTATTTTCATTGAAATACAATTTATTTTTTAAAGACCATTGGAGAACGTTATTAATATCAGACTGCAATTTCATACAATGAGCAGTAGACGATATACAGTGGAACACTTTGAAATCGTCAGCAAAAAGTAGACATTTCGAATATTTAACACGTTAACCACCATACGTACCGCCGGCGGTACATAGATTGAGTTTAGCCGTACGCCATGCCAAGTCTTTCCTGAAATTGTTTCTTTAATATCTTCTGTATTTTTCATTCTAAATCCACGATTTTTTTTTATTATATTATTCTCATTATGTTTTTTCTACTAGTATGATTAAATACGTTTGACCGCCGGCTGTTATTTGGCGTGGTAATAATATATTGATTTGTTCTACGCCAAATGGACCGCCGGCTGTCATAACTACAGACGCAGATACTGCAAGTTTTAACTTGTTTGTGTCTGTTATTCACAGCGTATTTAATATTTGTGTAGTTAGTACATGTTTGGAGCTTTGAATTGTTGCGTGAAATAAGTTATAAGAAATGGATTTGCCAAGTAGTTCTAGATTGAAAAAAATCCTCTGAATAAACCATTAAGTGATGAAGAACTGAGACTAATTTTAGAAGAAGACATTGACATTTCACCTGCTGAAAATTTTGATAGTGATGACAGTGTAAATGACTGTAATTACAAGCCTTCAGAAGATGACAGTACATCGGAATCTGGATCGTCATATACATCAATAGAAGACATGGATTTGTTTCCAGATTCTGGCACATTACAATCCTCTTCTCAACCTACTGCATCGTCAGCTCCTACAAGTATAGTGTCACAGTCTTCCTGCAGCTGGCATGAAGTTACTGGTACTAACTTGAAAAACTTTCCTGTAATCTATAATGCATGTTGCAGTGATATAATGAATGAAAACATGTCACCAAGTGAATTTTACGTTCTATTTGTCACAGATGAATTAATAGATCTCATGGTGGAAGAAACTAATAGAAATGCGCAACAAGTTTTAAACAAAGGCAGACTCTCTCGATCAAGTAGATATCTATTATGGAAATCATGCACGCGAGAAGGAATGCTTCAGTTTATGGGTTTGCTCTTATGGATGGGATTAGTGAAATATCCTTCTATTGAAAGCTACTGGAGCAAAAATAAAAAAATACAAAAACGAAATTTTACCAAACGTTATGCCTAGAAATAGATTTGAAATGATTTTAAGATTCTGGCACTTTTCGAATAATGAAGAAGCCCCTGAAAGTGATCGTATTTTTAAAGTTCGGAAACTATTAGAAATGCTTACAGCGAAATACAAAGAAATGATGAAACCGGGAGGAATACTTGCTGTTGATGAAAGCATGGTACCGTTTAGAGGGCGACTTAAATTTAGACAATATATACCAGGTAAAAAGCACAAATATGGGATCAAACTTTTTAAGTTATGCGATACTAAAGGTTACACATACAGTACCTTGATATATGAAGGTAAGCACGATACTGATTCAAAAGGATTAGCGGCACATATTGTATTGAATTTAGCTGAAAACTATTTGGATGAGGGTAGATTACTTGTGATAGACAATTTTTATACAAGTATACCACTTGGAACAGAATTATTATTAAGAAATACGCACCACGTTGGTACGCTCAGTAAAAGTAGAAAAGGAATACCTAAAGAAATAATTAACAAGAAGTTAGCTAGGGGTGAAATAATTGGAAAAGAAAGCAGTGAAGGAATAGTTGTAGCAAAATGGAAGGACAAACGTGATATACTCATGTTATCGACGATCCACAATTTAGATAAAGAAAATACAGGAAAAAAGGACAGGAAGAAAGAAGATATTGCTAAACCAAAATGTATAATCGACTATAACAAAAGAAAGTGTGGGATAGATTTATCTGATCAACTGGCGAGTTACTCAACACCAGTACGTAAATCACTTAGATGGTACCATAAAGTCGCGACTGAATTACTATTTGGAACAACAATAGTAAATGCTTATATATTATATAAAATTTTTAGTACATCAAAGAGTACAAGTATCACATAATTTCGTGAACAAGTAATAGATTCTCTTCTCGATCCCGTACAAAGACGTACATCTTTAGAAAATATACATATAAAACAACATACACTACAAGAGACGCAAGAAAAATGTAAAAGGAACCGAAAAATCCGAAAACGTTGCGTACTGTGCTACGAAAAAATTTCACTTCATCAAGGATCCAATGCCGCATCTAAGCAAGTCAAAAAAGTTACAACTTTCTGTACAACTTGCGAAAATAAACCATTTTTGTGTCTTGAATGTTTTAACAAATACACTAAATAAATAAGTTTTTATAAGTATTAATAGTGTATAATTTTATTATTTTGTAATAGAACAATGTTATATTTTTTTTAATGAATAAATACTATTTTCTTTATATTTTTGTGTATCTATTGCAAATAAATAAGAGCTGTGTATAAAATATATTAATATTTATTCACCCCAACTTAAAAAGTAGTTTTAAGGTCTAAAAATAGACATTAGCTGCAAATTTTATTTTAGTTACATAAATGCTATACTTGGGACGCCAGGCACAGAATTAGAAGCATTTCTGAAGGCGCACAAAATTTCTATCACACATAAAGTAACACAGGAAAAATGACAGCCGGCGGTACGTACGGCGTGGTGAGAATAATTCAAATTGACCGCCGGCGGTACACACGGCGTTATGGGAATGATCTATGAAAATATGCTGTGGCGGTTAACGTGTTTTAACGGACGAAGTTATATCGTTGAAAAAAAAGTATAAACAACAAAGGCCCTAAGACAGAGCCTTGAGGAACTCCCGAATATGCTATAAAGGAACTTGAACAGAATCCATTGACCTTAACGTATTGTTTTCGGTTATATAAGTAAGATGAAATTAACGTAAGCAAATTTGTAGAAAATCCAATTGATTGTAATTTCCCTATTAATATTGAATATGAGATAGTGTCAAACGCGTATGAGAAGTCCGTGTATATAACGTCTACTTGCTGTTTGTTCTCAAGAGCATCACCAACATATGAAGAAAAATTAAGCAAATTCGTAATTGTTGATCTGTTACAAACAAACCCATGCTGTAGTGGAGTGATATAATTCATCGTTTGATATTGTATATTTCTAAATAAAATGCATTCGAAAATTTTAGAGAATGAATTAAGACATGAAATTGGTCTGTAATCACTGATTTAAGCCTCCTTCCTTAAATACCCATTACCTTACACCCCGCACTCACTCTCCTTTCAATTTCTCTATCAATTCGACCATCCCTTGACATCATGCTACCCAAATATACAAACTCATTCACTTGCTCCATTTTTACTCCACCCACCAGCACATTGCACACAGTCACCAATTTACTCCTTTCAAATACTAACACCTTGGATTTATCAACATTCAACTCCAGATTCATACTTCTTCCAACTACATGTATTCTCTCTATCATTCTTCTGAGTTGCTCTTTATTTTCACCTAAAACTACTACATCATCTGCATACGCTAACGCAGGCACAATAGTTTCACAAATTTGTACTCCATCCATTTCACTCAATGCTCTCCGCAACAACACATCCATATACAAGTTAAACAACCACGGAGACATACCACAGCCCTGTTTCACACCAACATTTATACGAAACCAATCACTCAACCTACTATCTATACTTACAGCAGCCTCACTACCCTCATACAATGCACGAATCGCTCCCAGCAAGTTTCCATTCACGCCATACTCCCTGAGTACATCCCACAAAGTATCTCGAAGAACACTATCATACGCCTTTTTTAGATCAAGAAAGCCACAGAACACCTTCTTGTTCTTGTCAAGTGACTTCTCAACAATCGTACGAAGAGCAAACAATTGATCGACACATCCCCTCTTAGGCAAAAAACCACCCTGAACGTCACTAATTTTTGAAATTGTTAAGGTCGCACCTTATAAATTAAAACCTTACCAAAAAGTTTCCCGACTACACTCAACAAACTTATCGCGCGAAAATTCGTATATTCACTCGAACTGCCTTTGCTTTTGAATAATGGACAAATAACAGCTTTTTTCCAATCATCAGGAACCACGCTACGTTTCAAACAAAATCTAAATAAATAAATTAACCATTCAAATACTTTCTCTCCTCCATATTTCAACATCTCATTTGTAATCCCATCCAAACCCGCAGCCTTACCATTCCTTACACGCCCCAATGCATCACATACATCACTTTCATCTATATCATAATAATCTTCATTATCATTTTCACTACCAGTTTTACTACAATCGTCCCTCTCAATCTCACCTCCATACAAACCTTTAAAATACTCGCACCATCTATTCCTCACATCTGATTCATCCCACAATAACTCTATATACACTCGTGGCCGAAAAAAAAACGGACAGCAAAAAAATAAATTGTATTGACTTGTAATGTAATAAATATGGGTTTATTTATGATTTTTTTTTGTTATGAAATGAAGCAGTGATATCTAAAGTAAGATTAAAAATTGAAAAATATGTAACAATCACTTTATATATAAAGAAATATGAAAAAAAGTAAATTCGGGCAAAAATGTTGAATATCAAAAAATCAATATTTCTAACAAATGGATCAATTCCCGTTACTTAGTGATTCTTAGCATGTTGTTTATTGTATTGTCAGATCTCGTATTGCTGATTGTGATATTTTTTCTAAAATGCGACCTGAAATTATTGCTCAAGCAGTAGCTTTAAACAGAGATGGGCGTAGTATACGTTATATCGCCGAAGCTTTGAATGTACCAAAAAGGACTGTCCTAGATGCAATCCAACGTTATCGTCAAACTGGGCAGTACACCAGAAGACTGGGATCAGGAAGATCACGCATCACAAACCCCCGAGAAGATCGTTTATTAACGTTATGTGTACTACGCGAGCGAGGTATATCATCAACTATTGTTTCTAGTGTAATGGCTGATGCTTATGGAACTGATATTTCTGCACGAACCGTTCACCGAAGGTTGCGGGACAACGGTTTGAGCTCCAGGAGGCCTGCTGCTTGCCCAGCTTTGCTCGCAGCACATCGTAGAGAGCGTCTACGTTTTGCGCGTGAACATAGGGATTGGATAATGGAACAATGGAGCTCCGTTTTGTTCACTGATGAATCCCGTTTCTGTCTACGATCACCAGATGGACAAGAACGCGTGTGGAGAAAACCAGGCGAACGATTTTTAGAAAGCTGCATATCCCCAAGAACACCATTTGGTGGTGGCAGTATAATGGTATGGGCTGGGATTTCTTTGACTGCACATACAGAGCTGGTTCTGGTGGAAAATGGTGCTTTAACGGCTGATCGATATATAACCGAATGTTTAATGGATCATGTGTTACCATTTGCTCCATTTGTTGGCGAAAACTTTCTTTTAATGCATGATAATGCGCGTCCACGCGTTGCACAGATAGTCGTCCAATATTTAAACGAAGTCGACATTCGGCAACTATGGTGGCCAGCACGTAGCCCTGATTGAAAACTTCTGGGATATGTTAGGGAAACGTGTTCGGCGCCGGCAACCAATACCAGAAACGACTGACCAGCTAAGAATAGCTCTAAGGGAAGAATGAAATAACATTCGCCAAGAAAAGATCGTTAATTTTTTAGAAAGTTTACCACGCCGTATGTTAGAAGTTATTACAGTCCGGGGAGGCAACACACATTATTAATATTCCTAATAAAGTAATAACATTGCTTCAAACATTTTAAATAAGCACAATTTTTTTTGTTCATTTTGTTCATTTCTAGATTTTTAAATTTTATTTTAATAAATATTGTGTTCCCTACACTGTTTTTATTTTCTAATCTTACTATAGATATCAATAGATCATTGCACAACAAAAAATATATAAATAAATCCATATTTACTTTATT
Organism: Harpalus rubripes; assembly: GCA_963082715.1. Taxonomy (NCBI): domain Eukaryota; kingdom Metazoa; phylum Arthropoda; class Insecta; order Coleoptera; family Carabidae; genus Harpalus; species Harpalus rubripes. The sequence continues at coordinate 13,572,387 of OY720459.1, read as the reverse complement.
AGAGGTCGAAAAAGATTTTTTTTTTGGTGTCCGGTTTTTTTTTGGCCACGAGTGTATCTCTATACACATACGTGAAAGAAAATATTAGTCACTACGAAATATATTTCAACAATTCAAACTTCTCCCACGAAAATTTAAATTCTTGAAAATTTTGTTAGAATTTGGTTAATGCTCACCAGATTTTGACAACTTATAAAAAAATAGGAATGTAAGCACAGTACATTTCAATTTATGAAGCTACCGGGAGCAGTCAAGAGATGGCATTACAATACGATCCAAATGTCCACCATTTAAGTTTCTGTAGCCTGGTCTGAACTGATATCATATCTCGCTTATAACGTACAATTTTGAAGTCACGTTTGCAAAATGAGTCGATTTCACATTTTTCAAAAAGTACTTTAAATGAAAACTTATGCAATATATTTCATAGAAAATAAAAAAAATATTGACTTGTTGTTAGTTTCGGTAAATAATGAAATTAAAAGATTTGCATATTCATGAAAAACAACTCGCCATTCATGTGACGTCAAATTATATACAGCACTTCATTCATAGCCAATAGGAAAACAGTTTGTCCATCACCTATGTTATTTATATCTATAAATAAGCAATGGTTTGTCACCTGTTAGTAGTTTATGGGTGCACTGTCCTCTTCGACCTCTAGAATCGTTAGCGGCGCCAGTCAATTAATAATGGGGTAATAAATTATGTTAATTGCTTTTAACACCTGCGTAATAATGATGTTAATTGCTTTGTACACCTACAGAAATTTTTAGGAAAAAATAAATTATGTTAATTGAATTGCTTTTTTATAACATAGAAATTTTAGGGAATAAATGATATCTGAAAAATTTGTGAAGTTTTAGTGTCATCTGTTTTTTTTTAAAGACATAAAAAATCATTTTTGCTAACGAATGATAATTACTTTCGAAGGGAATTTTAAAAGATAAAAACTCTGGACAGAAATAATAAATTTTAATTGAATTGCTTTTATTTTAATAACTGAGTTGTAAAATATCCATTATTTGATAAAATAATTGAAAAGGATAATTGCTTAGACATACATAAAAAATTCTTTTAATAAGGAATGATAATTATTTTCGTTATGTTTTAAACTTTGTATAAAATAGCAAATGGAGGGTGGATTAATATATAAGACAAAGTTTTAGTTTGTATTTCATTCTTGTCGAAAAGTCTCTGTTGAAAACATCTTCAGCCACCAGCTAGGTAAGAAAATATTTAAATCATATTTATTAATTCTATTCATTTTTAAAATGTGTTCTTAGATATGGATTTTTCTAAACTAAATGAAAGGGCTAAGCTGACCAATATTAAACCACGTAAGAAAATAACTGACTTGGAGGTGGCATATAAACTCAATGATATTAAAGCTGTAAACAAGAATAATAAAATTTATTATTCTTGACTTTTGTTCTCAAGTTTGCATCAATCCTAAGTATGTTTAAGGGTTGTTTTACATATCAATCAACTAGGTTGTGAATTGCTGATGATGACTGTTGTATACGGTCGAAACGTTCAATAAATGTCATTATAATACATCTTACGACGTATGAACATTTATTCATGGATTCCTAAGGCCCAATCATCTATAATAGAATAAATTATTGGATCCTCTTAACCTCAAAATACTTATCACAGCTGAAAACATCTGTTGCCAAGTGGAGTATAGTGTATACAGGAATAAGAGAATATGGTATTGGTAAACAAGCTAGATTATTAGAATTTGTTGAAATATAAAATGTATGTGTGTTTATATTAATAAATATGATGTATAAATTTATGATATTTTAGTATAATTTCTTACTCCTTACCGACAACATGTCTTACAAATTTCACCACCCCTTTTCTGCAATAATAGCAGGCAGCGGAAAGTCTTATTTTGTTAAAAAAATTAACGAATATTATAGATATGAGTGATACTAGTTTTGTGAAAATATCTTGGCATTATGGAGCATGGCAAAAATTATTTAGTACAATAAAAGGAGTAGACTTTGTTGAAGGTTTACCTGATATCGACAACATAGATGGAAATGATCCTTATTTAATTATAATTGATGATCTGATCATCTAAATCTATCTGTTTTTTTTTTCTAACTCAAAATTTGTTTCATCAAGGAAAAGGGCAACGAGATATATCCCTCAATGCTAATTATATAGTTTATTTTAAAAATCCTCGAGACAGAGCACAAATATTACATCTGTCACGACAAATATTTCCAGAAAATGTAAAATTTATACAAGAAGTTTACAGTGACGCAACCTCGGAACCACACGGTTATTTAATTTGTGATCTTAAACAAAACACACCTGATTGGCTGCGTTTTCGTACGTCACATGACGGTTTTGCATGCGTCTATTTACCTAAAAATAAGTATAAATACAACTGCAAACACATGCCTACAATTATTTCACAGCAATGAGCAAAGCGGTAATAAGCAACGCAGAATATCTGCGTGCACTGCATAGACTGAAATCAAAGGATAGATTAGCGTTATTAAAAAACGCTGATTGTAACTCTATTAAATGTATTTGTGAATGTGTTTATGATATTTTACACGGTACAGTTCCTCTCAGTCGAAAACAGCAAGCTTCACTAGTAAGACATAAAAACAATTTTAAGGAAACTTACAAAACGTGGCGACAGTTGGAAAGCTAAAAAGCGAGTGTTAGTAAAATCCGAAGGGGCGTTCCTACCTTTCTTATTAGCACCTTTGTTAACCGGTGTTCTAAGTACTTTATTTAAAAATTGAAATGGAACATGCCAGAAAAATGGTCTTAATATCACCAGAAAATTTAAATCGCTTCCATAGTAATATTAGTGAAAAAGAAACTGTAACTAGTCAGATGGACAAAGACATGAAAAATATTTGAAGTTTACAATTATCAGAATATGAAAAATGGATGATGTATCAAGAAATATTACAGAGATATTTATACTTTCAAAAGCAAAGTAGAGAACCTATAAAATTACCCATCGACCATGAAATTACTTCAGATTCAACATTAGTTTTAGAGAAGAAAGACGCTGCTGCAGCCGATATAATAGAGTCAGATTCTAAAGAAATTGAACAAAAGAAAGTCGATACCAAAAATATAAATCTTATTCCAAAGTCTCATCAAAAAAAAGCTCATGTAATACTTGAAAAATTAACATTAGACGGTACAGTTACATGGAATAATAGTGGTTTAGTTTCAATACACGGAAAACAAATTCCAAATTCAACTATAACAGATTTAGTTGCGGATATCGTTGGACGTCGAAAACTTAGTAATCCCTCGGGTTGGGAACAATTTTTAGATGCACTAAAAGAAATAAAGATTCCAGCTGAATTAATTAATAATCCTCGAAGAAAAAAACTTTTTACACCTATATCAGTTATTCAAACTCCCACGAAAAATAAAAGAAAACGAAAAGACGACTCGTTTGAAACCAGAAAAGTTAAAAAAATTGAATGGAAACGATTTACGTTGTAAAATGGATAACAGTTTATCTAAAATTTATTTTGATGTGTCACATCCGGCAGGTTTTGCGGAGGTAAATAATCTTGTTAATTCTATGAAAGGTAAATATGAAGCCAAAGATATTAAAAAATGGATTACTATTTATATCATCTATTAATCTACGTTTCATGAACTTAATACTAAATGTCTTTTTTTCTTTTCTTGTTATAATACTATGTTCAGGGGTACATTTTATACTATTAAATTGTAGTACGGCACGTTGTTCTTTATTATTCAATATTAAATTTTTTATACAATTAAAATTTATTATCTTTGAATTTTGATAATTTAAAGTAAAGCCTTTTACTTTACAAACCTCGTTTACTTCTCCTGTTACCGGTGAAAACACTTTGTATGCATAATTTTTGGGACCCCCGCAGACAAATTCTGTTATAAAACTGTTTGGACCATAACAGTCCAATTCATCTGTGAGATCACCTAGGTAATTTCCCGTAGGTGGTTCATACTCGCCAAGCGTATGAGAGTATATAGTTGAATCTGTGTCGTAATAGAGAACTCTACGATCCAGGGGTTCCAAAAATTCATGCAAACGTAAACGAGCCTGAGCCGTTGTATACGCCGCTATTACAACATTTACAGTTTTCAGCTGGTCCATCGCCTCTTCTTGGTGCACCCAGTTTACGTACATCATTTCATCTCCCGCTGGTATAATCCTATTGATTTGAACTGCTGGATTCGCTAGCAATTCGTACAGTTTGCAGCGGAAGCAACAGTTGATGTACGCGATCTGTTCTCGGCCTGTGCGAATTTACCTACATGCAAAATAAAAATTAATGTTCTCTATATAACAAAACCTATACTTTAGCGTACCCCAAAATGAATTTAGCATGAGCTTCGCATTTGAGCGTCTGCCTGCATTCTTCTCTATCTGTGTTGGATCCAGCTGAACACCCTCGTTTACCTCGTACAACCGAATGTCTTCTGCTTTAGCTACGTCGTCAGTGCAGTCTGCGGGATAACCACTGGCTTCTTGCTTCATTTTTAAAAAAGTATTTATCTACTCCACAAATAAAACACCTGTTTTAGTGCCTCTATTATAAACGGTCACTTTGTATTGCCATACCTCGTAGATTTTTAAAATTTTATATCCAACTGAAACTGCGCGACGCACTTCATCAACAACCCAAGTCCCCCCATATTGTCTCTCCGTATCACTATGGCTACAATCAGGTTGCTGTAACTCATCGCAACATGTCCGACATAAAACAAACATTAGTTTACCATGAGCCTTTCGCGGTAGTACAGGATGAAAAATATTATAAGGTGGTAAAATAGTACATTTAATTAAGCCTTCAACATGATCAATATTATTGTTAGGACATAATATGTCACATTCTGAACCTACAAAAATTTTTGGATGGCCTACCGGATAGTTACCATATTTACAAACATACGGGTAAAGAGAGCAAACATCTACGTATCTAATTTTTTCATTAATTTCAGCTTTTTTATATAAGACTGTATTAGCGGTCCATCCGCCGAATAATGTATCGCGAGGTTGCAGAGGTAAATTATTTAAAATTTCATGGTCACTAAGCATTTTTTCTAAATTTTCATCTTGTTTTAATTATTTCCGAAATTCACATTCCCAAATTGTATTTACTGTACACCCCAAATTTTTAATTTTTTCTAATTTTTCATTTGTTCTTTGGTATCTATCCTCCAATGTTTCTTTTGTTGTATTAAAAACTGGTTCATTTCTATTTGTTTTATAACATAATGCCAAAAACAACCCAAAAATTCGAATACTAGTTTACCATCTGCATAATAACCATCAACATTAAATATATTACCAATTACAGCTTCTGTACCATTCCCTGCATGTTGAATTCGTATTCATCGTATGTTTTCTTGGCGTATTAACCACTTCATGGCAATTTTTGATTGATTATCTTTCAACCGATAGCCCTTTTGCGGAATAATACCAATTGAATTGGGTTTTAAAAATAATCGACGAAAAACACGATTACAACTAGATGCGATCGTAATACATTCCGTGAAAGGGCAATCTTTACAATCTTGCATGAAAGTTGTACGAAACTTATCGCACACCTGACGCAAAATACTCACATCAGACACACAATACTCAATGATCTCTTTCTCCATATTAAATATGGCATTCTCCTCTTTTTGTTTATTATACCATTTTAAAAATAATTGTCGTTCAGAAGTAGACATATTGTCTGCCCCAAAATATTCAGTAGAAGGTAGTGGACCAATGTAATTTTTATTTTCTAATTTATTATAAAAATGAGGAAAGTAACCTTTTTTTAATGATGCCGGTAAATCCATAGCTTTGGGTAAAGCAGATAAGGGCATAGGTAGATAATTAATTGAATCTAAAAATTTTATGTGATTAAATTGAATCATCATTATTTTCGAACCGTTCAAAATTAATTTAGGTTAAATTTTTTGTTCCTCTACTAAATATTTTAAAATAAACTGACAATCGAAGGATTTCGCATTGTGTGCAATACATATAACTGATGCAAAAGAGGTTCTAGGTAGAACAACGTAATTTAATTTTTTTTAACAGGATCATCCGTAAAAACGTGTTGTCGAATACCACATGTACTATAAAATTGTTTTTTGTCGGGTATGTTACAGCACGTAGAACAAGACTGTTGTACCACGCATAAATTAACTTCATGTTCTAAATGTTCACCCACAGTTTTTTCCTGACGTGTTTCAAAATCGTAATAAATAAATAAACTATTTTCTTTGAATTTTGAATTGTCTTTCTGTATATAACACAAACGTCCGGGTTTTTTTATAATTTTCACATAATTTACAGTTCCTCTCGCCACATACGTTTTGACGTCCATATTTATTGCACTGATATAGTTTCAGACATTTAACACATTTTTTTAGTTTTTCACACACTGATTTTTTATGATTGTCAAAACATTGCTGTCCGCGGAACTTTCCTTCACAAAGAGCGCATTTAATTAATTCAAGAGTTCGTGAACAAGGTGGCGAATATTTACAAAAATAGCAAATATTTTCACAAGAATGTCTGTTTCTTTCCGTGTACGGGACATGACATTTTTCGCAAAAAAAGTGCATGAAAATGCTGCCGTTAAACTTTTAATCACTGAATAATGATTTTGCACCTTCAAATATCACGTTTCTACGGGTATTATACTCATATACACATATGTTATATTGAGTAAAATAGCGTTGAAATTCAGTGAGCTCGGGAATGCTGGCGCCATTTCCACTTATTTGCACATTTGCGTTTAATAATAAGTCGCGCACTCTCACACTCTGTATACCGCATTTATCACTAATTATATCTTTTAAACATTGTTCGCCCTTTCGAAAATCATAAATTGTCTGTATTCGATATTTCTATAATGCCAGTTTTTTTGCGACAAAATTCCGCATATGATAAGCCATGTCCCTGGAGTCTACCACATCCTACAGGTACTTTAACTTTAGTCATTTCTATAGAGAATTGACCGTCTGAAAATATTTTTCTGTTACTCTGTAATATCTGCTCAATGGCTTCCCACACGACATCAATATGCAGCTGATCTGCTCGTCGAAAACTGAGCCACGCAGGCTCGGTTTCAAGGAGCGGTGTTTCAAAAATAAATCCCATGTAATCCGAGGGCTCTACAGTGACCATAACGTACTCAGTGACACTTTTAACACTATCATAAAACCAGTTCACTGAGTCTTGACCCTCGGGTGGATCATTCATGCGAAACGTGATTTTTCATCCCGAAACATTAAACCGTTTTGCATGCGACTCAATGTCCGAAACAATGGTGAAGCGAGGCAAATCGATATCACCGTGGCCTGTTTGGTTCAGACTGTCATCTATCAAATTTTCACAAATTTGATAGAAGGCGTTATAATTATCTTCTTCTTCTTCTTCTTCTCTCAAAGAAGAGTCAATAACCTCTTCACAAATACAAAAGGAGTTATCAAAATGTTGTTGATCCATTGTTCACTCACTAAGAAACTATACAAGCGTAGAATGCAGGTATATACTAACAAAATTTTCTTTTACCTGTTCCTTTTATAATAGCTAACCTTTAGACAGGCCCCAGTGAGATATCTCCAAGGGTTAACCCGATTTTTTAAAAATAATGTTTTAAAACAAATTTTATAAAATAATACATATTGTCAAAAAAATCAAATTTTTATGTAAATTGTCTTAGGTACATAGTTGATAAAAAAAAATTAAAATGATTATAATTAATAATTACATATTTATTGCAAAAAAAACAAATGAATTTTTTTTCCAACCCTGGCTATCTCACTAAAGATAATACTGAAAGTATAAAATTAAAAATCCAGGTAAACAAATAAGGGAAAATAAGATTTGATTTTTAAATTATATATTTTTTTTCTCTATTTATAAACACATTCACACACTTTACATCATTTATAGTCTTTTTATAATAATAAATAAATAATTCACTAAATAATCTAACACATTTTACATTTTTTTTTATAAATATTATCATATAAACTACTTTCTAAATCTAAATTATACCTAAAACTATATACGCATACAATTTGTACAAATTTTTTATAAACTGAATTAATATTAATATATTTTACCTTATATTCTAAAATTGTTTTTTGTATTACTAAATCTAAACTAATTATCTTATCTATATATTCTCTCCTTAAAGCTAAATATCTATTACCTATTTTATATTTTAGTTGTCCCTTAGGAAGTACACTAAACTCTACGTTAAACATATTATATTTTTGTCCTATTGGTATATACTTATTATTAATGAACTTTAAAAAACTAATAAATTGTCCATAGTCATTAATGTCTACAAATAGTTTATGCACTACATCACCCACTAAACGCACAGCCACTCGCATACAGGGATTCGGGTCCACGCCTACGGAGATGAACGTTTTTCTATTTTGCGAAATTGGAAACGCAAGGACGTCCAGCAGCCTATCATTATTGTCGCCGATGTGCTTGTTCCTCGGAAACGCGAAACTCGCAACCTCGGCTGCTCCCAACACCAACCCAAACTGGACGTCATCTCCGAGCTGCGTATCTCCTTCCCACGCTTCATTCGCTTCCTCCTCCTCGTTGTAAACGAGCTGCTGTCCGTACGGTTCACTAATTTCGGAGCTGGTTGAAGTACGCCGCCGTTTAGAGGCTACTTCCTCCTCTTCTTGAACCTCCCTCTTTAACGACATGTTCACCAGCTCCGTTGCTGCTTCCTGGACAATATTATCCAGGGTTTCATTTTGATAATCCTCGATCAGCACGGCATCATCGTCATAATCTAGGAAGGTTGCGTCGCTGTCATCAACCCTCCTAGACGAGTCGGATTCGTCGTCATCCTCCACGACCACTACTCCATCAGCCGTTTTGATTAGAACATTTTCTAGTATAATTATCTTGTTCTTCTCGATGGGTGTTGGTGGTGGCGGTGATGTACATACCCCCGAAAGAGGCAGATAGTCGTCGGCATATTCTTGAACTATGAAGTTTGGATAAATATGACGAGGCGATGGTGAGGATACACCAGGTTGAAAAGTGTTTACGTTGAATGCAGACATGACGAATAGCACAAAACTGTAGAAATAAACGAATAGCACGAAACTGTATACTGAAGAAATAATTTTTAAACTCCCTGATATATACCTCAAACATCTTGCATCCTTTTTTTCTAATAGCTCTTAATATCCATTCATTTTCAGTAACTATCCCGCAAGATCATTATCAAATACACGCCCTAGTTTTAAAACTGGTTCTTTGAATTAAAATAATGGATACAATTAACATAATTTATTATTTCTGTCCTGAGTTTTTATCTTTTAAAATACCCTTCGAAAGTTATTATCATTCGTTAGCAAAAAAGAATTTTTATATGTCTTTTAAAAAAACAGATGACACTAAAACTTCACAAATTTTTCAGATATCACCTATTCCCTAAAATTTCTATAGGTATAAAAAAGCAATTCAATTAACATAATTTATTTTTTTCTCAGCTCTACAGGGTTCAGATATCATTAAAAGTAATTACCGATGCCCCTATAATTTCTGCAGGTGTTCAAAGCAATTAACGTAATTTATTACCCTATTATTAATTGACTGGCGCCACTAACGACGGGTCGAGCTGGGCGGTGCACCCATAAACTACTCCTGTTAAACTGTATGAACTCTGACGTCACATTCTGTTTCATATTACGTGACTTTTTCAAGATAATACACAAATTTCAATAATTAATAGTAAAATATCTAACGGATATTTCGTTATATTTCAAAAATGACGGTATTTTAAAGAATATTTTTAAAAATTGTTCTCGCAAAAAATAAAAAAAGATGGTATTGAACCTCATTCTGGTAAAATAACAAAAAAATCAACTTGAAGTACAGTGGGGGATTTAGCACTTGAGGGGCCCCAAGCGCAATTCAATTTTGAGGCCCCCCTAAACCTCTCTAAATATTATTAGTTCCATTATAGTGAGCATTCTACGCGTATGTTTTTCTGTAGCACGTACTCTAAATTATTAGTAAAAAATTTGATGTGGCCAACACATAACCTCCCGTCAATTCCATGTTTAAAATAGCAATGAGCTTCCGATTGATCGTTGGTAAACCAAATCTAATTTCTCGTTCCAATAAATAGAAATGTTTGTAATATAAAATTTTGGATTATATTCTATTATTTTTTCCTCGAAAATCTGTTAAGAGCTCCAAATTAAGTACCACTTCCGATTTATCATATAAGTATAGTCAAAATCGAGTTTTTATTAACAAATTTGATAAGTTTTGGATCATGTTTTAATATAATTTTTCAAGAAAATCTGTTTATAGCTTTTTGTAAAGTACTACTTCCGGTTTATCAATTTTAGAAAAAAAATATTATATATTGTTCAAGAAAAAATGTAATATGTCCTTATTAACATAAAAGTTTTAAATACCAAATTTGAAAAATGTTGGTATATATCATAAAATATTTTTCACTGAAATCTATTGAGAGCTTCAAGTAAAATATCATTTCCGGTTATCAATTATAGAAAAAATCTAATATGTCGTTTTCATTAATGTAAAAATCTTAAATACCAAATTTGACAAGTTTTGAAATATATCACAATATATATTTTTCACGAAAATCTCTTCAGAACTTCAAATAAAGTATCACATCCGGTTTATCAATTAGAGCCAAAATCTCATATGCTACTTCCCTTTATATAAAAGTCTTAAATACTAAATTTGACAAGTTTTGGAATATATCCTATTATATTTTTCACGAAAATCTGTTCAGAACTTCAAGTAAAGTATCACTTCCGGTTTATCAATTTTAGCCAAAATCTAATATTCTGCTTCCATTTATATAAAAGTCTTAAATACTAAGTTTGACAAGGTTTGGAATATATCCTATCATATTTTTCACGAAAATGTGTTCAGAACTTCAAGTAAAGTATAACTTAAGGTTTATTAATACACCATTTCAGAAATTCAAAGCGCATGCGCCAATTGTTAGACTGCGATAAAAAGTTAGTGCCGTTTTCGGCATATCCATCCTTGTTTACATGACAGTTCTGTGTATTTCACAGTCTTTTTTTGTTTTGTTGGTGTCGTTTTTCAAATAATTATGATGGGTACTAAATTTCTGGCCCCCAAAATATTGCTATTTGAAAAGTTTTGTCTGGTTTGGAAAATAAAAAGTGGGGTTAAATAGGTTAATACAATATTTTATAATTGATTGCTGAATATAATTCACTTTTTCACATACTAAAATAAGTTTTTATTTGCAAAATAAGAATTTAAACTATACCTTGTACTCAAATTCATATTAAAAACTCCTGGGTAGTTTTAAAATTTAAAACTTATGCCCTGGTTACGTATAAATTCGAAATGCCGCTATTTAACGGCACCAACATTTTAGTTCAAATAGTAAATGTAGTCGTCGCTCAAATTTCTGAAATGGTCTATTTGAGCCAAAATCTAATATGTTATTCCCTTTTATATAAAAGTCTTAAATATTAAATTTAAACAGTTTTTGAAAATATTATATTTTTCACGAAAATCTGTTCAGAGCTTCAAGTAAAGTATCACTTCCGGTTTATTAATTTTAGCCAAAATCTAATGTGTTATTCTCCTTGTTATGAAAGTCTTGAATACTAAAATTGAAAAGTTTTGGATTATTATTAATGTATTTTTTCATTATAAACTCTTATGGGCTTCAGGTAAAGTATCACTCCTGATTATCCAGTTTTACCCAAAATCTAATTAACTCTTTATATGAATGTAGAAAGCTTAAATACGGAAAATATAAATTTTCGGAAGTTTTTTGTAAGAGTTATTGTATTGTGGACGAAAAAATCGTCAAACACCATCGTAAAAATAGTAAAAACGTGATGTCCCCACATCGCGTTTTTATCACTTCCGGTTCATCATTGTATAGATAGGGAAAACGTGTTGTGAGTTGTGGGGACCCTAATTTGTGCTGATTTACTCGCCATCGAATTTTTGGCACGATTACATTACCTCCCTTACCTACGGTATGACGGGAGGTAAATATACAACAAAAACATATTTGAATTTTAACCTAGTCTAGAATATCCACCCCTGAAGAATTTTATTTTGAAGTTTATATACATATAGTTGCTAAAATATGAAAAATATTAAATTCTACAAAAATTAAAGCGGAAAGCAAAATTTATATTTGCCATTTTTTAAAAAAAAAGTTTGGGTTAAATTCATATAAAATGAATGTACTTAATATTATTTTTTTGAAAATTTACAGGCGAAAATGTCACATTTTTACAAATACAGCCTAGAAAACTAATAATCATTTTATCGCGAAATGCATGCAAGTACCCAAAAAAAGATAACATATCTATTTACCAATCATGCCGACTAATTACAGGTTGTTTAAAGTCAACGCGGATATCGCACTTACACCTTTTAAGTGGAATAGCTCCTCCACACGTTAGAAGACAGGTTTCCAGCATGAAGGAAAGGCAACGAGCAAATTCCGACCCTCGTCACCCATTGTTTCGTCAAACAACTGTAAGGTCCAGATTAAAGTCCAGAAGGAGTTTTTTTTCAACAGTCCAGCCGCTTACAGGCTTAATATCCGCCAAAAGATTAGAACTATGGCGGACTATTGAAACTCCAAACACTTTACCTGGAATAGAGCCAAGTGAAAAGTTTCCATCTGGGGCAGATCTAAAGTGGCCAGTCTGGAAAAGCCTCAACCGCCTACGAACACAGGTCGGAAGATGCAAGACGAATATGAAGAAATGGGGTTATATTGATGGCTCAACGAGTTGTGAGTGCGGTGAAGACCAAACAATGAACCATCTCCTCATCATTTGCCCAAACCTTTCAAGTAGATGCACCTTCAAAGACCTTGCAGAAGGGAGTTCTATTGCAGTTGATTGTGCCCGTCACTGGTTGCTTTCTATATAATTTCTTATTATGGTCCCTTCAGTATTTTATATTTTGTAACTTTTAGTTTTTTTTTGTTTCTTATTTATAGTTATATTTTGTAATTTATATGTATGCTAAGTTGGATACGAGTAATAATAATAATTACATTATATACCCGAATATCGTCAAATTGAGTCCTGTGCGTTAGGTTACCGTTAGACTATAGCTATTTATGTATTAAGAGCGCAAAATGGGACATTGTCGATTGAGAGGTTGTTGCCGTGCGACACAGGAGCGAGGCATTCTCTCAAAATCGACAATGTCCATTTGCGCTCGAAACACGCACAAGATTTTTTCTACAGTCGCCACAATGGGGTCCTCCACCATAACTAAAATTTATTTTTTCTACAGTCTATATACAAAGTAGCCATTTGCGCTCTCTTTTGTCAACGCAAAATGTCACTTTGCCTCTCTAGAGCGACAAAATAGAAAAAACGCTCGCTCCTCAAATTTCTAACTATACAATGTTGAGAAATGTTACTTGGCTACATTCGTAATGGAAACGTTTAGTCAGGAATTAATGACACTGTAGTTACACATTCCCCACTTAACAAGTCAATCTGACATAACTGCTTTGTCGGTATGTTACATAACCAAACAAAATGCCGTACTGCTGTGAAAATAAAATAGGGCATTCATTTACAAACACAAAAGTATAAAATGCTTAGATTAGATTGAAGCAATAGCTCAAGAAGAATGGAAAATACCGATAAGTAAAAATAAATAAAAAATAAATTTTTGTTATGGTGGCGACTGTAGAAAAAATCTTGTGTTTGTTTCGAGCGCAAATGGACATTGTCGATTTCGAGAGAATGCCTCGCTCCTGCGTCGCTCGGCAACAACCTCTCAATCGACAATGTCCCATTTTGCGCTCTTAATACACAAATAGCTATTTTATTTAATTTTACTTATCGGTATTTTCCATTCTTCTTGAGCTATTGCTTTAATCTAATCTAAGCATTTTATACTTTCGTTTTTGTAAATGAATGCCCTATTTTATTTTCACAGCAGTGCGGCATTTTCTTTGGTTATGTAACATACCGACAGAGCAGTTATATGTCAGATTGACTTGTTAAGTGGGTAATGAGTAACTACAGTGTCATTAATTCCTGACTAAACGTTTCCATTAAGAATGTAGCCAAGTAACATTTCTCAACATTGTATAGTTAGAAATTTGAGGAGCGAGCGTTTTTCTACTTTGTCGCTCTAGAGCGGCAAAGTGACATTTTGCGTTGACAAAAGAGAGCGCAAATGGCTACTTTGTATATAGACTGTAGAAAAAAGTATTTTTGAAAATTATTTACAAGCGAAGAAGTTATAATTTTCACAAATATAGCGTTTAGAATAGACTCCGAAAGTGATTACGTCAAATCGAGCGGGAATTACAAAAGTTGAAAGTAGGCTTCCGATTTCTTAAATGTATTTTGAAATAGTTGTGCACGAACCGTAGTAGTGCCAAATTTAAAGTAAGTAGTAAGGATATTCTATCTTTATCTCGTCAGTAGAGAGCAAACTTGTATATGGTTTGAAATATGACCACTAGGCCGCCACAAAACATACGGCATTGATAGCGTTATTCATTTGTCAATTTAATTTAGAGAATACTATTAAAATAATTATTTTTATTAGGAAAATAATAATAATAATAATAATAATAATAATAAAATAAAACAATTTTTTTATTTTTAGGGCTGAAATTTAAGGCCCTCTCCATTTAAGAGGCCCCAAGAGCGCGCTTCCTGCGCCTGAGCGGAAATTCGCCACTGTTGAAGTAAAGAAAATAAGATGAAGTGTGCGAGTGTAAACAAAAGTGGAGTAAACATAATTACTTACGCTTGGCAGACCTTTTTATTGTTCGGGAACGTTATTAGAATGTTCAGTCAGTTCAGTTTTGTATACAGAGGCTGTGGAAGTCTGTTGAATATACAGAAGCTGTGGAAGTCAGTTGTGGAAGTTAGCTCTGTTAGTGAAGTTGAAAGTCCCCAGTCCCATGAGGGAAGTCGGAATATGAAATTAATTACCAGTGACATAAATATTGCGCAGACATCAACGGTCTGCAATTGACCAGCAGTCTAAGATTGAAACGCGCCGTTAAATAAATACTGTGTAAATAAATAGGACTTTGTGTTATTTGTTTATATAAATAAATGATCTTAGTGTTTAAGTATTTCATAATGTCTTAAATCAGTTTTAATATTTGTTTAACCATAGTAATCGTCGTATTTATTAAATTTTTTATATTGATTTATGGTTTAATAAACATTTATTTTAATTAATAATATTTATTCGATTTTTGCACTTCGCCCAAATAAATAAACGTTAAAATAATATAATAGAAAAATAAGAAATTTAAATTATCTCAACTGCCTTAAAAAATCAATGAAAAAATCTGTTGTTCCAGATATTTCCTTATCAAATAATCTTGAAAAATCATCTTTTGTAAAACAAATTATTTACGTGTCATTTATATCTCATTATGATCAATTATACAAAAGTAGGATTATCTGTTATGAATTCATATGTAATTTTAAATATTATTGAATCTCTGTTATTTGTAATATTGCAACAGATATATAAACATGTTTGGTGTGTTGGAAATAATAACCGGAAAAGTAGCAATTATATTAAATATTATAGCAAATAAATTGAAATTTAAAATAAGATATGATTCAATCCTTGACTCATTGTACTGGATTAATCAGTTTAATTATGCATATGGATTATTCTTATATTCATTTCCACTTATTGATGACAAGATTCAACTTCGAAAGAGAAAACTACAAATTTTCGACTATATGATACTCACTGGTAATTATTTAATATTAATGACTGCACGTAAGAAGATGTCACTAATAAATTGTACTACCTTCAGTAATACTTACGTACTTTACTTAAATATCATTAATTGTCGCCATGTAGTTCTACATATGAAAATCTTTATTTATCATTTGATATAAATAGTGTTATGAATACATTTTTATCCTTAACCGGCGTGGCCGGAAATTTTAACACACAATTCGTTGGGACTACATATTTCAATGACTTCTTTATTGGAAAAATGCGTACTGATTTTGTGACCCTGTTTAATTACTAATAATAAAACACATATTTAAAACACTTTAATAAGGCCCACGTATATTTTTTATGTATTACATAAAGAAAAATCTGGTGTAGCCAACAGAATACCTCCCGCCTTTTACAGCCCGAGTCTCGAAAAAGATTAAGTTAATCCTTATTTTTGGATAATCGAATTTTACTCCAATTTTGACAGATTATTTCTTAAAATATAGTCTAATTTAATCCAAGTAACTACCTTTTTTTAAACTCCTCAACAGGATTAAATCCCAATTACAGAGTGGGTTCACATTCACACACATGCCTTAGTGGGATTCGAACCCATAGCCCCGAGGGCACTCATGGCATGAGGCGTAGCTCTAACCATTGAGCCACCGGAGCTATAATAAAATGAAGATTAAATTTTAAATACCGGGATAGAATAGAATTCACCCGGGAATACACTAATCCAAAAATGAGGATTAGTTTAAACATTTTTGCGAATCGTTAATTTTTAATGATCTAAATACATACCTACATAGTTGAGTATGCTGGAAGCTGTATTGTATTCCTTTTCTATTGTTCTATTTACTTTTTTCTTTTTAAAACGTTATTAATATTATTTTGAAATGATTAGTTCTTTGATTGTGACAGTTATCTGTCAATTACATACATTTGAATAACTGCGTTTTATTTGTTTAAAGCGTAGGCTCTGGGATATAAATTATAGATAATTTTATAAATTTATCTATAAAATATATAGATAAAGTATGAATGCAAATCTATAGAAAATTTAATAATCTTTAATTTTTATAATAACAGTAATTTCAAAAAAATAACATTTAAAGGTATTTTTTGAAAAAAAAAAACTATTATGAGCTTCTGGTAAAGTGCCATTTCCGGTTATCCGATTTTCACCAAAATCTAATGGGCTCTTTCCATTACAGAAAAAGTTCGAAATACAAAGTTTAAATTTTTCTGAAATGTTACAATTGGATTCTAGGGACATTAAAACGTGGTCATTTACTAAAATCTAGATATGCGATTTTTAGCACGATCCCTATACCTCCCTTACCAAGGGTAGCGGGAGGTAGAAAATCTGGTGTGGCGAACAAAATACCACCCGGCATTTACCGCCCGAGTCACAAAAAAGGTTAAGCTAATCCTAATCTTTGGATTAGCGAATTTTACTGCTAGTTTATTTCTTAAAATATATTCTAATCTAAACCAAGTAACTATCTGTTTTGGTAATAAAATGAAGATTAAATTTTAAATACCGGGATAAAATAGAATTCACTAATTCATAAATGAGAATTACCTTAAACATTTTCGTGAATCGTTAATTTTTATTAATCTAAATCTAAATACATACCTACATATTTACATATGCGGGAAACTGTAATGATTTCCTATCCTATTGCTCTGTTTACTTTTTTCTGTTTAAAACGTTAAGCCTGATTTCCACCGAATGTTTTAATGCTTAATCTACAGTATGTCCCCGGATTGAGTTTACAAAATGAAAAAAAAACTTAGTTTTGATTAAAAAAAAAATGCAAAGGGAAGAAAAATTTTTGGTTGATTTAAAACGCATGTTTTAGTTATTAAAAATTTTAATTAATGCAAGGTTATTTTATTATAACGTTTTTTTTTATTTTGTCCTTCTAATAATACAGTCATTAAATTGAATCAAACATTATTTTAGTTGGCTATGAAATATTGATAAATTATTAAATGTCAGAAGTAAGAAGGTATTGTTCACATTACAAGTAAGATTCAGTACGAACTCTTCCCAAATTATCTTTATGAAGACGATCTCTCCAATTAGGCATCAGCAAATCACACATTCAAAGAAATTTGAAAGATAATAAGTATTACTTTTGACATTTAATCATTTGTCAATATTTCAAAGCTAACTAAAATAATTTATTTATTACATTATTCTACAGGATACAAATCCCATTTACAGAATAATAATGAAAACTTAAGCATTAATGTATAGAATAAGTAAAGATTAACTCATGCATAATATACAATAAAATCAGATATACCTATGAATAAAAATTAAACAAAGAGAAAAAATAGCATAAAACAAAAATTAGTGATACAGTAATTCACTTAATTTGCTTTTAAATGCTGGCAGCTTAAGAGATAAATCTAAATCGTTCGAAAATATATTATAATTATTACACATAGCATTTATAGGTGCATTCAAATGAAAATTAGTTCTTAAAAAACTTACATGAAAAGTGACTGGATTCCTTATATTAAATCTGCTGATATGGAAATTTAATTCAAAGAGTATATTGGCATCGTCTAAGAGTCCATTGATAATCTTGTATATAAACAATATTTGTTGCTTGATTCTGCGGGTTTTTAAAGATTCAAACATAAACAAAACTAACATATGATTGTATTCAATGTTAGGCCACGTATAATATGCACGATAAAAACAGTGTTTACAAAACTTTTTTTGGACATTTTCAATATGTTTTATTTGAAAGGAGTAAGACGGGTTCCATACTATACTACAATATTCTAATTTACTTCAAACTAAGGCAAAGTATAAATTCTGCAAACATTGCCTGTTGCGAAAATCATATGTTACACGCAAGATAAAGCCTAAGCTTTTATGTGCAGAATTAACAATTGCGTTTATATGAAGACCAAACGAAAGTTTCATGTCAAAAGTAACACCGAGATCTTTTTTACTAGTTGCTCGTTTGATGATTACATTTTCAAAAGAGCAATTGAAATGAATGGTCTGTAGTTTCCTACTAAATGATAACACTTCGCACTTTTCTAAATTAAAATATAGTTTGTTTTCAACAGATAACTTGTAAATATTGCTTAAATCATTTTGAAGTTCAATGCAATCATTATTGCCTGTAATTGTTTTAAATATTTTAAAATCATCGGCAAACAAGAGACACTCGGAGTTAGAAACCATATTGACAATGTCGTTAATAAAAATGAGGAATAGCAATGGTCCTAAAATTGATCCTTGAGGTACGCCCGACAATACTGCGTAAGTAGTAGATTTGAACCCATTAACAAATACATACTGCATTCTATTGTTTAAATATGACGAAATAAGCGATAACAGATTATCAGCAAAACCAAATTTTTTTAATTTTTTTAATAATATGTGATGAGATACTGTGTCGAATGCTTTAGAGAAGTCTGTATAGATACAATCGACTTGACATCTACCTTCTAAAGCCTTCGATACAAATTGAGTAAACTGCACTAGATTAGTTACAGTTGACCGCCCCGGAACAAAGCCATGTTGAAGTGGAGTAATTGTGTTTTTAGTTTGGTTTTGTATATTTTTAAATAATATATATTGAAAATACACTTAAACATGATACTGGTCTATAATTACTTATTTGGTTTTTGTTCCCAGATTTAAAAATTGGACAAACTTTAGCAATTTTCCATTTTTTGTTTGATTTAATGTAATAACTGTATTATTAGAACAAAATCCGAAAAAAAAACGTCTTAATAAAAAACCTTACATTAATTAAAAGTTTTAATAACTGAATCATGCGTTTCAAATCAACCAAAAATTTTTCTTCCCTTGGCATTTTTTCGAAAAATCAAACAATTTTTTACCTCTTGTAAACTCAATCCGGGGACATACTGTATAATAATTTGTGTATAAAGCTTAATGCATTATAACAATTTACGATGATACCATTTCCAGCTACTTTGTTTAGTGACTAATTCGACAGATGTGTCACATTTTTTTCCTTTTTATTCTTAACTATAGCAGACTGCTATTGCATCGGTAATTCTTCTTTGTTATAATATGTCATATGCATAATTTTCCGTATCTATATCAACATCGAAAAATTAAAAAAACTTAATAATAAATAAATAAAGACAGATGACAGTTCTGTATGTCCACACCACAATTACGCTTCGTCATTACGCTTTAAACCTTGGAGTTTGCAAGCTTTTGTTCTTACGCATTGCTCTTAGTTCTTAAGCGTTAAGCCTTACACATAGCTGGAAATGATACTAAACTTTGTCATATGATAAACATTTTTACACATTGCGCTTAGTTATTAATTATAGCTGTTACTCATTAGGACAATCGGTGGAAATGAGGCTTTACTATTATTAATTTGAAATGATTAGTTCTTTGACAGTGACATTTATGTCAGTTACATACATCTGATTAACTACGCAACCAAGGAGTTTTGTTTATTTTAAGCGTAGGCTCCGGAATTTAAATTATAGATAACTTTATAAATTTAACCATAAAACATATAGAAAAAGTATTAATTCAAATTTGTAGAAAATTTAATAATTTTTAATTTTTATAATATTATTAATCTCGAAAAAATAACATTTAAAGGTATTTTTCAAAGAAAAACTATTTTGAGCTTCTTGTAAAGTGCCATTTCCGGTTATCCGATTTACACCAAAATCTAACGGGATCTTTCCATTACAGAAAAAGTTCGAAATACAAGGATTCACACGTGCACACACACGTACACGCGCGCGCGCACACACACAAACACACACACACACACACACACACACACACACACACACACACACAAGCACACACACACAAACACACACACACACACACACACATCATCGTGAAAATGTTAAAATTGGATTCTAGGGACCATAAAACGTGGTCATTTACCAAAATCTCGATATGCGATTTTTAGCACGATCCCTATACCTTCCTTACCAAGGGTAGCGGGAAGTAAAAATTTAAAATTAATAATTGAGTACATTCACAAAAAAATTATTTCGTATATTTCACGATCTGGACTATCTATTTGTTAGAACCTAAAAACATTAGTGAAAAAACTGCCATATCAAAGTTTTGACATAAGTTATTTGTCATCCGTCTTGCAGTTTGTATAAAATTATGACGTTTGGTTTTCCTTTTCAATTTAAGATCACAAACTTATTGAATACTTGGTAACAATTCTCTGGGAAAACCGGAATTTATGAGAGGGTCATATAATTGTTGTTTACTTTTGGAATTTTCTTCAGAAAAGCCATTTTTTAAAAAATTCACGTAAACTGTGTCGTGAAGTCCCAGGAACTCATTACTAGTACATTTGCTGAGATAAACGTGAATTAAAACAATTCCGCTGTAGTATGTTACACATAACACCACTCTAGGAAGACGCTGAACGGTACCTGTGCAGTTGATGAAATAATACAGGAAATAAATATATTCAAATAAGCCGGGGAGTCTCAGGGACTCTACAATGCCGGTTAAGGGCTAACTAGACATTAACAACTTACTTTTATAATTTTTGTTCAGAATAACACAAATTTTACATTTCTTTATAATATTTATGATCTATTTTTGTTACTTTTTTTATGGCATTATCTAGAAAATGTATTTATTCACAATCGGTTAGTAATATGAGCGTTTCTAACCTACCAAAGAGTTGGGAAGTAACTTATTGTTTACTTCACTTCTCAGTTATCTGAATAAAATTAAATCAATGACAAGTGGCATAACCAGCATATTTTAAAAGTAAATAATGACAACTAGCCCGTTTTTTAACAAGCTTATGTTTAACTTTGCTTGTAATTTAATTCTGACTCACTTCTAAAATCCGATCGACTTGAAATTTGGCACACATATGGTTTTCATTTTTGGTACCTGTTAATTCTTAAACTTATTTTTTTATACCTGAGTTAATTTGCACATCATTAGATTGTGTAACTTTTCAAAAGGGCGCCCATATAAAAATTAATAAATATAATGTGGCCAACACATGACCTCCCGTGAATTCCATGTTTGAAATAGCAATGAGCTTTAAATAAAGTATCACTTCCAGTTGATCGTTTGTAAACAAAATCTAATTTGTTGTTTTAATAAATAGAAAAGTGTGTAATACCTACCAAATTTTGGATCATATTTTGTTTTTCCTCGAAAATCTATTAAGAGGTCCAAATTAAGTACCACATTCGGTTTATCATACAGGTATAATCAAAATCTAATGTTGTTTCAAATTATACACGAGTTTTAAATACCAAATTTGAGAAGTTTTGAATCATGTTTTAATATATTTAAAAAAAAAATTGTATCAATTTTAGAAAACATCTAGTATGTCGTTCTCATTAATATAAAAGTCTTAAATACCAAATTTGAGAAGTTTTGGATTGTATCAATTTATTTTTCACGAATATCTGTTTAGAGCTTCAAATAAAGTATCACAGCCAGTTTATCAATTTTATCCAAAACCTAATATGTTGCTTCACTTTTTATAAAAGTCTTAAATACTAAATTTGACAAGTTTTGGAATATATCCTATTATATTTTTCACGAAAATCTGTTCAGAACTTGAAGTAAAGTATCAGTTCCGGTTTTCCATTTTTAGAAGAAATTTAACATGTTCTCGTTAGTATAAAAAACTTAAATACCAAATTTGAAAAGTTTTGTAATATATCATAATATTATTTTTCACGAAAATCTGTTGAGAGCTTCAAGTAAACTATCACTTCCAATTTATCAATTTTAGAAAAACTCTAACATGTCGTTCACATTCATATAAAAATCTAAATACGAAATTTGCAAAGCTGTTGAGAACTTCAAGTAAAGTATCATTTCCGGATTATCAATTTTAGCCAAAATTTAATATGTTGTTATTTTTCACATAAAAGTCTGAAATACTAAATTTGACAAGTTTTGGAGTATATCGTAATATATTTTTTACGAAAATTTGTTCAGAGCTTCAAGGAAAGTGTCACTTCTGGTTTATTAATTTTAGCCAAAATCTAATATGTTGTTCCCCTTAATATAGAAGTTTTAAATACTAAAGCTGAAAAGTTTTGGATTATATTTTAATAAAGTTTTTTATTAAAAACTATTATGGGCTTCAAGTAAACAATCACTTCCGGTTATCCAATTTTACCCAAAATCTAATCAACTCAATTAACAAAAAAGTAATATTTGGAAGTTTGTTATAAGAGTTATCGTGGACGAAAAAATCGTCAAACACACACACACACACACACACACACACACACAAACACACACAGACATCGTAAAAAATAGTAAAAACGTGTTGTGGGGACCCTAATTCGTGCTTATCTACTCACCATCGAATTTTTGGCACGATTACATTACCTCCCTTACCTACGGTATGACAGAAGGTAAAAATTAACATCATAACTCGAAATTCAAGAGCGATAATAAATTGAGTATCGCTATTCGAAGTAACATAAAAAAATACCCTAAAGAAGTGCAAACCAAAATCTTATTATTGTGTCACATTTGGAAGTTATTTGCAAAAGTAAAAAACTGAAAAATTTATGTTTTTACCTGTATCTATGCACTACTAAAATGGACTACTTATTTATGTCTAATTTAAAACTTATGAACGATTGATATGTTCTAATTAGAATATTCACTAATTCTAAACGTTGACATGCCCCATTGATAGTTACTGTGGGTGCTGAAAACTTCTTAATGTTGCTGGAGCGCTTGTACGAGTGAAAATTGTAGACTTTTCCTTATTAAAGGTATTATTTTCGACAATTTGGTAGGAACAAGTTTCACCGTAGCCTTGCCACGTCTTCAAGAAATTTCACTCGACAAATCACAAATATCCCCAAACTAATAGACAGCTGTCATTTTTGACAATCAAGAAAAACAATACAAATAAAACAAATACACCCAAATGTCACAAATTCAAAAATAACCTAAGTTAAATAGTCATGTTTTAAATTAATATAAATTTTTAAAAGACGTAGGCAGTATGAAATAAAATTTTGTACGTCATACGGCCGTGAAGGAGTATGACGGTATTCATTTCTAAAGTTCGTAAACTTGTCATTCGTACCGTAATAATACTTCCCGCCTTATACCGTAAATAACTATTTACTGAGCTAGCTCGGAAAATTGTATATTAGGGTTACTTGCCGATCCCTATATGAATGTTTCATGGCGATCAGTTGTTTATTTATTTATTTCTTATTTCCTCGTAATAAAAGCTAAAATTATGTATAACTATAGATTTTTATTTATTCTTTCTTTAGGACCGTGAAAATTTTTTTGTACCCAACATGACCTGAAAGTGCCTTTACTGGGCACAAGCTTCCTAGGCGAGCCCAGTAAAGTATCACATTCAGATCTTGTTACGTAAATTACTATTACCGTTCCCGAGATCCTAATGATGAAAACGTTTACTTGGATAGCCTGTATAATTTATTATTTAATTAATAAATAAAATATGAAATATAATTAATCTTATTCCAGGTCATGTAATCTGCTCATTACTGTGTATGAATGTTATTAAGAATTATATCTTGTGTAAAACATTGCCTTCTGATCAACTGATCACTGCAGTTGTTTATTTCATAATAGGAATGTACAATTTACTTACAATGTTTTCTGTTATAAAAGACAAAGATTTCTGTGTTTCTGGGCTTTACAAGATTTTAGAAATTGAAAATATTATGGCACAAATGAACGTACCAATTCATTTTGAAGTCCAGGTTGTTAGCGTAATAGTTTTTTGTGCGTTGATATATTTGAGTGTATTTTCATTAATGGTTTGTCAAGTTGTTACTATGTACAATGACGACATAACTCTAACTCTAAGCAGAGTCTATTTGACATATTTAGCACATTGTGTAGTCGTAGAACCAGCCTTTATCTACATTGGGCATGCATTTACCTGTGGGCAACGATTTTATGAACTAAATAAAGTAATTGAGGCAGACATTGAATCAATGGAACGTAGTATTATAGAAGATAACATAGAATTAACTGATAACCATCAAGATTCTAACATAAATCTACAAATAATGATCGATATACATTTAAGGCACTGTGAATTAAGTAAAATGGCATCACAGTATGCGCCTGTTGCTGGTAGTCTAATGTTTTTCATGAATGTATTGTTGGTTGGTGCGTTGATTTTCATCTACATGAAAATTGGAATAATTGTTCCACCGTTGTTTGTTATGACTTTGACAACTTCCATTGCTATTTTTGCCTGTATAATTATAGCGGAAATGATGATCACAATGGTAAGTTATTTTTTTAAATATTAGTTATGATAAGCCTCTTACAAACAACCGAGCGATGAATCAAACAGCAAACCCGAGATACCTTAAAAAAAACATCGAAAATGAGACATCAACTTTTCGGCGGCTGTCGGTATTTCGGTGAACGATAAAGATATATAGTCTATATACATACTTTCTTCTCTCGGAATAAACAGTATTCATCGCTATTTATTCAGAACAGTCTAGTCGTCACGGGGGCAGAGCTGCGAAGTAGCACGATGTACCTATGATCCAAGCATCCGCAAAACCCGGGTCGTTATATTAGTTCTTAATAGTTATTTGTATATCAAGGCCGCGAAATCACTCTTTAGCGTACTGAGAGAAAAATTGTCGGCGAGGCCGCTTGCGGCCGAGGTAAGAGAATCTCGAAGGCGCTAAAGGATTTCGCGGACAAGGTGTACACAATATTTTTTGTGCAACCGTAAAAAATATGTACTTACAAATTTTATTAATTTTAAACAGTTTCATTGTAAATAGAAAGTTAGCTTTCAAGGCGGCTATGAAATTAACATTTGATAAACAAAACCATGCAATTCTTAAGTGTCAAAGTGATTGTTTACCTAATTTCGCGGCCGCTACCATGACAACAGCCGCGAAATTGATTTCGCGGCCATTATTATAACAACGGTCACGAAAATGAATTTCTCGGCCTGTATTGCGGCTGCGAAATGCTTATTTCGCGTCCGGTTGCACAAAAAATAAATTTTAAAAAAACTATTATAAGGACTCGAGTTTTGTGCGTTTGGTATTGTTTTTGTCAAGATATTATAAAAAATTCGTGAAATATGTGTCGAAAGACATCGTGTATCTTTGAGGGCTGCCACCGTGATAACTAGGTTTTTGTATATTATTGTAGCATTTAATATGGGTGGTCAAAATTTGTGGAACATTTGCCCTAATTAATTATTAAGACCCGCTATTTTTACTTCTGAATAAAGATTCGAATAAGTATTCGTTAAATAAATTAATTCTATATATTTATTCAACGAATAATTCTATGATTCCATTGAGTATTTTCATACTTTTCACAGAAGCAAATAGTAGTTAGTAGCTATCTGTCGAATATTTTTAATGATCGTGAATTGGTAGCCTTGCAGATTGAATTCGTGTCAGTAAAGAAGGATGAAGTTTTGCGAAGCCACATTAAGCAGTGTAATGCTATATTAAGGACAGCGTGCAGCAAGTTCGCGTGGGGTTGGAGATAGGGTTGAATATGAAGAATACAATTTACATAAAATGTAATCAGTTTTATTGGATGGTAACTCGTTGTACAAATGAGTACGGTGATTGCTGATGGGTCGAGTTAAGTGTTGCGTGTGATCTGAAGGATCCGTATAGAAAGTAACGGCGACGCTCGTAACCGGGTGGTCGCGGATTACGTGGATTATCGACCGTACACGCGGTGCTCGACCCAGGCAAAACCCGCAGACTCTAGGCCTTGAATACTCTGGCTTACGCAGAGTCGGAAAAACGCTCTTGGATCGATGCATGATAAAATAGATGCCTCTCGAGTCGGTATATAGTAACTTTGGTGATTTTAGTTCGCGGAGATAATTACGGCCGGTGTCAGTCGTAGTAACTCTGCATCAAAGATTACAGCAAAATGTACAAAACGGAACGCGATCTTAACAGCCCTTTATTCTGCTTATTTTCTGGTCAAACTATGCATCTTGCTTTAATTGTCGGGAAGTACAGTTTTCACGGTATGAGGATTTATAACACACAATGTGTTTCATGTAACAATACAAAGCTTCGGAGTATGAATTCTAGATTCCAAAACGAGAAAAAATCTCAATAAACATTGGAGACATAACGCTTTCTAACAGAGAAACCGAGGATTTCATAAAAGTAGGAAATAGTTGGTTAATCATATTTATTTTTTTATTGGGACATAAATATTCAATATGAAAGTCATTGCATCCAATACATAACTTTATATAGTTTAAAAATACAATGGCGAATGATTAAAATATTACATTTTTATTAAATATAAAAGGCTTTGCAATTTTTTTGAATTAGAGATATTCTGACAATATTAAATAAAGGGTGTAATAATTAAATATCAGAATAAAATGAATGGAAGTCGCATTTCTGCTAACTGAGGACACAAGGGTTTAATAAACCAACTAGTTTCTGCTACGCTTCATTTAAATCCTCCTTATCTCAGTCACAGCCCGAAGCCTTGTATTATGTATTTGGTGTCATTTGATGTAGAATATTTTTTATCTCTCTATTGATAGCACAACCATCGTTCTAAGTTAAAACGTATGGCAACAGTCTGCAAAAAATTTATTTCCCATGTTAATTTCTATGTGCGCCTAGAAAAAAACACTCGGCATATATTACTGAATATAATGGTAAAATTAAACATTGAAATTTCTTTCAGGAAAAGAAATTTCTTGAAAATATCAGCGACTGGTACTTTTGTCATTTTGATAATAACTTGATCGAACTTGTAAGTATTTGTAGGTATATTTGCAGGGCTCGAAGGATTTCGAAAACTTCCTTTCGGATCTCGTAAAATATACCTAAGAGATAAGATTTGGAAGTAATCTTTAAAAAAATACATATTTTTCCTCCGCTTTAAATTTAATTTACCCTTGAAATCTTAGATTTTACAGTATACGTCTATTTTATGATTTTTTTTTACATCTATGACTGCCTTTCAAAGATGCAGATTGTAAATAATAGATTAAATTTTCTTTTTAACCTAAATATCCTACACCATTTGTAACTCTAACATCCAATTAATATAAATTCAATATCAATCGCATGTCTAGTTTATTTTACGAGATTCCAATGGTGACCTTCGAAATTCGGACAGCCTATACCTATATATCTTTAATTTTTAGAGAAACGCCATATTACTTCAATCTTTGCATAACAACTGTGAAATTAGTATTTTTGGCATTGCATCACTTAACTGTAAATTGGTGTTAATGGTAATATTATAGTATTTTTCCTAAAGTATTTTTTATAATAATCATTGATTTCAGATTTTACAAATGTATATTTCCTTTATTTTGTACTTGGGACAGTTCTTTTAATTTGAGAAGAAGAAAATCTATACTAAAAAATATGTGCTTGATTAAAAAATGTAATTAAACAATTTAAATAAATACATTATGTATTTGTGTTTGAATGTGAATAGTAGAATAACAAGAAAAAATAATTTTAAATTAGAAGATGCAATCACTGTTTTCTTAGCTCTAGATAATTTAAAAATATACGTAAGTATAGACGGGTTAGGGATATACTGCATTGACTTTCAGATACACTTCATAGCAGGTCATTACTACATGATAATTCCAATTTAACCAGATAGAAACAACGAGACGTATTATAATATTTTTAAAATTCAAAATATACATGGTGTCAAAAAATAACAAACGTAAAATAAACATAAAAATAGTAGAAATACATGCAAACAACAGCTGCATAAAATACAGCATACCAGACTCAGTAGAGAATGAGTTTTTAATTATATGTAAATTTTAATTCGGAGATAAATAATATTCTTACACACGTTCGTTCTCTCTGTAGTACTTATCCTTACAGCTCACGGATCGATGACCAAGCTGTAGTATCAATATCCATTGCATTGATTTTTTTTTCTGGTTTTCATGTATTATCCATAAAAGTTAATCTAACTTTTAATAAAAATAAGCAACACATTCTATTAAAAATTTTGTTAGCTTAATAATTCATTATAATAAATTCTCGTACCTCATATAAATAAACAATTATTATTTAATTTACTATTTACAAAAAGATATGGTATAAAATGAATAAAATAACATTCTGTAAATATTTATGATAAGTGGCATCAACGAGGCTTACAATTGAGGAGTGTTCATTCAAAATGAGACATGTCTACAAAAGTAAATTTTTCGGAAATCGTAAAAAACTGATAGCACATACGCCCAACAAGTTAAAATTATAAATAAAATAAGCAACGTACAGCTCAATGAGGTGATAATAATAGGCAGACTAGTTTTGTAATTAAACTGTTGGGTTCAATACAATCACTAAAAAACTTTTAGATATGTCTGATTTTGCATGAACAATTCAAAAATGTTTGGTTTTGTATGAACATGTGCTGGACATGTCTGGTTTTGTTTGAACATGTGCTGGATATATCTGCATTTGTTTGGATATTCATAAGTTCAGAAGAGTACATAATTAAAATAACTTTATTTCAACAAAATTACATTATTACAATGAAAGAAATAAATTAAAAACAAGCTTAGATATGTAAAGCATGATCAGTTTCTAAGCAGTAACAAGTCTCTTCATCTGCTTCATTTTCATTTGCTTCGTCTACTTCTTCTTCAGAATTTTTATTTCTTTCTTATCTAAATCCGTTGGAAATGGCTTTGTAAAACGCTAATCTAGGCAAGTCTTCCCAACTAGCATCTTCACTATTAAATTGCTATTCCAATGGGTTTCTTACATCAGTTTTCTTTGCAGTTGATATAGAATTTTCAAGAGGCACAGTGGTAAGTTCAAAGTTTTCATCGATGCTTTTTTTTAAGCAAATAAATAAAACTATTACCTGCATCAAACCGGAAAAATGGATTTCTTTTATATAGTATTCTACTTTTGCGGTTCTTCTTTAAATGAATTTTCTTAAATTCCTGTATTCCATGTATTTTTTTATAATTTTCTAATTGTCGTTTTACGCCATATTGCTCCCAGTCCTGGCCTAACTTTTTAACTATTCCTATTTCTGCATAAAATTGATTGTATTACCGAGCAAGATTTTCTTTGCAACTTTTTGTTAATCCAGTTGTCTTCTTCCTCGAGCCACTGTCAAGAGTCCCTACAGACTTCTCCATTATTATTAATAACAAAACAACAATAGCATACAAATTATACGAACGCTGTCTTATAACCACAAACATTTACTGGTATTATGATGGTGAAGTAGAAACCTGTAATACCACTAAAATAGAATATACCGTATAGAGGATATGTCTTATTTTGTTTTGGAAAGTATATGCTATGCTGGTAAAGTTATTGGATATGTCTGGTTTTGTAAAATTAAAAATTATTCTTGGATATGTCTGGTTTTGTGCGGACACCTCACTTTACCTATTACATTAGTATCGGATGTGTTTGGTTTTGACATATTATGAGTTCATGAAACGATGTGAACCAACAAAAAGATGCTGAAACCATGAAAAAATCATATTGCATGAAAAATGGACATGTCCCTTTTTGAATGAACACTCCTCAATTATAACAAGACGAAATTCAGCGACATTATTTTTATTGAGTTTATGGAATCTTTGGAAATGTAGTTTGAAGTACTTCCAAAAATTCCTAAATTCATTACGTCAGAATAGAAAACGTTCGTAATTAGTTTGTTTTTCAAATATGAGTAAGTCGTCAAAATTCTAATTCTATTCAAGTTGTATTTATATTTCGTAATTGTTTTAATGTAATTAGTAAAAATTCCCTTTTGGCTACATGCGTCATAGTATTGAAAAAACAAATTAATTACCGAATCAGTATATAAACCACGGCTGAAACGAAGACACGGAGAGAGAAGTTGGAGTGGTTGTAGCGGTTACAATGTAGTAAGAAGTTGTTAGACAGCGAAGTTGTAAGATGGGTAAATAGTATAACATGTAAGTAGTAAGTTAATAATAATTTGGTACGTAACGTTCGCTCTGCTGTCTCTTTGTTTTGCTGAAGCTATTAATTGTAAAGTACGTATCATATTTGTTTGTTGTAATTTAAATATTTGTGTAAATGTATTACTTTTGTTCTTGTGTATAATATATTTAATGTTTACAAATAAGTTTGTTTATTTCCCTTTGAAAATAAACTGGTGGCAGCGTTACCTTTTCCGCATATTAATTCCAAATTTTATATTAGTGACAGACCCGTGTTGACGCGTATTTTGGTGACAGCGCGTAGGATTAGAATTTGTTCCCGTGCTGTTACACATATTTTGGTGGCAGCGGTGGAATATTATAATTTGATCCTATCCTATTACATATTTTTGGTGGCAACGGTGGGATATTAGTTTGATTCCACCCTGTTACATATATTAGTAACATCGTAGAAATGGGCTTTAGGATCCAGGACAAATTTATTTGAACGAAGAAAGCATTGTGAAAAATTCATGGACCTCGCTGGGATCCTCCCAATCTCTAGCCGGGCGCTCTACCAATTGAGCCACGAGTTCCCGTCAGAGGCTCTGGGTTCGAATCCCAGCAAGGTCCATGAATTTTGCACAATTCTTTCTTCGTTCAAATAAATTTGTCCTGGATCCTAAACTCCCATTTCTACGATGTAAACATTTAGGTTGGATCTCAAATAATTATTCTACGTGTGTGTGACGGCTTAAAGTTCACAATAATATTTACTGCGCAATGTTAGTGTTGAGTATTTATCTCTCAAATTGTGAGAGTGTACTCGTTACCATTTGTAAAAATGCTTGTGAAAGATTCATGGATTTCGACGGGAACTCGTGGATCAATTGGTAGAGCGGCCGGCTAGAGATTGGGAGGCTCTGGGTTCAAATCCCAGCGAGGTCCATGAATTTTTCACGAATTTTTCTTCGTTCAAATAAATTTGTCCTGGATCCTAAAGCCCATTTCTACGATGTAAACATTTAGGTTGGATCTCAAATAATTATTCTATATATTAGTAACAGCACGTGGGATTAGAATTTGATCCCGTGCTGTTACACAATTTACTTGCCCTTCTGACTCTGTCAAGAGATGACTATGACGAGGATTGTATGACATACTTACACATAGAAGCAGATATCAGTTAAATTAAACTTATTTACATATTAACAAATAAAATATACATTAACAATAAACTGTGGTATCCCGCGTGCTCCTCCTGAACTATATTTCAAAGTTAGCTGAAGATTTCATTCACCATATTGAACCCACTTGTCCCTGCACTTTAATTTGGCATTTTTATGACCACCATTTCAACTTGGCAAGCCAGGGTAAAAAATACGCTACCTGTAACAAGAGTAAGTTACCAACATGTGGGAAACATATGGCAAGATTGGACTTGGTGACTTTTCTTACGGCCAGTATGAAGTGTAGGAAAAAGTTCTTAGGGTCACTTACAAATTCCAAGTAGATGAAAGGCCGTGTGTGTTACCATAATGTCAGATTTCTACCGAAAATTAATAGTGTTTTTGTCCACCTTAGCATGCAAAATTAAGATGGTTGAACCATAAAGCCGCTCGAGGAAGAGCGAGGCAAAGGAGGTGTACATATATGTTTCAGAAATTCTCGGTCGAAAGAAAAGTTAGTTGAATGAAAGCTGACTCTATGGAAGACACTCATTATACATTACAAGACCTATTAAGCCTGTTTTTTTTGATTTTATAAATTTATTTTGCAATTAAAAATATTTCTGAAATATCAAGATATAATTTTTTTTAAATAATTTGAAAAATAAATAATTGACCTTCAACATAATTTACAAATAATAAAAACAAACTAACATAACTTGTGTGCCGGTCAAGGCTGTTACCATCCTGTATGTACAGATTTATTTTTGATATCTTTCGCACAGTAATTTTTTTTAAAGATGTTCAATCAAGGTCATCTTTGAATTGTATGAATTAAGATTTTAAATCTGGCAACTTTTTGAAATTTATTAGTGTTGTTGACTTAGTTTTTATGAGGGTATAGAAAATACTATTGTTATTTTATTATTATAAATGTATGTGTTACACTGAAAGCATTAAAAATTCGAAACTAAGCCAACTGGTAAGTATATTGTAGTTCATTAATTTGTATGGGATATATTTAATACACTATTGTTGTATTTGGTATGTGACTAGAGGAAGAGTGTTCGTAATAAAAGAGTGTTTGTTTCATATTTGACTTCTTTATATCATATCATCGTAATAATAGTAGCATAATGTAAAACCAAATATGTGAAAAATAAGATACTGACAGTCAGTGACACTGATAGAAAATGACGTTATTCTTACGGGTATAGCTCTATGAATCAATGTGATATATGTATATAACGTATTAAGACGTTATATTTAATATTGGAAGTTAGTTCAAAATAGAAAGCTAAAATCTTCTTGTTTAAAAGCGATTAAACTGTATATCAAAAAATTATTTTGAAAAGTCTTGTCTATATTTTATTATGAAAATTGAAAAACTGTTTACATCGAGAATCACCTATGTTGCAAGACTACTCGAGTCCCTCCAATTTTTACCGTAATCGGATAGGCTTGCTACATTTCTCCCATCCCCATAAAAACCATATAATATAACATAATAATATCAATCACAATAACAATTAATGTATAATAACAATAAAACAAAAGTAAATATTCAATTGTTGATTTATTCTACGTCCTAAGTCCTGGTGCAGGAGGTAATTGTTTTTTTTTTGTTAATTTTGAAAATTAAGAAGTAGGTTGGTTTCAACCTGTCAATTGATACATTGTCAATTGTTCCTTGAGTGTCTAATGTGTAGTATTTAGGAAATCTAGAAATAATTTTGAATGGGCCATCATAATGTTAGGTTTTTTTTATTGCATCATGTCTAATAAAGACATGTGTTGATTTAAATAAATCAGGGTGTACGAAAGATCTAACATTTTGTTGCTTTGGAGGACAAGCAGTGAATGATTTTAAATGTCTTTTTCATTTACTGAGGAATATCGGAAGATTAAAGTTCGTATTTGAATTTGGGTAAGGTTTAATTGTAATTTCTCCCGGTAAACATAAGTTCTTTGAAAGATATTCTAATTCCTAAAAGTACTAGAGGAAAATTTTCAATCCAATCATTTGGATAGTTGCATGATTTCAAAGATGATGTTAAATGTCTACGGAAACGTTCAATTATTCCATTAGCTTCTGGATGATAAGCTGTTGTACTAATGTTTTGAGTCTAGTAGTGAAGTTAAGTGTTTGAAAAATGTCGATTGGAATTGTGGCCCTCGATCTGTTGTAATAGTGGACGGAACACCAAATTTTGATACCCAGCCGGTTATAAATGCGTGAGCTATTGTTTAAATTTTTGTGGTCATCCACTGAATCGGTCGATGCACGTTAGCATATAGGTGTAAGCCGAAGAGGCTACGTATAGATAGTAGTCCCCTATTAGCAGACCCTAACGAAAACTATTGCATATTTTTTTGCTATTTATTTGCCAATTAATTACCACAAAGCGAAATTAATTGCCACTTATTTTTTAAAAAAATACAGGGGGACTGCTAGCCTGGCAGTAAACTTAGCAGTCCCCCGGGGTGTAATGCTATACATTCAAAAATTAGTATGTAGAAATTAATTGCCATTTAATTGCCAATTACTTACTAAAGATTTAAATAAGACCAGGCAAAAAAATTCAAATATATGAATTACCATTAACATAAGAATTATATTTTCTGTATTCATCTGAATTTTAAATGCTGCGTAACCAAACAAATTGTATTTTGCCATAATATTCAGATAATAATCAACCGGTGTAAACAATATTTGTTTTAATTACCACTTAATAACCGATTAATACAATATTATTTGAGAATTAATCAATATACCTTACTTTTCATCAAAAATTGAGCTTTGTAAATTAATTGCTTTAGCAGAACTCTGAAAACTGCATTCTACCATTATGTTTAGACGGTAATAAACCAGTATAAACAATATTAGTTTTAATTACCACTTACTAACCAATTAAAACAATATTATTTGAGAATGAATCAATATACCTCAAAAATTTATGTAAATTAATTTCTTTAGCATAACCCTACAAACTACATTCCACTATAATGTTTAGACAATCAACTAGTATAAACCATATTTGTTTTAAATACCACTTAGTAACCGATTAAAACAATATTATTTGAGAATGAAACAATATACCTTACTTTTCATCAAAAATTGAGCTATGTAAATCAATTGCTTTAGCAGATCCCTACAAACTACATTCCACTATAAAGTTTAGACAATAATCAACCAGTATAAACCATATTTGTTTTAATTACCCCTTAGTAACCGATTATAACAATGTTATTTGAGAATAAATCAATATCCATTATTTTTCAACTAATATAGACCTTTGTAAATTAAGTACCCCAGAAAAACCAAACTGTAGTCTGCTATAATGTTTAGACAATAATCAGCAAGTATAAACAATATTTGTTTTAATTATCACTTACTAACTAATTAAAACCTTTAAGGCCTATTTATTCATTCAAAAATAATATTGTTTTAATCGGTTACTAAGTGGTGATTAAAACAAATATTATCTATACTGGTTGATTATTTTCTAAAAATTGTAGCAGAATGTAGTTTGTAGTGTTCTGCTAAAGCAATTAATTTACAAAGCTCAATTTTTGATGAAAAATAAGGTATATTGATTCAATCTTAAATAATATTGTTTTAATCGGTTACTAAGTGGTAATTAAAACAAATATTGTTTATACTGATTTATTATTGTCTAAACATTATAGTAGAATGTAGTTTGTAGTGTTCTGCTAAAGAAATTAATTTACTTACATTTTTGAGGTATATTGATTCATTCTCAAATAATATTGTTTTAATCGGTTATTAAGTGGTAATTAAAACAAATATTGTTTACACCGGTTGATTATTGTCTAAATATTATGGCAGAATACAGTTTGTTTGGTTACGCAGCATTTAAAATTCAGATGAGTGTCAAGTCGCGAATCTGGGGAACCGGGTTCGATCCCGACCGACGCCAAATATTTCCAATTTTAAATGGCACAAAATTGACCCCTGTGGTGGACTCTCCACGTCAGCAGTGAGTGCCCGTGAGGTGACGCCTGGTAAGCGCCCGCACGGTGCAAATATTTCATCATTACCGCATCTGTGTACAAAGCAGATTGGCACACCCAGCAATGGGTAATAAGCCGTGATGATATATTTATTTATTTATATGAATACAGAAAATATAATTCTTATGTTAATGGTAATTCATATATTTTAACTTTTTTTGCTAGTATTATTTAAATCTTCAGTAATTAATTGGCAATTAAATGGCAATTAATTCGTACACAATAACATTTTTGAATGTATAGCATTAAAGCCCAGGGAACTGCTAACTTTACTGTCAAGCAAGCAGTCCCCCCGTATTTTTTTAAAAAATAAATGGCAATTAATTTGGCATTGCGGTAATTAAGAATATGCAATAGTTTTCGTTAGGGCCTGTTAATAGAGGACTGCTAGCTATACGCAGCCTCCAGAAGACCATGGTAAATGACCAACCAAATCAATATGACTCATATCGAAGCATTTTACAGGTGTTAAAATATCCGCGAGGGGCATTGAAATAACTTCTAACTTTACAACATTGACAATTTCATACAAGATTTGGCCCAGTCACGAATATCTGTATTTTTTTTCCCAAATAAATCGAGAACAAGTTAGTGTTTTTGTTGCATTAATACCAGGATGTGAAAGTGAATCTAGTTTATTGAAAATTAATATCCTATAATTAAAAGGAATATAAGTTGTATGTGTACCTGCAGATATGTAGCAGGTAATGGTTAAATTTGAATTAGGTAAAAGGAAATCTTGAAACGAAAGTGAATTATGTTTTTTTTCTTTTAAATATTTTAGATTTTTAACTAATTTTTGACTGTTTGCAATTTTTCGTGATCAATAATGTCAAAGAGTTAACAGACAGTCTAGACAAAGCAATGTAGCAAGCCTATCTAATTACGGTAAAAAATGGAGGGAATCGAGTAGATTTGCAATATATATATGCTCCACCCGGTATTATAACAGAAAAAGGAAAAAAAATTCAATTATCTAAACTAAAATGCGTTAGCAAATCAATGAAAACATCTGTTGTCATTTATATCTCTTATGATCATTTATATAAAAGTAGGATTATCTGTTATGTATTTATATGAAATTTTTAATATTATTGAATCTCTGTCATTTGCTTCATTGCAACAGACATATAAACATGTTTGGTATGTTAGAAATAATAAACGGTAAAGTAGCAATTATATTAATTATTACACCAAATAAATTGAAATTTAAAATAAGACATGATTCAATCCTTGACTCATTGTACTGGGTTAATCAGTTTAATTATGCATATGGATTATTCTTATATTCATTTCCACTTATTGATGACAAGATTCAACTTCGAAAGAGAAAACTACGAATTTTCGACTATATAATACTTACTGGTAATATTTTAATATTAATGACTGCACGTAAGACAATATAACTGTGGTAGCGCTACTAATAAAATGTACTGCCTTGAGTAATACGTACTTCACTCGTACTTGAGTATTATTAATTATTGTAGAATAGTTTTAGATTTGTAGTCTTTTTAAATTTGATATTTGATTTAAATAAAGGTATGAATAAGTTTTTAAATAACTTGAAAATTACTTTTATAATTTTCATGCAGTATAGCACAATTTTTACATCTCTTGATTGTCTTTAATAAAAAAATGATCTATTTTCGGTAGGTTTTTTTTTGTTTTGGGCGAAATTATCAGTAATGGTATTCGAATGACTATTTCCAAAATAAAAATCAGGTAATCATTTATATATATTTTTTTCTTGACAAAAATCTTCTATTTGTTATTGTGTTTAGAGGTGTTATATTTAAGTTTACTTTTTCAACTTTTTAAATAGATTTCTGTCCGAATCAACTCGTTTTTAATAAAAACTGATAACACTGAAAATATACACACTTAGCCAGGTATGTAAACAAAATGTTTCTAAAACGTCAAAAAATTTTCGCTTATTAAAACTCACTTGTAAAAATACAACGTATTATTGGCTTAAAGGGTGCGAATTTTTTTTGTGACGTTGTTTTGTCGAAATGAAACTTGGTAACTAGGTAGAATTCTGAATTTGGATTGGCTTATAAATTTATGAGTGAAATAGTCAATAAAATATATTTATTTACACAATCGGTTACTAATATGAGCGTTCCTAATCTACCAAAGAGTTGGGAAGGTGGGAGGTAACTTAGGGCTTACTTCACTTCCCAGGCAGTTAGCTGGAAAAATAGTTATTTAAGAATTAAGGTCAGTAAGTGCTTCCTACCGGTTGAGGATGATTTTCGAGTTCGAGACGAAGCCGAGATCTCCGATACCGGTAGAACTGCACTTATTAGATTGAATTTTAAGGTTAAGGGGTAATTATATTAGTTTTAGTTTTATTTAACCTTAAACTCCATCTATTATTAATTTTTAATATGACTTCCCGGTCAACGGAGTTAAATAACTACTTTAAACTTAAAACTAAGATTAAATTAATTAGTGCTGACAAGTAAATTCCAAAATTTATGAAAATTACAAGTTCCAAAAATTGTAAAAATTCTGAAAATATAATAAAATTTGCTAAAAATAAATGGTTAGATTCGGATATTAAAAATCATTACGCTAAAAGAAATAAACTCGAAATTGAAGCATATAACTTACACCTTAAATTAATTAAAAATTTAACTAATTTAGAATATCACGAGCGGTCGGTCTTCGAGAATAAAATATATGAAGTAATTATTCATAAATTAGCTAATAAAATTAAAAATCAGAATAATAAATTAAAACGGTTAATACCTAATAATACAAAAAAACAAAGTTCTATTAAAGAAAACATCGTTGTAAATTAATCGTCGGAAATTTTATCAAAATGAAGGCACAGTTATGGCAAATAGTTTATCACCATTTTTAGCTAATTTATTTGAGTAATTTCGAAATTGAATTTAAAAAAAATCAAATATTTTCCTAGAGTTTGAATTAGATATGTTGATGATATTTTTGCAATAGTTAATACCAATAACTGTGATTTGAAAATGTTTCTAGACAGTTTAAATTCAGTTTTCCCATCAATTAAATTTACGATCGAAAAAGAAACCAATGAACAGTTACCATTTTTGGACGTACTGGTTATCAGAAACAAGAACAAACTAGAGTTTGATATCTGCTGAAAATCTACAAACACTAATAGATTTATAACAGTTGACCCAAATAATTTTTGGCAGCATAAATTAGCTTCGTTTAATTTTTTAATAAACAGATTAACTAAATTTCCTTTAAACAAAAAACGATTTAAAACTGAACTAAACTATATTAAAGAAATAACTAAGTATAACGGCTTCCCGGTTAAAACTATCGATAAATTAGTTCATAAAATCGCCAATCCACATCTAATCTTACAACATTAACACCATCTAATAATAAAAATAATAATAAATACATAACACTACCGTACGATAAAGCTTCTAAAAGTTAAAACAAAATTTTAAAAATCAATATTTAACCGTAACTTACAAATTAAATAATACCATTAAATCGTTATTAGGTAACCCTAAAGATAAAATAGATACTAACAAAAAATCCGATATTTATAAAATTAGTTGTAATGATTGTAATAAAGTTTACATCGGTCAAACTAAAAGACAAATTGATACTCGGTTTAAAGAACATTTTTATCATCTAAAAAGCGGTAATCCAGAAAAATCTAGTGTAGCTCAACACATGTTCATTAATAATCACAAAATTTACAATTCTAATATTAAACTTTTAAAACATTAATAATGATAGGTATTTAGATGCATACGAGAGTTTAATTATAAATAAATATAAAAATAATTTGATGAACGCAGATCTCGGTCCCATACCAAATTCAAAACTTTTCTATTTATTACAAAGTTAAATTTAATTGGACGATTTAAAATTTAATGACTAATTATTATTGGACGAAATTTATCTTAGTTATAGGTAATCATTCACCTGTGACTTCCGTCCCTATATAATCCCAGTTCTCTCCCTTGTTTATCGGAGTTGTTAGGACCTCTGGCATGGTTGACATGTTGAGTAATCTTGACTACTATGTTTAACTTTTCCTTGTTGTACTACTGATGATGAGAACTACGTATTTAGTTTTTATTAAATTTAATTTTAAGGTTAAGGGGTAATTATATTAGTTTTAGTGCAAAATTTACATTTTGCAATTTTCTTAAATAACAATGTACCAATAAAATTGGTCTCCTAATCAGGCAACTTTTGTCTAATTTCCGTATCTAAGGCAATGTGAATTAAGTAAAATAGCATCACAGTAAGCACCTGTTGCTGGTAGTTTTTTTTACCTTCCGTCACCTTTAGGTAAGGAAGGTATTGTCTTTGGTCAAAAAATTCGATAATGAATCAATAAGCACGTTTTAGGGTCCCTAGAATACGAATTTACTATTTTTACGATGATGTCTGTATGTGTGTGTGTGTGGATGTGTGTGTGTGTGTGTAACAAAATTTTCGTCTGCGATAACTCTAATACTACAGTTACAAAAATTATAATTTTTTCGTATACTTCTTCGTTACATCCATATGAAGAGCTGATTAGATTTTGGTTACAATTGGTCAACCGGAAGTACCATCATTTGAAGATTTTAACAGTTTTTCTTGAAAAAACTATGTTAAATATATTTTTTTCACATTTGATGTTATTATAAATATTAAAGAATATTTTATTCTCTATACGATTTGACTGCATTTTATACTTAATATTAAATGGATATAGAGTTAAAAAATCTGATGTGGCCAGCACATTACCTTCCGTCAGTTCACGTCAGTTCTATGTACTTTGTACAAATTTCATACGGAAAGTTCCTTGCTAAATTAAATATTCTATTTCTTGTACATTATCTTCCGGCAGTTGCATGTATTTTATGCAAATTTCATACAGAAAATTATCATTTTGTGACGTTTTCTATATACAGTGTAATGTATCTGCAGAAATAAAAGATTTATTATTATTATTATTATTTCTTGTACATTACCTTAAAGCAGTTGTATGTATTTTATACAAATTCCATACAGAAAGCAAAAGATCCTATACCTATTTCCAGGAAAATTATAAGACAAACACACTATGTCAATTTCACTTGACACTGACATCTTTCAATCAAAATTTTCTTAATATAGTAGCTGTTTCCATAGCTATGGCTACTTTATGAAATTTAATTTCTTTATAATTTTTTAATTCTATATCCATTTAATATTAAGTATAAAATGTAGTCAAATCGTATAGAGAATAAAATATTCTTTAATATTTATAATAACATTAAACGTGAAAAAATGATATTTAACATAGTTTTTTCAAGAAAAACTGTTAAAATCTTCAAATGAAGGTACTTGCGGTTGTCCAATTCTAACCAAAATCTAATCAGCTCTTCACATGGATGTAACGAAGAGAAATACGAAACAATTATAATTTTTAGAATTGTAGTATGGAAGTTATCGTAGACGAAAATTTTGTTACATACACACACACACACACACACACACACACACACATACATACATACACACACACGCACACACACACATACAGACATCATCGTAAAAATAGTAAAATCGTATTGTAGGGACCCTAAAACGTGCTTATTCATCAAAAACTCACCTTTACCTTACTTACCTAAAGGTGACGGAAGGTAAAAATTATAAAGAAATTAAATTTCATAAAGTAGCCATAGCTATGGAAACAGCTACTATATTAAGAAAATTCTGATTGAAAGATGTCAGTGTCAAGACCGGTGTGAAGTTAGCAACGTTTCTGTAGCAACGGAAACGGTTCGATCCATCATTTAAAGGAGGCGGCATATTGCCCGTATACATGCAACCTGTACACCTTCTAGCAAGTTCGATGGCCTAGTATACACAACATACTTAGATGAATTTACCGGTGAGGCAAGGATTCAATGAAGTAGTAGGTAAATACAAGAAAGTCAAGCCTACAAATCCACTAATTGAGAAAATTCAACCCCTCTCCCCTCTATTCACGATTGCACAAATGATAAACTTTCGTTAACACAAAATTTATATAAATTATTTAAAAAAAATAAGGGGATGCCATACCAGAATAGGAACTTATGTTGGTCAAGTATAGCTACAACACATACTCCTGTTGTATGTGCTCTGTCCCCCTTATTTGTAATTGGGCCACTTTTACATTTACACGGTATAAACCTAGCAAATTAATCATAACAAAACTAGTATAAATTATAAACAAATCAGGGGATGACATATCAGAAACGTAACTTATGTTGGTCAAGTGTAGCTGCAT
Organism: Harpalus rubripes; assembly: GCA_963082715.1. Classification (NCBI taxonomy): domain Eukaryota; kingdom Metazoa; phylum Arthropoda; class Insecta; order Coleoptera; family Carabidae; genus Harpalus; species Harpalus rubripes. The sequence goes on along the minus strand of OY720459.1, from coordinate 13,530,234 downwards.
CACATATTTCTACTAAATGTGCTCTGTCCCCCTTATTTGTATTTCAGCCACTTTGACATTTACACGGTATATACCTAGCACCTTAATAATAATAAAAATAAAATAAATTATAAACAAATCTGGGGATGACATACCAGCAACGAAACTTATGTGTAGCTGCAACACATATTCCTTCTAAATGTGCTCTGTCCCCCTTATTTGTATTTGAGCTATTTTGACATTTACACGGTAAATACCTAGCACCTTAGTAATTATAAAAATTATATAAATTATAAACAAATCAGGGGATGACATACCAGCAACGGAACTTATGTGTAGCTGCAACACATATTCCTACTAAATGTGCTCTGTCCCCCTTATTTGTATTTGAGCCACTTTGACATTTACACGGTATATACCTAGCACCTTAATAATAATAAAAATAAAATAAATTATAAACAAATCTGGGGATGACATACCAGCAACGGAACTTATGTGTAGCTGCAACACATATTCCTACTAAATGTGCTCTGTCCCCCTTATTTGTATTTGAGCCACTTTGACATTTACACGGTATATACCTAGCACCTTAATAATAATAAAAATAAAATAAATTATAAACAAATCAGGGGATGACATACCAGCAACGGAACTTATGTGTAGCTGCAACACATATTCCTACTAAATGTGCTCTGTCCCCCTTATTTGTATTTGAGCCACTTTGACATTTACACGGTATATATACCTAGCACCTTAATAATAATAAAAATAATATAAATTATAAACAAATCAGGGGATGACATACCAGCAACGGAACTTATGTGTAGCTGCAACACATATTTCTACTAAATGTGCTCTGTCCCCCTTATTTGTATTTGAGCCACTTTGACATTGACACGGTATATACCTAGCACCTTAATAATAATAAAAATAATATAAATTATAAACAAATCAGGGGATGACATACCAGCAACGGAACTTATGTGTAGCTGCAACACCTATTCCTACTAAATGTGCTCTGTCCCCCTTATTTGTATTTGAGCCACTTTGACATTTACACGGTATATACCTAGAACCTTAATAATAATAAAAATAAAATAAATTATAAACAAATCTGGGGATGACATACCAGCAACGGAACTTATGTGTGGCTGCAACACATTTCTACTAAATGTGCTCTGTCCCCCTTATTTGTATTTGAGCCACTTTGACATTTACACGGTATATATCTAGCACCTTAATAATAATAAAAATAAAATAAATTATAAACAAATCAGGGGATGACATACCAGCAACGGAACTTATGTGTAGCTGCAACACATTTCTACTAAATGTGCTCTGTCCCCCTTATTTGTATTTGAGCCACTTTGACATTTACACGGTATATACCTAGCACCTTAATAATAATAAAAATAAAATAAATTATAAACAAATCTGGGGATGACATACCAGCAACGGAACTTATGTGTAGCTGCAACACATATTTCTACTAAATGTGCTCTGTCCCCCTTATTTGTATTTGAGCCACTTTGACATTTACACGGTATATACCTAGCACCTTAATAATAATAAAAATAAAATAAATTATAAACAAATCAGGGGATGACATACCAGCAACGGAACTTATGTGTAGCTGCAACACATATTTCTACTAAATGTGCTCTGTCCCCCTTATTTGTATTTGAGCCACTTTGACATTTACACGGTATATACCTAGCACCTTAATAATAATAAAAATAAAATAAATTATAAACAAATCTGGGGATGACATACCAGCAACGGAACTTATGTGTAGCTGCAACACATATTTCTACTAAATGTGCTCTGTCCCCCTTATTTGTATTTGAGCCACTTTGACATTTACACGGTATATACCTAGCACCTTAATAATAATAAAAATAAAATAAATTATAAACAAATCTGGGGATGACATACCAGCAACGGAACTTATGTGTAGCTGCAACACATATTTCTACTAAATGTGCTCTGTCCCCCTTATTTGTATTTGAGCCACTTTGACATTTACACGGTATATACCTAGCACCTTAATAATAATAAAAATAATATAAATTATAAACAAATCAGGGGATGACATACCAGCAACGGAACTTATGTGTAGCTGCAACACCTATTCCTACTAAATGTGCTCTGTCCCCCTTATTTGTATTTGAGCCACTTTGACATTTACACGGTATATACCTAGCACCTTAATAATAATAAAAATAATATAAATTATAAACAAATCTGGGGATGACATACCAGCAACGGAACTTATGTGTAGCTGCAACACATATTTCTACTAAATGTGCTCTGTCCCCCTTATTTGTATTTGAGCCACTTTGACATTTACACGGTATGTACCTAGCACTTTAGTAATTATAAAAATAATATAAATTATAAACAAATCAGGGGATGACATACCAGCAACGGAACTTATGTGTAGCTGCAACACATATTTCTACTAAATGTGCTCTGTCCCCCTTATTTGTATTTGAGCCACTTTGACATTTACACGGTATATACCTAGCACCTTAATAATAATAAAAATAATATAAATTATAAACAAATCAGGGGATGACATACCAGCAACGGAACTTATGTGTAGCTGCAACACCTATTCCTACTAAATGTGCTCTGTCCCCCTTATTTGTATTTGAGCCACTTTGACATTTACACGGTATATACCTAGCACCTTAATAATAATAAAAATAATATAAATTATAAACAAATCTGGGGATGACATACCAGCAACGGAACTTATGTGTAGCTGCAACACATATTTCTACTAAATGTGCTCTGTCCCCCTTATTTGTATTTGAGCCACTTTGACATTTAGACGGTATATACCTAGCACCTTAATAATAATAAAAATAAAATAAATTATAAACAAATCTGGGGATGACATACCAGCAACGGAACTTATGTGTAGCTGCAACACATTTCTACTAAATGTGCTCTGTCCCCCTTATTTGTATTTGAGCCACTTTGACATTTACACGGTATATATCTAGCACCTTAATAATAATAAAAATAAAATAAATTATAAACAAATCTGGGGATGACATACCAGCAACGGAACTTATGTGTAGCTGCAACACATATTTCTACTAAATGTGCTCTGTCCCCCTTATTTGTATTTGAGCCACTTTGACATTTACACGGTATATACCTAGCACCTTAATAATAATAAAAATAAAATAAATTATAAACAAATCTGGGGATGACATACCAGCAACGGAACTTATGTGTAGCTGCAACACATATTTCTACTAAATGTGCTCTGTCCCCCTTATTTGTATTTGAGCCACTTTGACATTTACACGGTATATACCTAGCACCTTAATAATAATAAAAATAAAATAAATTATAAACAAATCAGAGAATGACATACCAGCAACGGAACTTATGTGTAGCTGCAACACATATTTCTACTAAATGTGCTCTGTCCCCCTTATTTGTATTTGAGCCACTTTGACATTTACACGGTATATACCTAGCACCTTAATAATAATAAAAATAAAATAAATTATAAACAAATCTGGGGATGACATACCAGCAACGGAACTTATGTGTAGCTGCAACACATTTCTACTAAATGTGCTCTGTCCCCCTTATTTGTATTTGAGCCACTTTGACATTTACACGGTATATACCTAGCACCTTAATAATAATAAAAATAATATAAATTATAAACAAATCAGGGGATGACATACCAGCAACGGAACTTATGTGTAGCTGCAACACCTATTCCTACTAAATGTGCTCTGTCCCCCTTATTTGTATTTGAGCCACTTTGACATTTACACGGTATATACCTAGCACCTTAATAATAATAAAAATAATATAAATTATAAACAAATCTGGGGATGACATACCAGCAACGGAACTTATGTGTAGCTGCAACACATATTTCTACTAAATGTGCTCTGTCCCCCTTATTTGTATTTTAGCCACTTTGACATTTACACGGTATATACCTAGCACCTTAATAATAATAAAAATAAAATAAATTATAAACAAATCTGGGGATGACATACCAGCAACGGAACTTATGTGTAGCTGCAACACATATTTCTACTAAATGTGCTCTGTCCCCCTTATTTGTATTTGAGCCACTTTGACATTTACACGGTATATACCTAGCACCTTAATAATAATAAAAATAATATAAATTATAAACAAATCAGGGGATGACATACCAGCAACGGAACTTATGTGTAGCTGCAACACCTATTCCTACTAAATGTGCTCTGTCCCCCTTATTTGTATTTGAGCCACTTTGACATTTACACGGTATATACCTAGCACCTTAATAATAATAAAAATAATATAAATTATAAACAAATCTGGGGATGACATACCAGCAACGGAACTTATGTGTAGCTGCAACACATATTTCTACTAAATGTGCTCTGTCCCCCTTATTTGTATTTGAGCCACTTTGACATTTACACGGTATGTACCTAGCACTTTAGTAATTATAAAAATAATATAAATTATAAACAAATCAGGGGATGACATACCAGCAACGGAACTTATGTGTAGCTGCAACACATTTCTACTAAATGTGCTCTGTCCCCCTTATTTGTATTTGAGCCACTTTGACATTTACACGGTATATACCTAGCACCTTAATAATAATAAAAATAATATAAATTATAAACAAATCAGGGGATGACATACCAGCAACGGAACTTATGTGTAGCTGCAACACCTATTCCTACTAAATGTGCTCTGTCCCCCTTATTTGTATTTGAGCCACTTTGACATTTACACGGTATATACCTAGCACCTTAATAATAATAAAAATAAAATAAATTATAAACAAATCTGGGGATGACATACCAGCAACGGAACTTATGTGTAGCTGCAACACATATTTCTACTAAATGTGCTCTGTCCCCCTTATTTGTATTTGAGCCACTTTGACATTTACGCGGTATATACCTAGCACCTTAATAATAATAAAAATAATATAAATTATAAACAAATCAGGGGATGACATACCAGCAACGGAACTTATGTGTAGCTGCAACACCTATTCCTACTAAATGTGCTCTGTCCCCCTTATTTGTATTTGAGCCACTTTGACATTTACACGGTATATACCTAGCACCTTAATAATAATAAAAATAATATAAATTATAAACAAATCTGGGGATGACATACCAGCAACGGAACTTATGTGTAGCTGCAACACATATTTCTACTAAATGTGCTCTGTCCCCCTTATTTGTATTTGAGCCACTTTGACATTTACACGGTATGTACCTAGCACTTTAGTAATTATAAAAATAATATAAATTATAAACAAATCAGGGGATGACATACCAGCAACGGAACTTATGTGTAGCTGCAACACATTTCTACTAAATGTGCTCTGTCCCCCTTATTTGTATTTGAGCCACTTTGACATTTACACGGTATATACCTAGCACCTTAATAATAATAAAAATAATATAAATTATAAACAAATCAGGGGATGACATACCAGCAACGGAACTTATGTGTAGCTGCAACACCTATTCCTACTAAATGTGCTCTGTCCCCCTTATTTGTATTTGAGCCACTTTGACATTTACACGGTATATACCTAGCACCTTAATAATAATAAAAATAATATAAATTATAAACAAATCTGGGGATGACATACCAGCAACGGAACTTATGTGTAGCTGCAACACATATTTCTACTAAATGTGCTCTGTCCCCCTTATTTGTATTTGAGCCACTTTGACATTTACACGGTATATACCTAGCACCTTAATAATAATAAAAATAATATAAACTATAAACAAATCAGGGGATGACATACCAGCAACGGAACTTATGTGTAGCTGCAACACCTATTCCTACTAAATGTGCTCTGTCCCCCTTATTTGTATTTGAGCCACTTTGACATTTACACGGTATATACCTAGCACCTTAATAATAATAAAAATAATATAAATTATAAACAAATCTGGGGATGACATACCAGCAACGGAACTTATGTGTAGCTGCAACACATATTTCTACTAAATGTGCTCTGTCCCCCTTATTTGTATTTGAGCCACTTTGACATTTACACGGTATGTACCTAGCACTTTAGTAATTATAAAAATAATATAAATTATAAACAAATCAGGGGATGACATACCAGCAACGGAACTTATGTGTAGCTGCAACACATTTCTACTAAATGTGCTCTGTCCCCCTTATTTGTATTTGAGCCACTTTGACATTTACACGGTATATACCTAGCACCTTAATAATAATAAAAATAATATAAATTATAAACAAATCAGGGGATGACATACCAGCAACGGAACTTATGTGTAGCTGCAACACCTATTCCTACTAAATGTGCTCTGTCCCCCTTATTTGTATTTGAGCCACTTTGACATTTACACGGTATATACCTAGCACCTTAATAATAATAAAAATAATATAAATTATAAACAAATCTGGGGATGACATACCAGCAACGGAACTTATGTGTAGCTGCAACACATATTTCTACTAAATGTGCTCTGTCCCCCTTATTTGTATTTGAGCCACTTTGACATTTACACGGTATGTACCTAGCACTTTAGTAATTATAAAAATAATATAAATTATAAACAAATCAGGGGATGACATACCAGCAACGGAACTTATGTGTAGCTGCAACACATTTCTACTAAATGTGCTCTGTCCCCCTTATTTGTATTTGAGCCACTTTGACATTTACACGGTATATACCTAGCACCTTAATAATAATAAAAATAATATAAATTATAAACAAATCAGGGGATGACATACCAGCAACGGAACTTATGTGTAGCTGCAACACCTATTCCTACTAAATGTGCTCTGTCCCCCTTATTTGTATTTGAGCCACTTTGACATTTACACGGTATATACCTAGCACCTTAATAATAATAAAAATAATATAAATTATAAACAAATCTGGGGATGACATACCAGCAACGGAACTTATGTGTAGCTGCAACACATATTTCTACTAAATGTGCTCTGTCCCCCTTATTTGTATTTGAGCCACTTTGACATTTACACGGTATATACCTAGCACCTTAATAATAATAAAAATAAAATAAATTATAAACAAATCTGGGGATGACATACCAGCAACGGAACTTATGTGTAGCTGCAACACATATTTCTACTAAATGTGCTCTGTCCCCCTTATTTGTATTTGAGCCACTTTGACATTTACACGGTATATACCTAGCACCTTAATAATAATAAAAATAATATAAATTATAAACAAATCAGGGGATGACATACCAGCAACGGAACTTATGTGTAGCTGCAACACCTATTCCTACTAAATGTGCTCTGTCCCCCTTATTTGTATTTGAGCCACTTTGACATTTACACGGTATATACCTAGCACCTTAATAATAATAAAAATAATATAAATTATAAACAAATCTGGGGATGACATACCAGCAACGGAACTTATGTGTAGCTGCAACACATATTTCTACTAAATGTGCTCTGTCCCCCTTATTTGTATTTGAGCCACTTTGACATTTACACGGTATATACCTAGCACCTTAATAATAATAAAAATAATATAAATTATAAACAAATCAGGGGATGACATACCAGCAACGGAACTTATGTGTAGCTGCAACACCTATTCCTACTAAATGTGCTCTGTCCCACTTATTTGTATTTGAGCCACTTTGACATTTACACGGTATATACCTAGCACCTTAATAATAATAAAAATAATATAAATTATAAACAAATCTGGGGATGACATACCAGCAACGGAACTTATGTGTAGCTGCAACACATATTTCTACTAAATGTGCTCTGTCCCCCTTATTTGTATTTGAGCCACTTTGACATTTACACGGTATGTACCTAGCACTTCAGTAATTATAAAAATAATATAAATTATAAACAAATCAGGGGATGACATACCAGCAACGGAACTTATGTGTAGCTGCAACACATTTCTACTAAATGTGCTCTGTCCCCCTTATTTGTATTTGAGCCACTTTGACATTTACACGGTATATACCTAGCACCTTAATAATAATAAAAATAATATAAATTATACCAAATCAGGGGATGACATACCAGCAACGGAACTTATGTGTAGCTGCAACACCTATTCCTACTAAATGTGCTCTGTCCCCCTTATTTGTATTTGAGCCACTTTGACATTTACACGGTATATACCTAGCACCTTAATAATAATAAAAATAATATAAATTATAAACAAATCTGGGGATGACATACCAGCAACGGAACTTATGTGTAGCTGCAACACATATTTCTACTAAATGTGCTCTGTCCCCCTTATTTGTATTTGAGCCACTTTGACATTTACACGGTATATACCTAGCACCTTAATAATAATAAAAATAATATAAATTATAAACAAATCAGGGGATGACATACCAGCAACGGAACTTATGTGTAGCTGCAACACCTATTCCTACTAAATGTGCTCTGTCCCCCTTATTTGTATTTGAGCCACTTTGACATTTACACGGTATATACCTAGCACCTTAATAATAATAAAAATAATATAAATTATAAACAAATCTGGGGATGACATACCAGCAACGGAACTTATGTGTAGCTGCAACACATATTTCTACTAAATGTGCTCTGTCCCCCTTATTTGTATTTGAGCCACTTTGACATTTACACGGTATGTACCTAGCACTTTAGTAATTATAAAAATAATATAAATTATAAACAAATCAGGGGATGACATACCAGCAACGGAACTTATGTGTAGCTGCAACACATATTTCTACTAAATGTGCTCTGTCCCCCTTATTTGTATTTGAGCCACTTTGACATTTACACGGTATATACCTAGCACCTTAATAATAATAAAAATAATATAAATTATAAACAAATCAGGGGATGACATACCAGCAACGGAACTTATGTGTAGCTGCAACACCTATTCCTACTAAATGTGCTCTGTCCCCCTTATTTGTATTTGAGCCACTTTGACATTTACACGGTATATACCTAGCACCTTAATAATAATAAAAATAATATAAATTATAAACAAATCTGGGGATGACATACCAGCAACGGAACTTATGTGTAGCTGCAACACATATTTCTACTAAATGTGCTCTGTCCCCCTTATTTGTATTTGAGCCACTTTGACATTTAGACGGTATATACCTAGCACCTTAATAATAATAAAAATAAAATAAATTATAAACAAATCTGGGGATGACATACCAGCAACGGAACTTATGTGTAGCTGCAACACATTTCTACTAAATGTGCTCTGTCCCCCTTATTTGTATTTGAGCCACTTTGACATTTACACGGTATATATCTAGCACCTTAATAATAATAAAAATAAAATAAATTATAAACAAATCTGGGGATGACATACCAGCAACGGAACTTATGTGTAGCTGCAACACATATTTCTACTAAATGTGCTCTGTCCCCCTTATTTGTATTTGAGCCACTTTGACATTTACACGGTATATACCTAGCACCTTAATAATAATAAAAATAAAATAAATTATAAACAAATCTGGGGATGACATACCAGCAACGGAACTTATGTGTAGCTGCAACACATATTTCTACTAAATGTGCTCTGTCCCCCTTATTTGTATTTGAGCCACTTTGACATTTACACGGTATATACCTAGCACCTTAATAATAATAAAAATAAAATAAATTATAAACAAATCAGAGAATGACATACCAGCAACGGAACTTATGTGTAGCTGCAACACATATTTCTACTAAATGTGCTCTGTCCCCCTTATTTGTATTTGAGCCACTTTGACATTTACACGGTATATACCTAGCACCTTAATAATAATAAAAATAAAATAAATTATAAACAAATCTGGGGATGACATACCAGCAACGGAACTTATGTGTAGCTGCAACACATTTCTACTAAATGTGCTCTGTCCCCCTTATTTGTATTTGAGCCACTTTGACATTTACACGGTATATACCTAGCACCTTAATAATAATAAAAATAATATAAATTATAAACAAATCAGGGGATGACATACCAGCAACGGAACTTATGTGTAGCTGCAACACCTATTCCTACTAAATGTGCTCTGTCCCCCTTATTTGTATTTGAGCCACTTTGACATTTACACGGTATATACCTAGCACCTTAATAATAATAAAAATAATATAAATTATAAACAAATCTGGGGATGACATACCAGCAACGGAACTTATGTGTAGCTGCAACACATATTTCTACTAAATGTGCTCTGTCCCCCTTATTTGTATTTTAGCCACTTTGACATTTACACGGTATATACCTAGCACCTTAATAATAATAAAAATAAAATAAATTATAAACAAATCTGGGGATGACATACCAGCAACGGAACTTATGTGTAGCTGCAACACATATTTCTACTAAATGTGCTCTGTCCCCCTTATTTGTATTTGAGCCACTTTGACATTTACACGGTATATACCTAGCACCTTAATAATAATAAAAATAATATAAATTATAAACAAATCAGGGGATGACATACCAGCAACGGAACTTATGTGTAGCTGCAACACCTATTCCTACTAAATGTGCTCTGTCCCCCTTATTTGTATTTGAGCCACTTTGACATTTACACGGTATATACCTAGCACCTTAATAATAATAAAAATAATATAAATTATAAACAAATCTGGGGATGACATACCAGCAACGGAACTTATGTGTAGCTGCAACACATATTTCTACTAAATGTGCTCTGTCCCCCTTATTTGTATTTGAGCCACTTTGACATTTACACGGTATGTACCTAGCACTTTAGTAATTATAAAAATAATATAAATTATAAACAAATCAGGGGATGACATACCAGCAACGGAACTTATGTGTAGCTGCAACACATTTCTACTAAATGTGCTCTGTCCCCCTTATTTGTATTTGAGCCACTTTGACATTTACACGGTATATACCTAGCACCTTAATAATAATAAAAATAATATAAATTATAAACAAATCAGGGGATGACATACCAGCAACGGAACTTATGTGTAGCTGCAACACCTATTCCTACTAAATGTGCTCTGTCCCCCTTATTTGTATTTGAGCCACTTTGACATTTACACGGTATATACCTAGCACCTTAATAATAATAAAAATAAAATAAATTATAAACAAATCTGGGGATGACATACCAGCAACGGAACTTATGTGTAGCTGCAACACATATTTCTACTAAATGTGCTCTGTCCCCCTTATTTGTATTTGAGCCACTTTGACATTTACGCGGTATATACCTAGCACCTTAATAATAATAAAAATAATATAAATTATAAACAAATCAGGGGATGACATACCAGCAACGGAACTTATGTGTAGCTGCAACACCTATTCCTACTAAATGTGCTCTGTCCCCCTTATTTGTATTTGAGCCACTTTGACATTTACACGGTATATACCTAGCACCTTAATAATAATAAAAATAATATAAATTATAAACAAATCTGGGGATGACATACCAGCAACGGAACTTATGTGTAGCTGCAACACATATTTCTACTAAATGTGCTCTGTCCCCCTTATTTGTATTTGAGCCACTTTGACATTTACACGGTATGTACCTAGCACTTTAGTAATTATAAAAATAATATAAATTATAAACAAATCAGGGGATGACATACCAGCAACGGAACTTATGTGTAGCTGCAACACATTTCTACTAAATGTGCTCTGTCCCCCTTATTTGTATTTGAGCCACTTTGACATTTACACGGTATATACCTAGCACCTTAATAATAATAAAAATAATATAAATTATAAACAAATCAGGGGATGACATACCAGCAACGGAACTTATGTGTAGCTGCAACACCTATTCCTACTAAATGTGCTCTGTCCCCCTTATTTGTATTTGAGCCACTTTGACATTTACACGGTATATACCTAGCACCTTAATAATAATAAAAATAATATAAATTATAAACAAATCTGGGGATGACATACCAGCAACGGAACTTATGTGTAGCTGCAACACATATTTCTACTAAATGTGCTCTGTCCCCCTTATTTGTATTTGAGCCACTTTGACATTTACACGGTATATACCTAGCACCTTAATAATAATAAAAATAATATAAATTATAAACAAATCAGGGGATGACATACCAGCAACGGAACTTATGTGTAGCTGCAACACCTATTCCTACTAAATGTGCTCTGTCCCCCTTATTTGTATTTGAGCCACTTTGACATTTACACGGTATATACCTAGCACCTTAATAATAATAAAAATAATATAAATTATAAACAAATCTGGGGATGACATACCAGCAACGGAACTTATGTGTAGCTGCAACACATATTTCTACTAAATGTGCTCTGTCCCCCTTATTTGTATTTGAGCCACTTTGACATTTACACGGTATGTACCTAGCACTTTAGTAATTATAAAAATAATATAAATTATAAACAAATCAGGGGATGACATACCAGCAACGGAACTTATGTGTAGCTGCAACACATTTCTACTAAATGTGCTCTGTCCCCCTTATTTGTATTTGAGCCACTTTGACATTTACACGGTATATACCTAGCACCTTAATAATAATAAAAATAATATAAATTATAAACAAATCAGGGGATGACATACCAGCAACGGAACTTATGTGTAGCTGCAACACCTATTCCTACTAAATGTGCTCTGTCCCCCTTATTTGTATTTGAGCCACTTTGACATTTACACGGTATATACCTAGCACCTTAATAATAATAAAAATAATATAAATTATAAACAAATCTGGGGATGACATACCAGCAACGGAACTTATGTGTAGCTGCAACACATATTTCTACTAAATGTGCTCTGTCCCCCTTATTTGTATTTGAGCCACTTTGACATTTACACGGTATGTACCTAGCACTTTAGTAATTATAAAAATAATATAAATTATAAACAAATCAGGGGATGACATACCAGCAACGGAACTTATGTGTAGCTGCAACACATTTCTACTAAATGTGCTCTGTCCCCCTTATTTGTATTTGAGCCACTTTGACATTTACACGGTATATACCTAGCACCTTAATAATAATAAAAATAATATAAATTATAAACAAATCAGGGGATGACATACCAGCAACGGAACTTATGTGTAGCTGCAACACCTATTCCTACTAAATGTGCTCTGTCCCCCTTATTTGTATTTGAGCCACTTTGACATTTACACGGTATATACCTAGCACCTTAATAATAATAAAAATAATATAAATTATAAACAAATCTGGGGATGACATACCAGCAACGGAACTTATGTGTAGCTGCAACACATATTTCTACTAAATGTGCTCTGTCCCCCTTATTTGTATTTGAGCCACTTTGACATTTACACGGTATATACCTAGCACCTTAATAATAATAAAAATAAAATAAATTATAAACAAATCTGGGGATGACATACCAGCAACGGAACTTATGTGTAGCTGCAACACATATTTCTACTAAATGTGCTCTGTCCCCCTTATTTGTATTTGAGCCACTTTGACATTTACACGGTATATACCTAGCACCTTAATAATAATAAAAATAATATAAATTATAAACAAATCAGGGGATGACATACCAGCAACGGAACTTATGTGTAGCTGCAACACCTATTCCTACTAAATGTGCTCTGTCCCCCTTATTTGTATTTGAGCCACTTTGACATTTACACGGTATATACCTAGCACCTTAATAATAATAAAAATAATATAAATTATAAACAAATCTGGGGATGACATACCAGCAACGGAACTTATGTGTAGCTGCAACACATATTTCTACTAAATGTGCTCTGTCCCCCTTATTTGTATTTGAGCCACTTTGACATTTACACGGTATATACCTAGCACCTTAATAATAATAAAAATAATATAAATTATAAACAAATCAGGGGATGACATACCAGCAACGGAACTTATGTGTAGCTGCAACACCTATTCCTACTAAATGTGCTCTGTCCCACTTATTTGTATTTGAGCCACTTTGACATTTACACGGTATATACCTAGCACCTTAATAATAATAAAAATAATATAAATTATAAACAAATCTGGGGATGACATACCAGCAACGGAACTTATGTGTAGCTGCAACACATATTTCTACTAAATGTGCTCTGTCCCCCTTATTTGTATTTGAGCCACTTTGACATTTACACGGTATGTACCTAGCACTTTAGTAATTATAAAAATAATATAAATTATAAACAAATCAGGGGATGACATACCAGCAACGGAACTTATGTGTAGCTGCAACACATTTCTACTAAATGTGCTCTGTCCCCCTTATTTGTATTTGAGCCACTTTGACATTTACACGGTATATACCTAGCACCTTAATAATAATAAAAATAATATAAATTATACCAAATCAGGGGATGACATACCAGCAACGGAACTTATGTGTAGCTGCAACACCTATTCCTACTAAATGTGCTCTGTCCCCCTTATTTGTATTTGAGCCACTTTGACATTTACACGGTATATACCTAGCACCTTAATAATAATAAAAATAATATAAATTATAAACAAATCTGGGGATGACATACCAGCAACGGAACTTATGTGTAGCTGCAACACATATTTCTACTAAATGTGCTCTGTCCCCCTTATTTGTATTTGAGCCACTTTGACATTTACACGGTATATACCTAGCACCTTAATAATAATAAAAATAATATAAATTATAAACAAATCAGGGGATGACATACCAGCAACGGAACTTATGTGTAGCTGCAACACCTATTCCTACTAAATGTGCTCTGTCCCCCTTATTTGTATTTGAGCCACTTTGACATTTACACGGTATATACCTAGCACCTTAATAATAATAAAAATAATATAAATTATAAACAAATCTGGGGATGACATACCAGCAACGGAACTTATGTGTAGCTGCAACACATATTTCTACTAAATGTGCTCTGTCCCCCTTATTTGTATTTGAGCCACTTTGACATTTACACGGTATGTACCTAGCACTTTAGTAATTATAAAAATAAGATAAATTATAAACAAATCAGGGGATGACATACCAGCAACGGAACTTATGTGTAGCTGCAACACATTTCTACTAAATGTGCTCTGTCCCCCTTATTTGTATTTGAGCCACTTTGACATTTACACGGTATATACCTAGCACCTTAATAATAATAAAAATAATATAAATTATAAACAAATCAGGGGATGACATACCAGCAACGGAACTTATGTGTAGCTGCAACACCTATTCCTACTAAATGTGCTCTGTCCCCCTTATTTGTATTTGAGCCACTTTGACATTTACACGGTATATACCTAGCACCTTAATAATAATAAAAATAATATAAATTATAAACAAATCTGGGGATGACATACCAGCAACGGAACTTATGTGTAGCTGCAACACATATTTCTACTAAATGTGCTCTGTCCCCCTTATTTGTATTTGAGCCACTTTGACATTTACACGGTATATACCTAGCACCTTAATAATAATAAAAATAAAATAAATTATAAACAAATCTGGGGATGACATACCAGCAACGGAACTTGTGTGTAGCTGCAACACATATTTCTACTAAATGTGCTCTGTCCTCCTTATTTGTATTTGAGCCACTTTGACATTTACACGGTATATACCTAGCACCTTAATAATAATAAAAATAATATAAATTATAAACAAATCAGGGGATGACATACCAGCAACGGAACTTATGTGTAGCTGCAACACCTATTCCTACTAAATGTGCTCTGTCCCCCTTATTTGTATTTGAGCCACTTTGACATTTACACGGTATATACCTAGCACCTTAATAATAATAAAAATAATATAAATTATAAACAAATCTGGGGATGACATACCAGCAACGGAACTTATGTGTAGCTGCAACACATATTTCTACTAAATGTGCTCTGTCCCCCTTATACTAATACTAGTACTAGCGGTCTCAGCATGCTACCCTATAAGCGACAAAGTGGCTCAAAGACCCCACTGGGTTTTATGAATATTTTTCTTCAAGACTGTCTGATATTATATGAAAAAATTAATTTTTGCGCCCTTACACCCCTATTTTTTGGGATTATTTTTATGTAATACTAATACTAGCGGTCTCAGCATGCTACCCTATAAGCGACAAAGTGGCTCAAAGACCCCACTGGGTTTTATGAATATTTTTCTTCAAGACTGTCTGATATTATATGAAAAAATTAATTTTTGCGCCCTTACACCCCTATTTTTTGGGATTATTTTTATGTAATACTAATACTAGCGGTCTCAGCATGCTACCCTATAAGCGACAAAGTGGCTCAAAGACCCCACTGGGTTTTATGAATATTTTTCTTCAAGACTGTCTGATATTATATGAAAAAATTAATTTTTGCGCCCTTACACCCCTATTTTTTGGGATTATTTTTATGTAATACTAATACTAGCGGTCTCAGCATGCTACCCTATAAGCGACAAAGTGGCTCAAAGACCCCACTGGGTTTTATGAATATTTTTCTTCAAGACTGTCTGATATTATATGAAAAAATTAATTTTTGCGCCCTTACACCCCTATTTTTTGGGATTATTTTTATGTAATACTAATACTAGCGGTCTCAGCATGCTACCCTATAAGCGACAAAGTGGCTCAAAGACCCCACTGGGTTTTATGAATATTTTTCTTCAAGACTGTCTGATATTATATGAAAAAATTAATTTTTGCGCCCTTAAACCCCTATTTTTTGGGATTATTTTTATGTAATACTAGTACTAGCGGTCTCAGCATGCTACCCTATAAGCGACAAAGTGGCTCAAAGACCCCACTGGGTTTTATGAATATTTTTCTTCAAGACTGTCTGATATTATATGAAAAAATTAATTTTTGCGCCCTTACACCCCTATTTTTTGGGATTATTTTTATGTAATACTAGTACTAGCGGTCTCAGCATGCTACCCTATAAGCGACAAAGTGGCTCAAAGACCCCACTGGGTTTTATGAATATTTTTCTTCAAGACTGTCTGATATTATATGAAAAAATTAATTTTTGCGCCCTTACACCCCTATTTTTTGGGATTATTTTTATGTAATACTAGTACTAGCGGTCTCAGCATGCTACCCTATAAGCGACAAAGTGGCTCAAAGACCCCACTGGGTTTTATGAATATTTTTCTTCAAGACTGTCTGATATTATATGAAAAAATTAATTTTTGCGCCCTTACACCCCTATTTTTTGGGATTATTTTTATGTAATACTAATACTAGCGGTCTCAGCATGCTACCCTATAAGCGACAAAGTGGCTCAAAGACCCCACTGGGTTTTATGAATATTTTTCTTCAAGACTGTCTGATATTATATGAAAAAATTAATTTTTGCGCCCTTACACCCCTATTTTTTGGGATTATTTTTATGTAATACTAGTACTAGCGGTCTCAGCATGCTACCCTATAAGCGACAAAGTGGCTCAAAGACCCCACTGGGTTTTATGAATATTTTTCTTCAAGACTGTCTGATATTATATGAAAAAATTAATTTTTGCGCCCTTACACCCCTATTTTTTGGGATTATTTTTATGTAATACTAATACTAGCGGTCTCAGCATGCTACCCTATAAGCGAGAAAGTGGCTCAAAGACCCCACTGGGTTTTATGAATATTTTTCTTCAAGACTGTCTGATATTATATGAAAAAATTAATTTTTGCGCCCTTACACCCCTATTTTTTGGGATTATTTTTATGTAATACTAGTACTAGCGGTCTCAGCATGCTACCCTATAAGCGACAAAGTGGCTCAAAGACCCCACTGGGTTTTATGAATATTTTTCTTCAAGACTGTCTGATATTATATGAAAAAATTAATTTTTGCGCCCTTACACCCCTATTTTTTGGGATTATTTTTATGTAATACTAATACTAGCGGTCTCAGCATGCTACCCTATAAGCGACAAAGTGGCTCAAAGACCCCACTGGGTTTTATGAATATTTTTCTTCAAGACTGTCTGATATTATATGAAAAAATTAATTTTTGCGCCCTTACACCCCTATTTTTTGGGATTATTTTTATGTAATACTAGTACTAGCGGTCTCAGCATGCTACCCTATAAGCGACAAAGTGGCTCAAAGACCCCACTGGGTTTTATGAATATTTTTCTTCAAGACTGTCTGATATTATATGAAAAAATTAATTTTTGCGCCCTTACACCCCTATTTTTTGGGATTATTTTTATGTAATACTAATACTAGCGGTCTCAGCATGCTACCCTATAAGCGACAAAGTGGCTCAAAGACCCCACTGGGTTTTATAAATATTTTTCTTCAAGACTGTCTGATATTATATGAAAAAATTAATTTTTGCGCCCTTACACCCCTATTTTTTGGGATTATTTTTATGTAATACTAGTACTAGCGGTCTCAGCATGCTACCCTATAAGCGACAAAGTGGCTCAAAGACCCCACTGGGTTTTATGAATATTTTTCTTCAAGACTGTCTGATATTATATGAAAAAATTAATTTTTGCGCCCTTACACCCCTATTTTTTGGGATTATTTTTATGTAATACTAGTACTAGCGGTCTCAGCATGCTACCCTATAAGCGACAAAGTGGCTCAAAGACCCCACTGGGTTTTATGAATATTTTTCTTCAAGACTGTCTGATATTATATGAAAAAATTAATTTTTGCGCCCTTACACCCCTATTTTTTGGGATTATTTTTATGTAATACTAGTACTAGCGGTCTCAGCATGCTACCCTATAAGCGACAAAGTGGCTCAAAGACCCCACTGGGTTTTATGAATATTTTTCTTCAAGACTGTCTGATATTATATGAAAAAATTAATTTTTGCGCCCTTACACCCCTATTTTTTGGGATTATTTTTATGTAATACTAATACTAGCGGTCTCAGCATGCTACCCTATAAGCGACAAAGTGGCTCAAAGACCCCACTGGGTTTTATGAATATTTTTCTTCAAGACTGTCTGATATTATATGAAAAAATTAATTTTTGCGCCCTTACACCCCTATTTTTTGGGATTATTTTTATGTAATACTAGTACTAGCGGTCTCAGCATGCTACCCTATAAGCGACAAAGTGGCTCAAAGACCCCACTGGGTTTTATGAATATTTTTCTTCAAGACTGTCTGATATTATATGAAAAAATTAATTTTTGCGCCCTTACACCCCTATTTTTTGGGATTATTTTTATGTAATACTAATACTAGCGGTCTCAGCATGCTACCCTATAAGCGACAAAGTGGCTCAAAGACCCCACTGGGTTTTATGAATATTTTTCTTCAAGACTGTCTGATATTATATGAAAAAATTAATTTTTGCGCCCTTACACCCCTATTTTTTGGGATTATTTTTATGTAATACTAGTACTAGCGGTCTCAGCATGCTACCCTATAAGCGACAAAGTGGCTCAAAGACCCCACTGGGTTTTATGAATATTTTTCTTCAAGACTGTCTGATATTATATGAAAAAATTAATTTTTGCGCCCTTACACCCCTATTTTTTGGGATTATTTTTATGTAATACTAATACTAGCGGTCTCAGCATGCTACCCTATAAGCGACAAAGTGGCTCAAAGACCCCACTGGGTTTTATGAATATTTTTCTTCAAGACTGTCTGATATTATATGAAAAAATTAATTTTTGCGCCCTTACACCCCTATTTTTTGGGATTATTTTTATGTAATACTAATACTAGCGGTCTCAGCATGCTACCCTATAAGCGACAAAGTGGCTCAAAGACCCCACTGGGTTTTATGAATATTTTTCTTCAAGACTGTCTGATATTATATGAAAAAATTAATTTTTGCGCCCTTACACCCCTATTTTTTGGGATTATTTTTATGTAATACTAATACTAGCGGTCTCAGCATGCTACCCTATAAGCGACAAAGTGGCTCAAAGACCCCACTGGGTTTTATGAATATTTTTCTTCAAGACTGTCTGATATTATATGAAAAAATTAATTTTTGCGCCCTTACACCCCTATTTTTTGGGATTATTTTTATGTAATACTAATACTAGCGGTCTCAGCATGCTACCCTATAAGCGACAAAGTGGGTCAAAGACCCCACTGGGTTTTATGAATATTTTTCTTCAAGACTGTCTGATATTATATGAAAAAATTAATTTTTGCTCCCTTACACCCCTATTTTTTGGGATTATTTTTATGTAATACTAGTACTAGCGGTCTCAGCATGCTACCCTATAAGCGACAAAGTGGCTCAAAGACCCCACTGGGTTTTATGAATATTTTTCTTCAAGACTGTCTGATATTATATGAAAAAATTAATTTTTGCGCCCTTACACCCCTATTTTTTGGGATTATTTTTATGTAATACTAGTACTAGCGGTCTCAGCATGCTACCCTATAAGCGACAAAGTGGGTCAAAGACCCCACTGGGTTTTATGAATATTTTTCTTCAAGACTGTCTGATATTATATGAAAAAATTAATTTTTGCTCCCTTACACCCCTATTTTTTGGGATTATTTTTATGTAATACTAGTACTAGCGGTCTCAGCATGCTACCCTATAAGCGACAAAGTGGCTCAAAGACCCCACTGGGTTTTATGAATATTTTTCTTCAAGACTGTCTGATATTATATGAAAAAATTAATTTTTGCGCCCTTACACCCCTATTTTTTGGGATTATTTTTATGTAATACTAATACTAGCGGTCTCAGCATGCTACCCTATAAGCGACAAAGTGGCTCAAAGACCCCACTGGGTTTTATGAATATTTTTCTTCAAGACTGTCTGATATTATATGAAAAAATTAATTTTTGCGCCCTTACACCCCTATTTTTTGGGATTATTTTTATGTAATACTAATACTAGCGGTCTCAGCATGCTACCCTATAAGCGACAAAGTGGCTCAAAGACCCCACTGGGTTTTATGAATATTTTTCTTCAAGACTGTCTGATATTATATGAAAAAATTAATTTTTGCGCCCTTACACCCCTATTTTTTGGGATTATTTTTATGTAATACTAGTACTAGCGGTCTCAGCATGCTACCCTATAAGCGACAAAGTGGCTCAAAGACCCCACTGGGTTTTATGAATATTTTTCTTCAAGACTGTCTGATATTATATGAAAAAATTAATTTTTGCGCCCTTACACCCCTATTTTTTGGGATTATTTTTATCTAATACTAGTACTAGCGGTCTCAGCATGCTACCCTATAAGCGACAAAGTGGGTCAAAGACCCCACTGGGTTTTATGAATATTTTTCTTCAAGACTGTCTGATATTATATGAAAAAATTTATTTTTGCTCCCTTACACCCCTATTTTTTGGGATTATTTTTATGTAATACTAGTACTAGCGGTCTCAGCATGCTACCCTATAAGCGACAAAGTGGCTCAAAGACCCCACTGGGTTTTATGAATATTTTTCTTCAAGACTGTCTGATATTATATGAAAAAATTAATTTTTGCGCCCTTACACCCCTATTTTTTGGGATTATTTTTATGTAATACTAATACTAGCGGTCTCAGCATGCTACCCTATAAGCGACAAAGTGGCTCAAAGACCCCACTGGGTTTTATGAATATTTTTCTTCAAGACTGTCTGATATTATATGAAAAAATTAATTTTTGCGCCCTTACACCCCTATTTTTTGGGATTATTTTTATGTAATACTAGTACTAGCGGTCTCAGCATGCTACCCTATAAGCGACAAAGTGGCTCAAAGACCCCACTGGGTTTTATGAATATTTTTCTTCAAGACTGTCTGATATTATATGAAAAAATTAATTTTTGCGCCCTTAAACCCCTATTTTTTGGGATTATTTTTATGTAATACTAGTACTAGCGGTCTCAGCATGCTACCCTATAAGCGACAAAGTGGCTCAAAGACCCCTCTGGGTTTTATGAATATTTTGCTTCAAAACTGTCTGATATTACATGAAAAAATTAATTTTTGCTTCCTTACACCCCTGTTTTTGGAGATTATTTTAGTGTAATACTAGTACTAGCAGTCCTAGCATCCTACTCTTTGAGCTAAAAACGGCTCAAGAACCCCGAAAATTCCATTACATTAACGTGTATGCCGCCTTCATGAAATAGTGTTCAGAATTGTTTCCGTTGCTAAAAAATCGTTGCTAACTTCACACCGGTAGTGTCAAGTGAAATTGACATATTGTGTTTGTCTTATAATTTACAGGAAATATAGGATCTTTTGCTTTCTGTATGGAATTTGTATAAAATACATACAACTGCTTTAAGGTAATGTACAAGAAATAATAATAATAATAATAATAATAATAATAATAATAAATCTTTTATTTCTGCAGATACATTACACTGTATATAGAAAACGTCACAAAATAATAATTTTTTGTATGAAATTTGCATAAAATACATGCAACTGCCGGAAGGTAATGTACAAGAAATAGAATATTTAATTTAGCAAGGAACTTTCCGTATGAAATTTGTACAAAATACATAGAACTGACGGAAGGTAATGTGCTGGCCACATCAGATTTTTTTCATAAATGTATTGTTGGTTGGTGCGTTGATTTTCATCTACATTAAAATTGGAATAATTGTTCCATCGTTGTTTGTTTTAACTTTGACATCTTCTTTTGGTATTATTGCCGCTGTAATTTCAGCGGAAATGATGTTCACAATGGTAAGTTATTTTTTTATATATTATGTCTGATACTTCAAGCCTCTTACAAACAACCAAGCGGTGAATCAAACAACAAACCGTCAAACCGAGCAATGTACTCCAACATTTCGACGGGTGTCGATATTTTGCTGAACGATAGTCTACATATATACCCCCTTCTCTCGTCCGAAATAGACAGTATTCATCGCTATTTATTGAGAAGAGTCTAGTCGTCACGGGCACAGAGTATATACATGACTAACGTCAACAGAAGCGACACTGTTGTATGTATTGCCGTCCGTGTGCTAATGGCTATGTGTGCGTGAACTTGGACCAGGGAGGGGTAACGTAAGGATATTGGGCGTACTCCGGTACGCCAAGTTTTGCCAGTAACGGAGCGACGGCGTTTGTGTGCAGGGCGGTTCAGCGCAAGAATATTACGACTACCAGACTAGACTCCTAGACATAATGCCGGGTGGTATATATTGATGTGTAAAAGGCAGTCCAAATAATAATAAAGATAAAACAATTCTAAAAAGCTTTTTTAGATTACCAACTGGCTCAGAAAAATATTATATTTATTTTATTTTACATTTTTAATGACCGCCTCAGTATATTATGGTTACATTAAAATTTGCATGTAATTTTTAAGGGGTTTTATTAATTTAGAACAATTACTGTATTTTTATCAAATAGACATTTGAATTTGAATTAGGTTTCAGGTATTTTCTGTATGTTTACATTTTAATTTAAATAGGAAAAGGTTTTAAAAGAATGCTATTTCAAAAATTTTCATAGTACTGTACTAACATTTATATCAAAATAAATAATCTTTCCTTTTAGATACCTAGGCAGATATCTTACGTATGCCTATGCTAGCGCGTAAAGCGAGCCTGTTTAAGGTCAACAAAGACACACGTATGGGGTAGTGTCGTACCAGTGTCACGGGGGCAGAGCCGCGAAATAGCACGATGTACCTATGATGAAAAACGAGTCGAATTTTCCACTCTTTGGGGGCCCTGCCACCGTAATGGCTAGGCTCATATTTTATTGTAGCATTTAATATGGATGGTCGAAATTCGTCGAACATTTGACCCAATTAATTGTTAAGAAAAATACCGGGTATTATTACTTCCGAATAAAGAATCGAATAAGTATTTGTTAAATAAATTAATTCTATATATTTATTCAACGAATAATTTCATGATTTCATTGAGTGTTTTCATACTTTTCACTGAAACAAATACTAGTTAGTAGCTATCTGTCGAATATTTTTAACGTTAGCGAATTAGTAGTCTTGTAGATTGGATTTGTGTCAGTAAAGAAAATTAAGTTTTGCGTAGCCACATTAAGTAGTGTACTGCTATGTTCAGGATAGCGTACAGCAAGTTCGGGTGGGGTTGTAGATAGGGTTGAATATGAAAAACACAATTTACATAAAATGTAATCAATTTTATTGGATGGTAACTCGTACAAATGAGTACGGTGATTGCTGATGTGTCGAGTTGAGTGCTGCGTGTGATCTCAAGGATTCGCACAGAAAATAACGGCGACAGCGACGCTCGTAAACGGGTGGTCACGGAGTACGCGGATTATCGACGGTATACGTGGTGCTCGACGAGAAATTCGACCCAGACAAAACTCGCAGACTCTAGGCCTTGAATGCTCTGGCTTACGCAGATTCGGAAAAACGCCCTTGGATCGATGTACGATAAAATAGACGCCTTTCGAGTCGGTATATAATAACTTTGGATAAACACGCGGACTCATAACGTCCGGATTTACACGCAGGCGTCGAAACACGCACTACTGGTGATTTTAGTTCGCCGAGATAATTACGGCCGGTGTCAGTCATAGTAACTCTGCGTTAAAGACTACAGCAAAATGTACAAAACGGAACGCGATCTGCATCTTGCTTTAATTGTCGGGAAGAACAGTTTTCACGGTATGAGGACTTATAACACAGTGTGTTTCATGTAACAATACAGGGCGTCGGAATATGAATTCTAGATTCCAAAACGAGAAAAAAAAGTCATTGCATCCAATACATATCTTTATACAGTTTAAAAATACAATGACAAATGATTAAAATATTACATTTTTATGAAATACGGAAGGCTTTGCAACACTACTTTCTGAATTAGAGATATTCTGACAATATTAAATAAAAGGTGTAATAATTATTATCGGAATAAAATGAATGGAAGTCGCATTTCTGCCAAATGAAAACACAACTAGTTTCTGCTATTTTAGTATTACGCTTCAATTAAATCCTTCGTATTATAGTCCGAAGCCTTGTATTATGTAATAATAATAATAATAATAATAATAATAATAATAATAATAATAATAATAATAATAATAATAATAATAATAATTATAATTATAATTATAATTATAATAATAATAATAATAATAATAATAATTATAATAATAATAATAATAATAATAATAATAATAATAACAATAATAATAATAATAATAATAATAATAATGTTTATTTGTAATTCACCGTATAGTATTACAATACAATAGAAGTTGGTAGTATTTTTACAATGGATTTTGTTATAGTTTTATGTACAATAGAACACATGAAATATTAATATTTTGGGACATATAATAGAGCATTTTATTTTACATTAGAACATAAAGAAATCATAATTCATAATTATTGGTTTAAAATGAATGCTCTAATTTGAAGGGCGTTTATTACAAAATTATATATATTTAATAGTTTATTCTTATCGATTTTTGCTAATATAGAAGAGGTAAAGCCTTCTTCTGTAATATTTTGGAGGTACAACGATAAGTAATGGTTTCGAAGGGCAGAGTATAATGGACATTGAACCATGAAGTGGAAAATATCTTCTTTCTCTTGTAGATTGCAGAAGGTACAATTATCTTCGGCTCCAAGCTCATAGGCCTGTCCCTTGATATAAAATTTCGGCTTCGTAGTATTTGCTAAACGGATTTGGCTCATAACTTTAGTGATGTTGATATTTACTGAAAAGGATAAATAATTTTCGTTAATTTTAATTAGTTCTTTGTAACAGGTACTGTATGTAGATTGAGTGATTCGGTTTTTGTCAGCATCTTTCAACACTTTTTTGTAACGTTCAATCATAGTATCTCGGTGACTTTTTAGAATCACGCAGCTTTGTTTTTCCCAAATCCATTCATAGTTTATTTTTGTTAGCATGTTTTTAAATTGTTGTACCCAGTTATATCTGATTTGTTCCGGGTTTAATTCACTCTTTTGTATTAATTTGTTGTAACACATTTTCGGAAATCGGTTGTTTCTCATTACCAATATTTTATACCACCAATCGATAGCCTTTGTGAAAATACGCAATTCCATATTTGTATTATGTATTTGGTGTCATTTGATGTAGAATTTTTTTATCTCTCTATTGATAGCACAACCATTCTTCTTAGTTAAAAAGTTTGGCAACAGTCTGCAAAAAAAAACTGATTTCCTATGTTAATCTCATATGTGCACCATGCAAAAAAACAACACTAGGCATATATTACTGAACATAATGGTATAATTAAACATTGAAATTTCTTTCAGGAAAATGAATTTCTAGAAAATATCAGCACTGGTACTTTTGTCATTTTGATAATAACTTGATTGAATTTGTAAGTATTTGTAGGTATATTTGCAGGGTTCGAAGGATTTCGAAAACTATTTTTTGGATCTAGTAAAATATACCTAAGAGATAAGATTTGGATGAAAGTAACCATCAGTGCATTAGCCTTTGGGAAGTAATCTTTAAAAAATACATATTTTTCTTCCGCCCACTGACATAAAGGTTAGTGTGTTTTAAATTTGATTTACTCTTGAAATCTTAGATTTTAAAATATACGACTATTTTATGATTTTTTTTACATCTATGACGGCCTTTCAAAGATGCAGAATTCTATTTAACCGAAATCGCATGTCTAGTTTAGTTTACGAGATTCCAATGGTAACCTTCGAAATTCGGACAGTCTATAACTATATATCTTTCATTTTTAGAGAAACGCCATATTACTTCAATCTTTGCATAACAACTGTGAAATTGGTATTTTTGACATTGCATCACTTAACTGTAAATTGTTGTTAATGGTAATATAGTTTTTTTCCTAAAGTATTTTTTATAATAATCATTGATTTCAGATTTTACAATTATATATTTCATTTATTTTGTACTTGGGACGTTCTTTTAATTTGAGAAGAAGAAATTATATACTTTAAGGCTAAAAAATAAGTGCTTGATTTAAAAATGTAATTAAACAGTTTAGATAAATATATTATGTATTTGTGTTTGAATGTGAATAGTAGAATAACAAGAAAAAAATAATTTTAAATTAGAAGATACAATCACTCTTTCCTTAGCCCGAGATAATTTAAAAATATGGGTAAGTATAGACGGGTTAGGGATATACTGCACTGACTTTCAGATACACTTTATAGCAGGTCATTACTACATGGTAATTCCAATTTAACCAGGTAGAAACAATGAGACGTATTCTAATATTTTTAAAATTCAAAATATACATGGTGTCAAAAAATAACGAAAACGTAAAATAAACATGAAAATAGTAGAAATACATGCAAACAACGGCTGCATAAGGTACGGTATACCAGATTCAATAAAGAATGAGTTTTTAATTATATGTAAATTTTAATTCGGAGATAATTAATATTCTTACACACGTTCGTTCTTATCCTTACAGCTCACGGATCGCTGACCAAGCTGTAGTAGCAATATCCATTGCACTGATTTTTTCTGGTTTCCATATATTATCCATATACATTAATCTAACTTAAAAATATAATAAAAATAAGCAACACATATTCTTTTAAAAATTTTGTTAGCTTAATAATTCGTTATAATAAATACTCGTACCTCATATAAATAAACAATTATTATTTAATTTACTATTTACAAAAAATGTGGCATAAAATGAATAAAATAACATTCTGTAAATATGGCTGTGGCACCAACGAGGCTTACAACAAGACGAAATTCACCGGCATTATTTTTATTGAGTTTATGGAATCTTTGGAAAGGTAGTTTGAAGTACTTTCAAAAATTCCTAAATTCATTACGTCAGCATAGAAAGCAATCGTAATTAGTTTGTTTTTCAAATATGAGTAAGTCATCAAAATTCTAATTCATGCGTCGTAGTATTGAAAAACAAATTAATTGCCGAATCAGTGAACAAACCACGGCTGAAGCGAAGACACGGAGAGAGAGAGAGAGAGAGAGAGAGAGAGAGAGAGAAAGAGAGGAAGAGAGAAGTTGGAGTAGTTGTAGCGGTTACAATGTAGTAAGAAGTTGTTAAACGGCGAAGTTGTAAGATGGGTAAATAGTATAACATGTAAGTAATAAGTTACTAATAATTTGGTACGTAACGTTCGCTCTGCTGTCTCTTTGTTTTGCTGACGCTATTAATTCTAAATTGTAAAGTACGTATCTTATTTGTTTGTTGTAATTTAAATATTTGTGTAAATGTATTACTTTTCTTCTTGTGTATAATATATTTAATGTTTCCAAATTAAGTTTGTTTATCTTCCTTTAAAATTAAACTTGTGGCAGCGTTACCTTTTCGGCATATTAATTCCAAATATTAATTTTATATTAGTGACAGACCCGTGTTGACACATATTTTGGTGACAGCGCGTAGGACTAGAATTTGTTCCCGTGCTGTTACACACATTTTGGTGGCAGCAGTGGGATATTATAATTTGATCCCATCCTTTTACGTATTTTTTGTGGCAACGGTGGGATATTAGCTTGATTCCACCCTGTTACATATATTGGTAACAGCGCGTGGGATTAGAATGTGATCCCGTGTTGTTACACAATTTACTTGCCCTTCTGACCATGGCCGCTTCTAGACTGTCAAGAGATGACGATGACGAGGATAGTATGATGTATGACATACTTACACATAGGAGCAGATATCAGTTAAATTAAACTTATTTACATATACATTACACATAGCTGAAGATTTCATTCGCTATATTGAACCCACTTGTCCCTGCACTTTAATTTGGCATCTTTAAGACCACCATTTCAATTTCGCAAGCCAGGGTGAAAAATACGTTACCTGTAACAAGAGTAAGTTGCCAACATGTGGGAAACATATGGCCAGACTTTTCTTACGGCCAGTATAAAGTGTGGGAAAAAGTTCATAGGGAAACTCACAGATTCCAAGTAGATGAAAGGCCGTGTTTGTTACCATAATATCAGATTTCTACCGAAAATTAATAGTGTTTTTGTCCACGTTAGCTTGCAGAATTAAGATGGTTGAACTATAAAGCCGCTCGAGGAAGAGCGAGGCAAAGGATGTGTACATATGTGTTTCAGAAATTCTCGGTTGAAAGAAAAGTTAGTTGAATGAAAGCTGACCCTATGGAGGACACACATAACACATAGGCAAGACCTACTGAGCCTGTTGAACTTTTTTAATTTTATAAATTAATTTTACA
Organism: Harpalus rubripes; assembly: GCA_963082715.1. NCBI lineage: Eukaryota > Metazoa > Arthropoda > Insecta > Coleoptera > Carabidae > Harpalus > Harpalus rubripes. The sequence goes on along the minus strand of OY720459.1, from coordinate 13,501,192 downwards.
ATTAAAAATATTTCTGTATGACTTTCTTTTTATGAGCGTACAGAAGATACTACTGTTATTTTATTATTATAATTATATGTGTTACACTAAAAGCATTAAAATTCGAAACTAAGTCAACTGGTAAGTATATTGTTACGCCACAAATTATAGTAGTTAATTAATTTGTATGGGATATAGTTAATACACTTTTTATACTTTGGAAATATTAATTTGTAATGATTCTATTGTTACATTTAATTAATTTAACGCTAAATTAATTAAATATAAGAATTAAATCATTACAAATTGGTACATCAAACCAACAGCTTCTGGTAGACAGTTAAATTTTCATTCATACACAAACAATAAATAAAAGGTTAGCGTAATTAATGCATTAGTAGACCGAGCAATACAGCTCTCTGACACAATTTTTCATCAACAAAACCTAGATTACATTCTCCACAACCTTGTTAAAAATGGTTATCCTGAAAATTTTATCTGCAGAAATATTATTAAGAGATTATTCAAAATTAACAATCTCACATAACGACAATGTCATAACAACTTAAATAATAACATCATTTATTGCACCATCCCTTATAATTATTATATCAATAATGGTATTTGAACATTCTTAGAAAATAGTAACATCAAATTAGCAAACAATAACCTTCACTAAATTAAAAGATGTTGTAGAACAATCTGAATCCACTGATGTCGTCTACCAGGTTGAATGAAACACTGAAAGGAGAATGTACCAACACAATTACCTTATTAATTTGCTAAATCCCAATCATTGTGCACTCATCAAATATACAGTCGATACAGGTCATAAATTTAAGTTTAAAGATGTTAAAGTTATTGACAATGCTAAATTTAAAGACAACCGATTACCTAAAGAAGCATTATATATAAGATTTAATAAAACTCGCTGTGTCAACTATCAGACAGACTATAAAAATAATAGTGAACACAATAATTTCATTGCCAAAATATAAATCACTAACAATAATTTCCCTACGTGTGCTTTTTTGGTTACGCTACCAGTTTCACACTTCAGTATCTCTTGTAACTTCGAAATGATTCGGTTGGCTGAGTGCTGAAAACATAATTTTCAATGTAAAATGTAAACCACGTTGCTTAAACATTTCATCTGTATTATTTTTTTTTATAACTACTGTATAACCTTTGTAATTTAGGAAATAATTTTGTTACTTTAAATAATATGTATCGTTATGTATAGCTGAGGATGGGCTTGCTTAAAGCCCGAAACATCCGTATTGTTAAATAAATACACGTTACGTGGACCACCTAGCCTTATTCTTTGAAAGATGTTCTAATTCCTAAAAGTACTAAAGGTAAATTTTCAATTCAATCATTTGGATAGTTGCATGATTTCAAAGATGATTTTTAATGTAAATGGAAACGTTCAATCATTCCATTAGCTTCTGGATGATAAGCTGTTGTACTAATGTGTTTTGAGCCTAGTAGTCAAGTTAAGTGTTTGAAAAAGGATGATTGGGATTGTGGCCCTCGATCTGTTGTAATAGTGGACGGAACACCAAATCTTGATACCCAGCCGGTTATAAATGCTTGAGCTATTGTTTCAATTTTTGTGTCTTTTAGGGGAACTACTTCTGACCATCTACTGAATCGGTCGATGCACGTTAGCATATAGGTGTATCCAGAAGACCATGGTAATGAACCAACCAAATCAATATAAATCATATCGAAGCGTTTTTTAGGTATCTTAAAACATCTCAGAGGGGCATTGGAATGACGTGTAACTTTAAAACATTGACAATTTCATACAAGATTTGGCCCAGTCACGAATATCTGTATTTATGTTTTCTCAAATAAATCGAGAACAAATTAATGTTTTTGTTGCATTAATACCAGGATGTGGAAGTGAATGTAGTTTATCAAAAATTTAAAATTTAAAAGGAATATAAGGTCTATGTGTACCTGTAGATATGTTGCAGGTAATGGTTAAATTTGAATTAGGTAAAGGAAAATCTTGAAACGAAAGCGAATTAGATTTATTTTCTTTTAAATATTTTAGATTTATATCTAATTTTTGACTGTTTGCAATTATTTCGTAATAAATAATGTCAGAGTGTGTAAAAGAGTTAACATACAGTCTAGACAAAGCAATGTAGCAAGCCTACCCGATTACGGTAAAAATTGGAGGAAATCGAGTGGACTTGTAACATATGTATGCTCCACTCGGTATTATAACAGAAAGAGGCAAGAAATTTCAATTATCTAAACTAAAATGCGTTAGCAAATCAATGAAAACATATGTTGTACCAGATTTCCTCATCAAATAATCTTGAAAAATCATCTTACGCGAAACAAATTATTTACGTGTCATTTATATCTCATTATGATCAATTATATAACAGTAGGATTATCTGTAATGTATTTATACGTAATTTTAAATATTATTGTATCTCTGTCATTTGCATCATTGCAACAAACATATAAACATGTTTGGTATGTTAGAAATAATAAACTGCAAAGTAGCAATTTTATTAAATATTATAGCAAATACATTCAAACTTAAAATAAGATATGATTCAATCCTTGACTCATTGTACTGGGTTAATCAGTTTAATTATGCATATGGATTATTCTTATATTCATTCCCACTTATTGATGACAAAGTACAACTTCGAAAGAGAAAACTACGAATTTTCGACTGTATAATACTTACTGGTAATAATTTCATATTAATGACTGCACGTAACACAATATCACTGTGATAGCGCTACTTATAAAATGTACCGCCTTGAGTAATACGTACTTTACTCGTACTTAAGTATTATTAATTATTGCCGTTTAGTTATAGATTTGTGGTTTTTTAAATTTAATTAAATTTAGGTATGAATATACTTTTAAATAACAGTAAAATTACTTTTATAAATTTCATGCAGTATAGCACAATTTTTACATCTCTTGATAGTCTTTAATAAATGATCTATTTTCCCTAGTTGTTTTTTTTGTGAAATTATCAGTAAAATATATTTATTTACACAATCGGTTAGTAATATGAGCGTTTATAACCTATCAAAGAGTTGGGAAGATGGGAAGTGACTTATTGCTTACTTCACTTCCTAGCAGCTAGCTGGACAAATAGTTATTTAAAAATTAAAGTTAGTAAGTGCTTCCTACCGGTTGAGGATGATTTTCGAGTTTGAGACAAAGCCGAGATCACCAATACATTCGATACCGGTAGAACAGCACTTACTAACCGCCATGATCGATGCAAAATTAATTAATAAAATTTGAAAATTATTTTGACATTAGTAAGTTTTGTTTGTCATTTTTAAAGTAAGTTTTTATCGTTGTTTTTATTTACTTACCGCCCCCGCCATCACATCACTTACCTACCGATCAGTAATTTGTAAATAAAACTTACTGCCTCGGAACCCTATCGGTGCAAAAAAAAAAACAATGTCAAATGGCATAACCAGTATATTTTAAAACGTCGAAATAAATAATGACAACTAGCCCTTTTTTTAACAAACTTATATTTAACTTCACTTCTTATTCAATTTTGACACTTCCGCCATCCGATTGACTTGAAACTTGGTACACATATGATTTTAATTTTTTTTGTACCTTCTAATAATTCTTATACCTACTTAATTTTTTTTATTCCTGAGTATACAGAATATCCAAATTTTCATTCATTTTCAGTATTATTTCATAATTGGAAGTTATTTGCAAACATAAAGAACTGCAAAATTTACATTTTGCATTTTTCTTAAATAACAATGTACCAACAAAATTGGTCTCCTAATCAGGCAACTTTTGTTTAATTCAATCGACGTATCTTTTACCGTTTCTGAGATCGTAACAGTGAGCAAATTAACTTGAATATAATTCACAATTTAATTAATAAATAAAAATGATATAAAATTAATCTTATTCCAGGTCATGTAATCTGCTCAATACTGTCTATGAATGTTCTTAAGAATTATATCTTGTGTGAAACATTGCATTCTGATCAACTGATCACTGCAGTTATTTATTTCATATTAGGTATATACAATTTACTTACAATGTTTTCTATTATAAAAGACAAAGATTTCTGTGTTTCTGGGCTTTACAAGATTGTAGAAATTGAAAATATTATGGCACAAATGAACGTACCAATTCGTTTTGAAGTCCCGGTTGTTAGCACAATATTTTTTTGTACGTTGATATATTTCAGTGTATTTTCATTAATTGCTTGTCAAGTTGTTACTATGTATAATGACGACATAACTCTAACTCTAAGCAGAGCCTATTTGACATATTTAGGACATTGCGTAGTCGTAGATCCAATTTTTATCTATATTGGGCATGCATTTACCTGCGGGCAACGATTTTATGAACTAAATAAAGTAATTGAGGCAGATATTGAAGCAACGGAAAGTAGTTTTATAGAAGATAACATGGAATTAACAGATAATTCTAATATAGATCTACGAATAATGATCGATATACATTTAAGGCACTGTGAATTAAGTAAAATGTTATCACAGTATGCGCCTGTTGCTACTAGTCTAATGTTTTTCATGAATGTATTGTTCGTTGGTGCGTTGATTTTCATCTACATGAAAACTGGAATAATTGTTCAACCATTGTTTGTTTTAACTTTGACATCTTGTATTGGTGTTATTGCGGCTGTAATTTCAGCGGAAATGATGATCACAATGGTAAGTTATTTTTTTAAATATTATGTCTGATACTTCAAGCCTCTTACAAACAACCAAATGGTGAATCAAACAGCAAACCGTCAAACCAAGCAATGCACTCCAACATTTCGGCGGGTGTCGGTATTTTTCTGAACGATAAAGATACATAGTCTACATTCATACTCCCTTCTCTCGTCCGAAATAGACAGTATTCATCGGTATTTATTGAGAAGAGTCTAGTTGTCACGGGGGCAGGGCCGCGAAGTAGCACGATGTGTGTTCCAAGTGCTTGCGAAACCCGGGTCGTTATATTAGATTTTAAAATAAGTTTAAAAAACAAGTACAAGCACTCGAGTTTTGTGCGGTAGGTATTGTTTTTGTCAGGATAAAAAAAATATTTTCTAACATTTAATATGGATGGTCGAAATTTATGGAACATTTTCCCTAATTAATTGTTAAAACCAGGTATTTTTACTTCCGAATAAAAATTTGAATAAGTATTCGTTAAATAAATTAATTCAATATATTTGTATGACGAATAATTGAATGATTCCATTAAGTCTTTTCATACTTTTCGCAGAAGCAAATACTAGCTAGTAGCTATCTGTATAATATTTTTAACGTACGCGAATTGGTTGCTTTGCAGATTGAATTTGTGTCAGTAGAGGAGGATGAAGTTTTGCGTAGCCACATTAAGCTGTATAAATGAGTATAATGATTGCTGATGGGTCGATTTGAGTGCTGCGTGAGATCTCAAGGGTCCGTACGAAAAGCAACAGCGACGGCGGCGCTTGTAACCGGGTGGTCGCGAATTATCGACGGTACACGCGGTTCTCGACGAGAAATTTGACCTAGGTAAAACCCGCAGACTCTAGATCTTGAATGCTCCGGCTTACGAAGAGTCAGAAAAATGCCCTTGGGTCGACGCACGATAAAATAGACGAATCTGGATAACGGGTCGGTATATGAGGTGTGGCAATAAAATAACGAGATTTATTTTCTCCGGCTTCCCTATAAATTTGGAAAGAGTGAACGGTGTGTCATATTAATTCTTTATCTTCTCTCCATCCACGTGTAAAATTTCAAAATAATTTGTCAAACCGTACGGCAGTAGCCTTTGATTGAAATTGACCATTTTCTTGTACTCTGCCGGAATCAGTTTAGCGTCAATATGAAAATCTGAGTGAAACATGAAAAGTCAGCTACAGAAACGTACGATTTGTTTGATGAGTGTTTATTTAGTACTTAAGTTTTCGAACAGTTTAGAATGTTTGAAGAGGGAAGAGAAGAGATCGGAGATGATTAGTGAATCGGCTGAGGACGGGCATCGTTTTTTTTTAAACTTGAAGAATTGTTCACGTGTATTGGATGCCTGAGGGGCCGTTCGTTAACTATGTATACTACAAGGAGGTTTTGATAACTATTCGTGCACGGGTGGGAAGAAAAAGGGCTGAAATCAGAAAAAATTGCTAATGGACCTAGCGCCATGCGACTTTTTTATTCCAAAAATTTAAATCTTTCTTAATAGGAACCAAATTCGAGTCCGAGAAGTGGTTAAAGAAAAACCGATGGCCGGCGAAGCTTATGAACAATAAAACAAAAAAGTTCTGCAGCACTGCTTCCAACAGTGGAATATTCGCATGAGGCCGTGTAGGGTTCGGGGAAGAGAATACATTCATGATGGCAGAATTTGTGTTGTGTAATTTTTTTAAATCGTCATTGTTCTAAGATCAATTTTGTTATTTTATAACCACACGCTGATTCGACGTCTGTAACGCCCCTATTTATACGCCGAAACATCAAGTCTGTAAAAATCTCTCATCGACCAGACACGCACTACTGGTGATTTTAGTTCGCGGAGATTTGACGTAGTTAACAAACTGAGCAGTCCTATTTTGAGCACATTTCCACTTTTAACGAGCGCGCTTCGCTTTGCATCACTACCTTTTTTGAGATTATATTCTTCATGAATCCGGTAGATGTATCTGGTAGATAATGAACAATTTTCGAACACGGTAACTTTTTTCCACTCGTGTTTTCTAACCCAGTCGGTAGATGCGGTATCTACCGGTAGAATTTTCGTAAATGCCTATATATTTACTATAAAATCCATACAGAAAGTTGTTTGCAAAAGATTCTAAATTTCTTGTATGTACATTACCTTTCGACAGTTGTGTGTATTTTATACAAATTCCATACAGAAAGTTTCGAGCAAAAAGAACCTATATTTCGAGAAAAATTGTAACACAAATATACTACGAATATGTCAATTTCACCTGACACTGACATCTTTCAATCAGAATTTTCTTAATATAGTAGCTGTTTCTAGCAGAGCTGGCTAATTTATGAAATTTAATTTCTTTATAATTTTATAACTCTATATCCATTTAATATGATGTATAAAATTCAGTCAAATCGTATAGAGAATATAATGTTCTTTATTATTTATAATAACATTAAATGTGAAAAACTGATTTCTAACATCGTTTTTTAAAGAAAAACTGTTAAAATCTTCAAATAAGGGTACTTCCGGTTGACCAATTATAACCAAAATCTAATCAGTTCTTCATTTGGATGCAACGAAGTGGAATACAAAAGAATTGTAATTTTTTGGAATTATAGTATTAGAGTTATCGTAGACGAAAATTTTGTTACACACACACACACACACACACACACACACACACACACACACACACACACACACACACACACACACACACACACACATACAGACATCATCGTAAAAATAGTAAAATCGTATTCTAGGGACCTTAAAACGTGCTTATTCATTAAAAACTCACCACCGAATTTTTTGACCAAAGACAATACCTTCCTTACCTAGAGGTGACGGAAGGTAAAAATAATACTTGTGACGACTTTACTTTTCACTTGATGCAGAAAATTTTTACCTTTCTATTAATAGCATAACCATCGTTCTAAGTTAAAACGGGTGACAACAGTCTCCAAACAAACTTAATTCCCATGTTAATCCCGTATGTGCACTTTGAAAAAACCACCCTGTATATATTACTGAATATAATGGTAAAGTTAAACATTAAAATATCTTTCAGGAAAAGAAATTTCTAGAAAACATCAGCGACTGGTACTTTTGTCATTTTGATAATAATTTGATTGAACTTGTAAGTATTATTGTAGGTATATTTAAATGGTTCGAAGGCTACCATTCGGATCTCGGAAAATATACGTAGGTAAGAGATAAGATTTGGATTAAAAACTTTGTGAAGCCATCTTTAATGAAATTAATATTTTTCCTCCGTATAAGGGTTAGTGTTTTAAATTTGATTTTCACTTAAAATCTTAGATTTTACAGTGTACGAGTATTTTATGATTTTTTTTGTAATTAACAAAAGCAGATCTATGATGGCTATCCAAAGATTCAGATATCCATTTAACCGAAATCTCTTGTCTAATCTAGTATACGATATTTCATTGGTAACCTTTGAAATCTGGGAATCATATTACTCATATATTTTTCTGTTTCAGAGAAACGCCTTATTACTTCAGTCTTTGCAGAACAACTGTGAAATTAGTTTTTTTGGCATTGTATCACTTAACTGCAAATTGTTGTTAATGGTAATATTATAGTTTTTTTCCTAAAATATTTTTTTATAATAATCATTGATTTCAGATTTTACAATTATATATTTCATTTATTTTGTTCTTGAGACAGTTCTTTTAATTTGAGAAGAGAAAAATATATATATTAAGGCCAAGAAATATGTGCTTAATTTAAAAATGTAATTAAACAGTTTAGATAAATAAATTATGTATTTGTGTTTGAATGTGAATAATGGAGTAACAAGAAAAAAATAATTTTAAATTAGAAGATGCAATCTCTCTTTCCTTAGCACTAGATAATTTAAAAATATAGGTAAGTATAAGCGGGTTAGGGATATACTCAAGGATATTAATATATACACTGGATTGCTAACTTGTATGTTGTGCACGTAGTCATATGTACGGCAAGTAACTGCAGAAAAGGCAAAATACGCGCCAAATTTAAAATTACAAATAGAAACAAATTATAAATGGGATGAAATAATAGATTTTTTATATTTATTGCGTATATTATAGTATAGTTATTATTTTAATAATATAATATACATTTGTTAAAGTTGAAATATATTGGGAACTTCTAGTTTTAATGTAGGATAAGAATTGTAGGCCTTAAAGTTCCTTTCGTTTTTCGATAAAACTAATATTTCAATCTGCTCGAAAATGTCAAGTCAAGGTTATAAAATAACAAGCTTGGATATATGAAGCGGCTTGACTTCTGTCGAGATAATGAGTGAAGCTTCAAATAATGGAACTATGCATGCGCACATCGGCAATATTTTGGAATGTTAATAAATTTATATCATTTGGTTGTTTGTATTTTACCTCATTTTATAAAAGTCGCGACATAAAACAATAAAATTGTCCAAAAGCGACATATTTGAAGGGATAAAAAAACAAATATTTTTTGAGAGAAAAGTCAAATAACAACATGGCAATTTTTAGATTTTGAGGTTACATATCCAACATGAAATTGTCTGTCTGCATAATCTAGTATTTAACTATCTTTTTTTTAGTCGATACGAATTTAAAGAAGATTGAAATTAAGTCAATGCATTAATTTCAATCCGCTGAGATAAACCAATAGGATTTTTCAAGTCATAATATACTTGAAGCCGCTTGAATTGTCGAGATAAACGTAGTGTATGATATATATGTTTTAATGGATCAAATTTTTGTCAGGTGCAAATCAATACTTTTGCATCCGACAAATTATTTTGTCGGGTGCAGTTGACCCCATGCTCTCTTCAAGTCGGCGCTTATGAATATACAAAAAAAAAAAAAAAAATACGCATGAGAGTAAAAATATACATCTCAAAATATAACATAAGCGTAATATAAACATAAAAAGTAGAAATAAATGTAAAATTCAATATTAACAGACAAAAATCAGTTTATAATTATATGCAAAGTTTAATTCGGAGATAAATAAAATTTTACACACGTTCGTACTTTCCGTAATACTTATCCTTACTGCTCACGGATCGCTAACCAAGCTGTAGTAGCAATATCCATTGCACTGTTTTTTTTTTTCTGGTTTCATATATTATCTATGAATGTTAATCTCACCTAGAAATTCAATAAAAATAAGCAAAACATATTCTTCTAAAACTATTGTAAACCTAATAATTCATTATAATGAATACTCGTTCCTCATACGAATAAACAAAAATGATTATTTAATTTACAATTAACAAAAAGATATTGCCAAAAAATAACATTGTTTAAATACTTATGTTCAGTTGCACCAAGAAGGCTTACAATTTATTTACCCCCGACCATGGCCACTTCTAGACTGATGAGAGATGACGATGGCGTACGGTTGATGGAAGGATGGTATCACACACTTACGTAGAGAGATAGATAATATCAAATGAATAAAACCTTTTATTTACTTATTCACAAATAAAATATAGGTACAATAAAGGTAAGAGTCCACTAATCGGCATCGTACGCATCGCACGTTTCGAGCGCATTCTAAATAAATATTCTTTGCATTGTTTTGTATGCCGATGAGTACGATATATTCGGCTGAGCAAATCCGAGCAGCGAACGAAATTTTTTGCCTTTTGTAGCGTACCTATTTAGAATGATTTGTATGTAGTTATCATGGAAGACGGTACATTAATTTCTACTGCCAATCTGAATGGAGTTAAATCGGATACCAGAGAAGTAAATTCTTCGTGTGTCATACGGAAGTACTGAAGAAAATTACATCATTTTTGGCACAATGTATGATATTCTCCATAAATCAGTCTTTTTTGCGTTTCTTTTCTTCTGTTTACTATCATTCATACTCTTTAAATTTTTTCATTAAAAGACTACTTTTCACCTCATGCCGTGGTACAATGAATAGTGGCGGTATTCCGTTTGCCGTTCGATACAATCCGTGGACGTGGCAGACGAACACGGTAAAAAATATGATACGTCCGATTAGTGTTAAGTCGATTATTGGACGCTTACCTTAACAACAAATTATAGATTCGCGCGTGGCGCTACTGAGCTATATGTCAACACTAGTTGAAGATTTTCATCCGAGAATGTAACATCTATAGTATGACTAGCGAATGAATGTTGACGTTTAAACTATTTCATAGATATGATTTTTTTTGAAAACTTCCCTGTATTTGATATGAAAGGAAACTAACCCTTATGTATTCCGTTAGAGAAGATTGGAAATGTACTTAATACAACTGGAATGTTAGGAGGCATTTAAAATGACCTTAGCAAAAGATTCAGGGATGTATTTAAAAAGTTTAATAATGCAAATTCTGCTTCGTTTGTCTCAGGTGTAAGCAATCCTGGAGTCGGAATTTCTGTTAGAGGATATAAAAAATAATCCTATATCACAGAATTGCCAAACTAAATAGTTTAAAGATCAAAATATTATGTTATAATTAAAATAAACAAAAAATGTTATATTTTAAATTCACCCCTATTTTGTTATTTAGGTACCGTAGTCGCCCATCTATTTTAAGCAAGACATAGTAATGTATTCCTGTGGTATCCTAGTCCAGTATTTATATGAATTCATGTAAAAATTCTCATACCTGAATATTTCTTACAATTCTATTTTTCTCTAGGTTTTAAAAAGAAATCACATCTACTAAATAATTTAAACGTCAAATTTCATTCGCTCGTCATACTACATCATTTTTCACCCCCTGTCCCTGTACTTTAGTTTGAGTATCTTTAGGACCACTATTTCACCTTGGCAACCCAGGGTGAAAAAAATGCCGCCATTTCTCAGAATGAAAGCTGACCTAATGGAGGACACATATCACACATAGACAAGAATAATCTAATGGGCCTGTTGAAGATTTTCCGATTTTATAATTTAAATATTAAAATTAATAATTATTTATGGTACAAGTTTGTTATATTGCAAATAAATCACACAAGAAAAGTGTTAGCGCATGATGCCGTCAGGCCAAGTAGGGTAATTTTCTAAAGTAACTTATGTAATTAACACACATGTGCCACAGAAAATTTTATCCAACACCACTTTAAAAGGTTCAAAATATATTTAATAGTATATTATACACCAAGATTGAGAAGACTGTCATTATTGATCTGGCGTCAAGATTGTATCCCAAGATGAAACAATAATTTGTTATAATTGAGTTTTAAACATTCATTTTATTTATATTTTTTGACGGTTTATGATAATTTGTTTAGTCCGCTTTATCGTAAAGATCTATAGCAGTATTGTTATGTAATATTGCAAAATGTTTGTTGATTCAGGACATTTTTATTACAATCTGACATGTCAAAGGGCAATAATAATTTGGAAATGGGCAAACGAACGACTGCTTAAATTGCCTTCTGTAACGTGCATTTTATATTATTTTCTCTGTGGAGGCTATCATTTACATTTTTTGTTTTATAAAAATATTTGACCATTTCATTAAGGGATATTTTTGGTAGAATTATTAGATTGGTGACAGTGCTCGCGTTCATCCGGGTTAGCGCTAGATTAGCAAACTAAGTGAAGGATTTTCTAGAATCTAGCGCTAATCTACTAGAAGAAATATCCAGCGAGAAATATTTTGCGAAAACATTTAGTGAAATGGCAAGGAGCTGCAAGCGTCATCTTTGGTATTATTTTGTTATGTTTTTGGGTATGATTGAATTTCGAGATTAAGTACTCGTTGTGCAGAACATAGTCACAAAGTGTCACAATATAAGGAACAAGGAAGTATATCATGTAACAGTTCAAGTAATAATATTAGATTTATTTCAAAATAAAGTCTGAATTTTCAGTACTAGGCAGGTGGTAGAACTGTCTGTTAATAGTAATGTGTTCTGATATGTTTAACTTTAATTTACGTTCTCTCGCTAGGTTCAACAAAATAAATACCGTTCATTGCGCATGTAGAGCTTACAAACAACGCTAAGTTCTGCTATCCCGGCTGAACGTGAGCAGTGATTTGAGTTTTTTTTATCCTGTTCGTTACCCAGATATTTAAGTGTATTTTTTGTAGTCATGCCAATCTCAAATAACAAAATATCACCAAAATGAAGCTCCTTCTAACTTCGATATGCGTGCTAGGATGTAACATTCTAATTCCGAAACAGAGAATAGTATAATAAAACATAAATTACAGAAGGACACCTATTCTAGCACAAGATAGAATTTCGTACACGAGCCGTATTTCGGCGAACAGGCGAACAAACAAGCGCTTAAATAGCCTTCTGTAACGCGGATTTTATACTATTTTTTCTGCTTTCATTTACATTATTTCTTTAGAAAAATAGTTGAAAATTTTCATTAAGGAAATCTTTGGTAGAAAAATTATTGGTGACAATGATTAACATTTTTATTATGTCCGTTGCCTAGATAATTAGTGTATTTAATGCAGTCATACCAATTCTAAATAACAAAATGTCACCAAAAATCGTTTGTAAATGAAACACGTTCTAACATCAATAAGCGTGTTAGATTTTAAAAATCTAATGGGGTATGTGACCATAATGGAATATCAATACAAGTATGGGTAATAAAATATATGAATTAACAACTATAGTTCTTCATAATAATTAAAACCACTGTTTCGTAATATTTAAGTTATTTGTAAATGATCGTTTTGACGAAGGGATTTACAACTATACCGTTATAACTTATGATTCTGACTGCATGTCGCGCTATCACGGTGATGTTACGATACAACTTCTCTAGAACATTAATAAAAAAAAAAAATGTCGCTCTCCATTCTGAAACAGTTTTTTACAGCTAGGTAGGAGTTGAAGTAAGTAATCATTTACTTTCCAATTGTTTGATCTGTTAGGCACATTTTTTAAATACCTCTTAATAACGAATGCACGATGCTCATTACTCCATGCCATAATGACGACTGAAATGGTAAGGAAGGCTGTAGGTACATAACAGGCACCCGCCACTATTTCCAGCGCCTGAGCAGTAGCGGCGGCTTTATCTGCTCCACCCTGAATAATAACAGAAAAAGATAAGAAATTTAAATTATCTAAAGTAAAATGTGTTAGAAAATCAATAAAAATATCAGTTGTTCCAGATATTTCCTCATTAAATAATCTGGAAAACTTATTTTACGCGAAACACATTATTTAAGTGTCATTTTGATTTCTCATTATGATCAATTATACAAAAGTAAGATTATCTGTTATGTATTTATATGTAATTTTAAATATTATTGAATCTCTGTCATTTGTAACAATTTCTGGGTATCTATAAGATTTCGTATAATTGGGAATTTCGTCATTTCGATTAGTAAATGTTAAATTCTTGTTATCTACGTGAAATATATCGGAATAATTTTGAATTAATTCAGTAATAGATGATTTTTCTTCCGAATTCATGTGATCTGTCCGAATTTAGAAAATATCAAATTCAAATTTTTTCTGATTGAATGAAATTAAAGTTAGGTGATGAGCACGTTTCATAATTCGAGATGTTTTCTACAGTAATTGGTTGTAATTGTGTGAATTTGATATGTGATTCCGAATTATTAATTGCTGTACAAAGTGGCCAGCAATGAGTGCCCGTGAGGTGACGCCTGGTAAGCGCCCGCACGGTTTAAATATTTCATCAGTACCGATATCTCTGTACAAAGCAGATTGGTACACCCAGCAATGGTTAATAAGCCGTGATGATATATTTATTTATTTATTTGTACAAAGTGCATGGTAATTATTGGCTGTGGTGACACATTCGGGTATAATTAGATTATTCTGTTGTTGTTTTGGAATTAGTATAGTTCCGTTTTGTTGGGTTACTTGCACTTCGATTACCTTTCCAGTTTTGGGATCTAATGTTACACTATTATTTGGATAGTAAATGTTGTTTGTATTAATTTTATTTTCAGAATTTTTATGTTGAATTTTTATTTGGCAGGTAGGGGTTGTAATTAAATTAGTCTATAATTACTTTTAATGAACTCAAATGATCTAATCCTAATAAGAGATCGAATTCCTCGTGAAAATCGAAAATGTGATATTTTAGACTTGCATTTTTCTTTATAATGAATAATTTAAAAATAGGTACGACTGTGCTGTAATTTTCGATCGAAGTTCCATGCGCGGTTGAAATTTGGAATGGGTCTTTAAAAATATAATTTTTGTAATATTTATGCAGTATAGCAGTTTTATAAAAGATTTCGTACTTCCGGTGTCTATTAAAACCTTCAAATTATTTTCGGGGAATATAATGTAAGGTAATTTACTTTTATTTGTCAAGTTCATTAGTTTGACTCTGGGTAATTGTTTTCTACTGTTTCCGAGGCCCCAATGTCTAAAAAATTATCGTCTTCAAAATTGTCGGAATTTTGTGGATTTTGATAACCGTTATCAATTAAATCTTGGTCAGTTTGTTCTTCGTTATCGTAATAAACATATGGGTCAACGGCAGGTACAGCTGACTCGTTGATATTAAATAATTCTCGTGGGTACCTATTCTATAACTTTAGTAACTTTATCAAGATCTTGATCTTGTTATATGTCATCATTTGATTTTCCCCCTCTCCAACGATAGATTTGGGGATAATGCTAGTAATTTTAGTGTCCCCATATTATTGGTGATTTGAGAATGGATTGACAATATATTTAAATCCGATATTAACAAATTAACAAAGGAGTCTTCTAGTTGTTGTCTTCTTTTAGAGTATATCATGTTATGAAATTATTTTATATCGAATGAATCTAATTAATGGGAACAGTTTCATAACATATGCATATACTTACGCAATTTTGTTATTGCATAATAATTATGTACTACTGTACGTGATATTTATTATTTACTATGCAAAAGTAAAAAGGGGATGTAAAATAATGACAAGAAAAACAATACATATACAGGTATTCTTTATTTTTATATGTATTATAGCTTTTCATTTATGCTTTCTACCGTCACAGCTATTCTTTTTAGAATTATAATAGCATTATACAATTCTTTCTTCATGTTCGCCCCACCGATTTCCTTAAAATCTTCAGCATGGCTGATTGTATTTTTTGATTTTCCTGAAACACACAAACATAAAATTAATACATAATATTTATGCAGATTCTCTTTTTATTTATCTGTATGAATAGGTAACACGAAATTGGCTTGCATATGTACTTTTGGATGTAGCTCCAACTTTTGAAGTAGTCATTGTAGCTGTGGCAGTGACTCGCTGTATCGCTAGCAATTGGTGCACCAGAGTTAGCGAAACTGTTACAGCGGGTGTTGTTGCACCGTTGGCGGAAATTTGAAATATAATGGAGCTTTTATTTAAAATTCATCCTTTCGTTACCTAAGAAATATTAATAAATGTAAATTTTCGTTTTGAATACATATCTTCAAAGTCTAATAGGAATCATACCTATTCATATTTTGAAATAAAGTAAATCTAAATAACTACTTTCGTTTTTCCCTTTGTTTACAAAATTCTTTTCAACTACCTATAAAATTGAGTTTAATTATTCTTGAAGCTGGTAGAGTTAAGTTTAGCATTGGTATTTATTGGATAGAGCTTCAATTGTTATTATAATCCTTTTTTATTCATAATAACAATTGAAGCTCTATCCAATAAATACCAATCCTACCTATAAACTTATTTGTACATGTTCTTCGCGTCATTTATTTATCTTTTTATCGCTTTTGTGGAAATTTACGATATATACGCAAAATCTAGAGTACAAAATGGCTGGCTTATACATGCCAGCAAGTTGTTTTTATCACTGCGTTGGTAGCTTCCTACAGTTAAAAAGTGAAATGACATCAGTACCTAGTTATAAATTCCTGTAAATAAAATTGTTTAAAAAAATTGTATCATCTTAACGTCAAATCATTTAATAAGTAATATTACTTATTAAATACTCAAATGTATAGGAATTCGCTAGATCCGTTTACCGATATCCATAAGAAGAGATGTGTAGTTGATAACATACCGACTAGCATTCTTATTCAATCTGAAATTTCAACAAGTATAAACAAATTCATGTTAAAATAAAATAATAATTAGTATAATGTCAACTCCTTACAAACCTTACAAAAAGAAGAAATTAAAAACTACTTAAATTGAATCAACACAAAAAATTCATAGTCGAAAGTTAAACGATTCAATGATGGGCCGAAACTACTGACAGCTTCTATCTGGATAACTAAATTCCAAGATGATATGCGCGCTTGGAATCCAGTCTCAAATTCACCGCTGGATGTGACGTCTATTTTCCAAGATGGAGCGCGTATCAATATTGGTAAAAGTTATAGCCTCCTGCTGTGTTAGCGCGGTTTTGTCCGTAGTGGTTTTATACCTGTCTGGATGGGCCAGGTGTAGGACGATATTGGGCTGGATTTCGCGTGAAAATACTTATCGGAGTAGATGCAGGAAAGGTTTGTCTGATAGATGAACCTTGACGTGGTGTTTGCGGTGTATATTGTCTTGGTTATTAGGGTGTATATTGTTGTCTGAATGCCGTTTTTTGCATTGGTGAACGATGCAGAGTTTTATTGGGTGTATAATTAAAACAGGGTATGGGTTTAAGAATGTTGTATCTTGGTTGGTGTGTTTGTAGTTTTTGATTTAATTTGTGTGTTTGCTGATTAGCGTTTTTGGATTTGGCATAATATTAAAATTGGAAATCATTCGCTAGCATACTTAAAGCCGAATTAAGATTTGTAGGGTTTTATGCCCTCATTAATAATTTTCCTATAGGTTCTTTTAAACCTTTTAGTAAGACGCGCAAAGCATAATGTTGAAAAAAATCAATCATTACAACGGATGCTTCGGTAGCGGCGTTTGTTGAAATATAAGAAATTAGTAAATTTAAGAGGTGTTTTAAACGACCGTAAAAATCAAAAACGTTTTTATGAGGATTTTGTTTAAGTTCCGTTATTTCCATTTTTAATGTGAACCAGTCACGTTTGTCTGAATAAGCATTTTTTAATGGTTCTTTTAAATCTTCCCATTTTTGGATCGTGGAACTTGCAATATTGATAGCTGCTTCACCCTTAATTTTTGCTGATATACTATTCATTAGATAATCATTTTGAAAATCGGTTGAGGTTGTAGTATTATAAAATTTTGTTACTAGTTATTTGCAAACACTACGAAATCTTGGGAGTAATTCACGTTCCCCATATTCCTTTTTTAATACAGGGGTAACCATGTTTAATAATGGCGTTCTTAAAATAATGTTATTAATAGGATTTCTATTTGAATTAATTATACGATCTTCTGTTTCGAGATCGGAGTCTGGTTTTGAATTATTTGACATATGGTATTCACAAAAATAACAGTGTCGGCTTCATGTGCCCTGAAGTCGTACACGGTCTCGAAGTTGAAGAGTTGCACTGATGTCCGTTCAGCTTGGCTCGCTCGGCTCGTGGAGTTGTTTCTTGCTTCTGATGTCCTTTCAGATGCGCTACTTAAATTTCTCATTCGATCAAATAGGTTTTTAAAAAGTTTATTTTTGCGAGTACAGAACTATAATATGCTATAAACTACTTGAAAATATGAATAAGGAATACAGACTAACTAATCTTAAGCGTTACATGTGTTTTTATACTAATGTAATAAGATAGAGTCACATACTGGCACATCAGCACTTTGTCTATTTGGTACCATTATAACTTATATATATATATATATATATATATATATATATATATATATATATATATATGTAGTAACATGTTGGAAATAAATAGAAGATATTAATATTTTACTAATTAAAAACAGTATAGAAAACAATAAATTAGATATCCATGAAAAGTGAGACAAAATAATCAGTTGAATACTGATTGTCATTATTAGTATGAAACAATAAATTGTATTTGATGGAGTAATTTTGCGTAGAAAATGCATTGCTCGTAACCGTACAGATATATTTTACAAAATTGAAATACTCAAGATTACTTCCGATTTTCAAAAGTATTTATTAAATTTGTTTATTTACAATATGATTCACTAAAATTGTACAAGAATCACAAATTCAAATTAAAAAAAGTAGTTAAACTTTAGTTTTTAATCATTAAAGTGGCCCTAAATGTAATATAGATTCTATACCCGCCAGTTAATTATATATCTAGTAACTTAGTATGACCTCTACTATTTTTAATGCATGGTGTGCTTCGCCTAAAATCATACTTCACCGAATATCCATCACTGACGTCATTTAAAGTGAACTGAAAATTGAAGCAAATTTTTTTGATAAATAAAAAACTTACCTTACAGTATCATATTAATAGCGGATGGTTTTTTTGAAGTGGAACTCGTAATAATTACTGAGTTTACATGCAGTTTTGAAACCGTTTTTAAAACGTTTTTAGTTTTGAAAACGCCATGTATACAGTGTCAAAACGGTTTTGAGTTATCACAAAACAAAACTAAAATTCATGTGTTGGACTTGAAAACTAGTTTCAAAACTACTCATGTAAACACTTAAAATTCAGTTTCGATACTGCGCATGCGTACAGAGAATAACGTTTCTGTCGCTTTGTGTTACTAACCTTCAAATAAACTGACAGTTGTGTAGTTTTAGTGCATAGTGGTACGAAGTATAAAAAATAATTGGAATAATAGCAAAACGAAGTGTTTGGAGTGAAGAGGATCTGTCACTTACATCAGCTAAATGCGCATGCGCCGAAACTGATTTCAAATCAATTTTTAAACTTGTTTTGAAAACTGCATGTAAACAGTTTTACATAATTTGGACTGAAAACTGAAACCATTTTCAAAAATCCATGTAAACATAGTAGTGAGGTATAAATTAAAATTTATATAAATAAAGTAAAAATCTGAGATGCTTCAAGTTTCATCTTGCACCATACCAACTAAGAAGTAATTATAAACAGAAAAGAAATATAATTTAAGATAAATTTATTATTTCAACTTACAGGAATATGTATAATACATTTTATTTATTTTATAATGTGTATTAATATATTACATACCGAGCCGGGAAATGCTTCATTACAGCTGAAGGATGAGCTAGTTGACCAAAGTATATCGAGGTCAGATATGAGCGCGTGACAGGAATAAGCATTCCCGCGAGATAAGTATACTATTTTATTCACAATCAATTAGTAATAATTGCGTTTTAAATATTCATTGTATTAATATTTTTTGACAGTTTGTTAAAATTGTTTAGTCCGTTTTATCATCAAGATCTATGGTAGTATTGTTATGTAATATTGCAAAATGTTTGTTGATTCTGGACATTTTTATTACAATTTGACATGACAAAAAGCAATAACAATTTAGGATTTAGAAGGTGGCATTTTCTAGCCAGAATAGTATATTAAAAAATAAATTACACGAGGAAACCAATTCTAGCACGAGTTAGAAATTTGGACACGAGCCGTATTTCGGCGAACAGGCGAACCAACAAGTGCTTGAATAGTCTTCTGTAATGCGGATTTTATACTATTTTCTCTGTTTCGGTTTTCATTTACATTAAATTTCTTTATAAACATAGTTGACGATTTAACATTAAGAAAACCAACATTTAATTTTTACTTCTTAAAATAATTTTTATTGTTAATATGTTTTATTTTTTTTATTCAAATTTAATAACATGGATACGATATTTTTTATTATAAATATTTATTGTAATTATTAACTGTATGTTGTAATCAATCTGATTCAAATTTTTCAAAATACGTATAATTTTTGCTTTAAATAATGTTTATATTTCATTAAATGTCTATAAAAGGTTAAAAATATATTATAAAAATAAAATAAATAAATATATCATCACGGTTTATTACCCATTGCTGGGTGTGCCAATCTGCTTTGTATACAGATATCGGTAATGATGAAATATTTGCACCGTGCGGGCGCTTACGAGGCGTAACCTCACGGGCACTCATTGCTGGCGTGGAGAGTGCACCACAGGGGTCAATTATGTGCCATTTAAAATTGGAAATATTTGGCGTCGATCGGGATCGAACCCGGTTCTCCAGATTCGCGACCGAACACTCAGGCACGCGGCCACGAGACCCCATCAAAAACATATTAATAATAAAAATGATTTTTAATAGTAAAAATTTAATTTTGCTGCTGACTGGTTCCGAACTTAAGAGGAATGGATACCTACCCTTGGGTTTAAGTGCACAAAACAGTTTTGTTTTGCATTTAAAAATAGGCTGGTATATTATCAAATATAGTTTAAATCTATGTTCGGGTAATAATATTATTTTTAAAATTTTGTTTATAATTTCTTTTAGGTTTGTAAAGTTTGTAGAATTTAGTTTACTTCTTGTTAAAGTCTGACAGACAAATTGAAAAATTCAATACTACAGGAACCTGCATTAATGTTTTATCTTTCCATTGGTACCAAAATCTACATAAATATATCAGTTTTTAAACTAAGTTCTAAGTCCATAGTACAATAAATGCACATTCGATCGCTGGATGTAAGTCAAGTCGTATCGTAGATATTTTTTGCTTACCCCACCACAGTTACACAAAATCTTGTTTTGAAATTTTTGATCGTTCGCTATTTTGTCATTTAAAAAAATAAAAATCTGACGTGGCCAGCACATTACCTCCCGTCAGTTATATGAGGCATTTACGAAAATTCTACGGGTGAACTTTTACCGGAATCGATAGTGTAACAACGCAAATGGGAAACAGGGTAGAACCATAACCTATTAAAAAAAAATCAAATTTGAAACAGGTTAGAAATTTGAAATAGTTAACAAACTTTTAGCGCTTTGCATCACTACCCTTTTTTGAGATTAGATTCTTCATGAATCCGGTAGATGGATCTGGTAGATATTGCCCAATTTTCTAACACGATAACTTTTTACCACTCGTGTTTTCGAACACAGTCAGTAGATGCGGTATCTACCGGTAGAATTTTCGTAAATGTTTATGTATTTACTAAAAAATCCATACAGAAAGTTCCTTGCAAAAGATTCTAAATTTCTTGTATGTACATTACCTTTGGACAGTTGTATGTATTTTATACAAATTCTATTCAGAAAGTTTCGAGCAAAAATATCTTATATTTCGAGTAAAATTATAACACAAATATACTACGAATCTGTTAATTGACACTGAAATCTTTCAATCAGAATTTTCTTAATATAGTAGATGTTTCTAGCATAGCTAGCTAATTTATGAAATTTAATTTCTTTATAATTTTATAACTTTATATTCATTTAATATGAAGTATAAAATGCAGTCAAATCGTATAGACAATACAATGTTCTTTAATATTTATAATAACATTAAATGTGAAAAAATGATATTTAACATCGTTTTTTCAAGAATTTTTTTTAAAATCTTCAAATAAGGGTACTTCCGGTTAACCAATTATAACCAAAATGTAATCAGCTCTTCATATGAATGCAACAAAGAGGAATACAAAAGAATTATAAGTTTTGGAATTGTAGTATTAGATATTATCGTAGACGAAAATTTTGATACACACACTTACACACACACAGTCACGCACACATACACACAGACACGCACACATACACACACTCAGACATACAGACATAATCGTAAAAATAGTAAAATCGTATTCTAGGGATCTTAAAACGTGCTTATTTATTAAAAAGTCACTACTGAATTTTTTCACCTAAAGGTGACGGAAGGTAAAAAAAGTAATTGTAAATGCATGTTTTACAGAGCCGACAGGTAATTTTGAAAGTTATTTTCAACAGTCCTTAAAATAAGAGAGGTATGACGATTTTTCGAAAAACAAAAGAACTCCAGTATCTACGAACTGGGGCGCCAAATCAGAAATTAGAACAAAGAAATTTGTTTGTTTTAATGAGTTCTAACTACCATTTTCGAGTGTGACGACTTAGGGTAGAATTCATAGACATTTCCTCGAGTCTTCCTCCACTCATCCTTTCCTAAGGATGAGTCGGAATTGCGTGAAACCTTTACTTATAAATGTCTGTACTGAGTCACTCACTCAAGTCTAAGTGGAGTATGAGTCGAGGAAGAGACTTCATTTTTACCGCCCGCTACCCTAGGTAAGGGAGGTATAGGGATCGTGCTAAAAATTGCATACGAGATTTTGGTAAATGAGCACGTTTTAAGGTCCCTAGAATCTAATTTTAACATTTTCACGATGATGTCTGTGTGTATGTGTATGTGTGTATGTGTATATGTGTGTATGTGTGTGCGTGGATCCTCCACTCTACCTCAAATAATATCATTCAGAAAATTTTGGAATCTTGTATTTCGAACTTTTTCTGTATTGGAAAGGGTCCATTAGATTTTGGTGAAAATCGGTTAATCAGAAATGGCACTTTACAAGAAGCTCAAAATAGTTTTTCTTCGAAAAATACCTTTAAATATTAATTTTTCGAGATTAATGTTATTATAAAATTTAAAGATTACTAAATTTTCTATAAATTTGCTTTAATACTTTTTCTATATATTTTATGGATAAATTTATGAAACTATCTATAATTTAAATCCCAGAGCCTACGCTTTAAATAAACAAAACGCAGTTATTCAAATGTATGTAATTGACAGACGAATGTCACTATCAAAGAACTAATCATATCAAAATAATATTAGTAACGTTTTAAAAGGAAAAAGTAAATGTAGGTATGTATTTAGATTAATAAAAATTAACGATTCACAAAAACATTTAAGCCAAACCTCATTTTTGGATTCGAGGCTTTACGTTCGAATCCCATTAAGGATGTATGTGAATGTGAACCCACTCTGTAATTGGGATTTAATCCTGTTGAGGGGTTTAAAAAAGTAGTTACTTGGATTAGATTAGACTATATATTAAGAAATTAACTGTCAAAATTAGATTATAATTCGCTGATCCAAAAAACCTAATCTTTTTTGTGACTCGAGCTGTAAATGGCGGGAGGTATTGTGTTGGCCACACCAGATTTTTTTTAGGAAAATTCTGTGTTGAAAATAGGCGCAACTATTTTGACAATTATGGCAAGCATATAAACCAGTAGTTTGTAGAAAATTGTAAACTTATATAGTTCAAAATACGAGTGATGTGAAACAATGAGTAGGTACAAAATTGAATGGCAGACAAAGGTTTTCTCCAGAAGAAAAATTATGTTTGGGTTTGAAGTCAATGATTTGAAAATGCCACACTGCACAAAAAATGTCCAATGGAATTGAACATGTGGTTCATACGAAAACACTTTATAAATTTACCATTATATGATGATAATATATGCATTTCAAACTATGATTAGATACAGGAGAGTCCTAGATTCTAATCCCAGTGAGGTCCATGAATTTTTCACAAACCCTTTCTTCGTTATTTATAAAATATTATATTATTATCTTATAAAATAAATATACATAGCTCTTACAATAATTCCACAATTTTTAATCCTTCCACTAAATTTTCAATTTTACATTTCTAAAATTCACCGCTTCAAGTAAAATTTTCGTTCTTACATAAAGTTATTATAATATGCAATATTGCAGTTGTCGCAACTATTTTTTATTGAACTTTCAAAGTTATATAACATTTTTCCTATAGGTATACATAGAAATATTTGCTTCCACGTTCAATAAGTCTACCATGCATTTTGTACATCACTTTAAAAGCAAACGGTTTACAAGGAATAGTTACTACCTCCGGAAATAATATTTTTAATTATTTAACGAAAATTATATAATTTTTTATTAAATATTGTGATTTGGAATATAATAAGTAATCTACGAATTCATTAAAGTAAAAATTGTCTTCCATTATTAAGTATTTTAATTGAAGGAAAGCTTAAAATATCAATTTACTCCACTCGAAATTTTCCTCAAAGCACACTTATAATGTAAGTGTTTGATAGACCGCAAATGTCTATGAATTCCAAACTGTCAAGTGGAGTATGAGTCGAGGTACAGTATACACAATATATACTACAGTAGCGAAACTCTGTGTCGGCACCTTTGAACTTTGATACCAAACTTAGTGACCTTGAATAAAGCAGCCATATTCCTGTTGCGCGTAGTGACGCCAATTCAAATGGTAGGTACCGCAAAGTACATCGCATTATACTACAACCAGTTAAACAATACAAATAAAAATACGAATATTTTACATAGTTTTAGTGTAATAACAGTATACTTAGTAACATGATGTCTTTTGACAAGTTATATACAAATTTTTGTCTGTGATTTTATTATCGTTCAAGACTATTATATTCCCGCCTTCTGTCAAAATCATTGAAAACAGTGCCATAGGCGGCGATATCAACAGGCAGACACGGGTGCATATTTCTTGAGTCTTATTTTATGTATAAAATATACTGAAATTTAGCTAAATTGTTATAAATTTAAAATATATGACCGTTCAGTATCTTTTATGGACAAATAAATAATTTTATTGTTTAAAGGGACACCATGTTTTTGTTGCGCTGATTAACGCATGCGCTGTGACAGAGAATCCTGAGTTTCGCTACTGTATAATACTTTTTATACTGTGGTCGAGATAAAAGGCTTCCTCAAATGTTTATGAATTTGAAAACTTCACTTCCACCCTTAGTATAACCGCTATAGTATGACATAAATAAACATTATTTGAGCAATAATTAAGTTTTTTGTAAATGTATTTTTTGATACGGTTAGGTGAGCATGGTTAGGAATTTACAACTATTATTATGACTTTATGTAATCATGACACTGACCATCGCGCTTGCTACCATGGTGACGTAATACCCCTTCTCCAAAACTTTAATAGCGAATAAAATTTTTGTCACTAACCTCATTCTAAAACAGTTTCTCCAGCTAGATGGGAAGTGAAGTAAGGAGTGATTGACATTCTAATTGTTTTGTATTTTTAAAATCGCACATTTTACTAACCGATTGTGAATTGTGAATAAAAATAATTTTAAGAATATTTTTCTCTGAAGATAATATCACGATCAAAATTCATATATAAACGAGTTTGGGAGTGGAGTATTTTAGATATATGTAAACTCATTTGCAAGTAACATTTCTTGAACGGCATATTTGCAAGTACAGAACTTGAAGGTATGAAATTGTATGCGTAGTAATGACCCTTCATAAATGCATATTAATAATAAAAAAATATATATATGTATCTTTATAAATACTTAAAATGAAATTTTTTTATTACCTTTTTTATAGGACATCTATCTATAAAAGTAGGCCCCAAATCTTTTTTAAATAATAAGAATTCCATTTCCAAAAGCGCACAAAATGACCTCCAGACGTTTATTGCGAATGGTTTATACACATTATCTTTAAATTCGTATGTCTGCAAATGAACCTAAAACATGGTATAAAAACCCTTTTCAGGCTAAAACCTTAAGGACTTGTTTCGTGATCATCATTTAATTAAAACTAAGGTGGTAAGCGAGGTAAGCGTGGCAGAAGGGCGCCAACACATGAGGGGCGCTGAAATTTTAAAAAAATAAAAAAATAGTTATAGATTTATCAAGAAAACATGTATCTAATACATACTCTAAAATACCGTTATGAAAAGCAAATGAAAAATGACGTTCAGTGTGTTTTTCAATTCGAAATTTAAACGCCCGCAAAGAATAATAGAACACATCGTTTCGTTCTACTATTATTTGGATTTTGGCAAAAGTGTAATCTCACCCGGCAAGCCATCCCTTTCGAAATTATTCTATACACATATATTTTAATTTTTGTATTTATCTGGTGATATGCTTTTCGGGTTAAAATACAACTGTTACACTAACGGGGCAACTTTGACTTAATTTTATCGACTTCCAGCTCGTATAATAACCAAGTTCCCAATAGCAAGGGTCGAAAACGGGCATTCTTTATATGATTCATTTCTGTAAAATAGATATTTAATATTCGAAGCATTCATTTATATTAATATTTATACAAGGTGCTGACGCTAAGGTGTGAAAATATACGGATTTAACATGGGGTTTTAGTTTTTTGCAATTTCCTGCTCTCCTGTTCGTGTTACGGCAAAGTTGTACAGAATTAAAACTTGTATATAGGGCGCGAGCAGATACGTGACTCGAGTGTCCTTGACGTGTTACGAACCAGCTGATTTGTGTGCGCTTGTCATTTTGACAAGAACGTTGTCACTTTGACAAGATCATTGTTATGACTTATTTTAATTTTGAACTGTTGAGAAATTATTTTTAATTTAATGTGTTTTACTGCCTGAAAACTGTACATTAATAACATTTTAGCAGTCAAAACATTGGTCTTCTCAAAGTGACACTGTTCTTGTCAAAACGACATGCGCACACAAATCAGCTGATTTCAAGCATGTCAAGGACGCCCGAGTCACGTGTCTGCTCGCGCCCTATAGAAAACTGTTTTTACATTTTTTAATTTCTAGTTTCTTCACAATTTTAATATAATTTTTAAAATTTCGGTTTATTAGTCGCTCTAGTCATGACACTTAATTTGATTTTTTCTGATTTTCAGTTTTTGCCGTAAAATGAACAGGAGAGCAGGAAATTGCAAAAAACTAAAATCCCATGTTAAATCCCTGTTTGCACGTTACGTCAACATCCTGTATATAAATACGAATCGTGAGATTTTCAAAATATTTTTATATTTATAACGGGGTAAGGGGGCGCCATTTTATAGGCTGCGGAAGGGCGCCAGATACCATATCGCCGCCCCTGGGTAGAAGGTACATATATTTCATTACGACCATTACTACATAATGTACTAAGGTGGATTGAAAAGTTCTCATTGTTTATCAAATATCAATCCCATAGTACCCTTGAAAGCTATCTATTTACGATGAAACTATTCAAAATTAATAAAATTTGTAATTACATATTTTTTTACGATTGTACAAAAAATATCGTATACACCTTGTCCGTCAAATCCTTTAGCGTCCTCGATATTATCTTGACTCTGCCGCAAGCGGCCTCGGCGAAAGTTTTGCTCTTGGTCTTGATATACAATAGTTATTTGTATCACTAGTCCAGAAACTAAATATTTATGAGAGCGAGTTTATTTTGACAGGCCGAGCTGAAAGCGAGACTTGCAAATACGAGATATCGCAAAACAGTTTCTGGGCGTGTGATACATAATATTTTTTGTGCCGACTTCTCCATAAATTCTTTGTATATTTCACCACACTTTATTCGGATAAGCTACGGATAACAGATGGCAGCACTGAACTTATTCCAGAAGGGAAAATATTATTTTATATATGCGTTATATGGATTCGTTGGTGTCTTTAATATTATTAAATGAGAGTGAAATATAAAAAATGTTTATAAGTTTAGCAGATATATACATTTATTTAAATTGTAAAATGTAAATTTTAGGTTGGTTACATTTAAAACTGGACACATGATTTGTTGTGGCTATAAAATTAATACAACTAATTATGTAGAAATTAATGGTTTGTGCTTACAAAGTTTAAACTTAAAACAATCAGCACATAGTATAAAAATTTATTTAGAAACTTCCGTATGGAAATGTGTTTGCAGTTGTAAGGCTGGTCAAGGTGCGAAATGCAAACATGTTGCGTGCATGT